>OZ038383.1:126435877-126850877 GCA_964036045.1 Eutreptiella sp. 'Long Island Sound 2002' | reverse complement strand
GGGGCTCGGCGTCCGGACAGCCTTGATTGGTCTCTTCTGCCTGCTGTGCAAAGACAAAGCCCCGGAAAAGCGCGGCAGCAAATCATGCGACGAAATCCGCACCGTGTGCACTGATGGTGGGCCACCGTCATACTTGGGGGCGGTTTCCACCCGAGGCCAGTCGCTGTCGCCCTCACTCCCCGATGTTGCAGCAGCGCGATCGAGGCTGACCGGATACACAGCGGCATCCTCTGTGCTTGGAGAATGAGCAATTGGTGCCGGCATGCGCTTGGGAGGTCGCTTGGGGTGCCGCGTGAGAGAGAAGGGAAGTCGTCTTCAACGAAGACGGGTGGTGGCGCAGGGGGAAGCTGCACAGCCTTCTTTTTCTTTTTCTTCGGCTTCGGTTCCCCTTCACCGCCCGCGGTGTCTGATGCTGCCGGAGCCTTTGGGCTTGGCGGTTGGGGTGCTGGTGTCTTGGGCCCCTCGCCCTGACCTCCTGCCGACGGACGTTCAGGTTTTGGGGACGGCTCAACGTTGGCAACTGACATTTTGGGAGGCGGTTTGGGGGATGATTTGGCAGGTGGTTTGGGTTGCACCCTTTTCAGCGATCCTCTGCTCAGGTCCGATCGAGAGGTGTCTCGATCAGCGCGCGCAGGCGATGAGCTGCTGGGCACATGCGTCGAAGGGGTGTTCGGGGGTTGCGTGCAAAGGAGCGGGGGAGGTGCAGGTTTAGGCTGGGATAGAGCCGACGCATAGGAAAACTTGGGGGGCATGGTGCGTGCAACTCAGGTTTGACGGACAATCAACCCTTCATGGGACAAACATGACAGCTCCACAGCCATATACCCTAGAACATAACCAAGGTCAAAGAGCAGTGTGCCGTGCGAACGGGGGAGTAATGAAAGAGCAAAGTTTCTCAGGTCTCTGAGTGGGTGGGTCCGAGCCGCCCCCACCTCTTCTGAACGCAGCCTACCCTCTCCCTTTTCAGATTCTCACACACATCGTATTGGCACATTGCACACGGTGCTCTTCACACATCTTGCACCGGCCACTCCAACACCATCTCGGGGTGAGGGAAGGGGGCGGTGTCGGGGGGTCAACAACAACTCAGCCCTACTTCCCCGAATGTGATGCTACCGTGCTCGCCCAGAAACTTGGTCCTACTTGTTGTTGTTGGGTTTTGAGTTTTCTAATTGTTTTTTTTTCTGTTGGGTTGTCTGTGTGCATTGTTGATTCCGGTGTGTTTGTCAGTTGTTGTTGGAGGCGCGTTACTGCAGTAACGCTCGCCTTGGACCCCCCACCCAGCCCTGTCCGGGCTACTCCGTGACTCATCATAGAGACTGCGACCCCCCCCCCCCCCGGCCGCCGCCCCATTGTACCTAAGTAACGTCACAAGTTGTGAAACGTCCCCTATGCACATGGTGTGTCGCTCCTATTGCGCCCCTTGTCACGCAACAAGGGGTGCAACAAGGGTGCAACAAGGGTGCGACAAGGTGGTTGTCGCGCTAAAATAGACAGTGAAAAACAAAATTTCGACCCTCAACTGCTGCTAATCCCATGAAACAACTAGCTCAGCAAGCACGCAGGCACCAACTCATCAGCCAAGTGAAATAGAAGAACAATAAATTTATAAGTTTCAGTATGATTTTCAAATTCGTCTGGTAGAAAATGCCTTCAAATTCACTACCCTTTTCCGCCTGTGCCTGTCGCGCGGCACCCCACAATTTTACCCATCTTTGCTGTTGAGGTACACAATCCAATGTTGACCAAGAGTTGTGGCTTTTCACAAATTGGACAATACACGCGAAGAATAAGGATGAAGACCCCAAACCCTTCATTCAAGTCAGAGTGAGTGCTTTTACTTCTTCTGGTATTCGAGGACCCAACGCTCGCTGTGACTATGACTGGAACAACATTGGGAATCGTTTGGTGCATTTCCAATGCTTGTGGCAAAGGGTGAGTCAAAACGGCGTTCAGTCGTGTGGCACTCGTCTGTGTACAGGCTTCGTTGTTTCGTCTCAAGGTTAGGGTTCCTAGACTCCCGGAGGGGGCAGCAAATTCTGTGGAACAAATTCTGTGCGAAACTTTGTCAAATCATTTGTTCTGGGGGTTTCAACAACTCTTCTATGCGGCATACTTTCGTTCCATTTGTTGGGGATTGGCGCGGGTGCACAACAACAAGGGAAAGTCGCGATGATCTGAAAAAAATATTTGAATCATTCCTGGGAAAGAAAAGGTTGCACAGGTGAGATGGTGGTACCAAACTTTTCCGATGAGATCAGGCGAGTTTGCACAAGCTGAAATCTGGAAGAAGTCTGCCCTCACATCGGGACCTCTGACATGGTGGCAGACATTTGTGTATGACAACAACCTGCTGCGTGAGTGTGCCCTTCGAGTGTGTTCTGTTGTCACTATAGTATCATTTGCAGAGCAAAACTTGTCCTTTTTCGGTTTCATTCACTCCAAAAGTAGGAACCGTTTGTATCAAGGCAAGGCTGAAAAACTTGTGTACATATACAATATGTGTGTACAACTTGTGTACAATGTGCGCATACTGCGCAAAGTTCGGAATGCTGACTCTCAGGGACCCTGCGTACTGCCGTACTGCTCTGACTCTGATGAAGATGGCAGTGAGGACTGATTGGGATACACATCTGTTTTCTATGTCTTTATGGATCTCAGGGCCTTGCTGGGGTTTTCAACAATCAAATTTTCAAAAGGGAAAACAGTGCAGAGATTTTGAACAAAAAAAATTCAAAAAGGAAAACTGTGCTGAGATTTTGAACAAAAAAAATTCAAAAAGGAAAACTGTGCACGGGTTTTCAATCAATCAAAATCTTTAGCAATCAAAGATATGGCACTGCAAAGGTTTGCAATTAAACAGAAAGAAGCAAAAATACACCCAAAAAATGTTCCATTGATGAAAAATGTGGGACTGCAAGCAAGGGTTTTGAATAGAATAGAAAGATGCAAAGTTTTCTCCAAGCAAGGGGCACCAATGGTATGAAGACAAACCATTTGGACTACTACATGTTGGTAGCAATGCAGGGGTCTTCATACGCAAAAGGGTTGGTAGACAATACGATACATTACACTAGATTATTGTATGGTATCAATACAAAACACCACATGTACTTTTGTGTCCCAACATTGTCGAGGACAAGTCTTGAGGTATCGAAGATTTTAATGATCAGTGTGAACATGCACTTGTTGGGGTCCTCAAAGGAGATGGAACCATTGCTTTAGGGCAAGCACGATGGCCAGCAACTGTTGCTCTCAAACAGGATACCGAGTCTTAGTGGTTTGCATGTTCTTCGACATTAAGGCAACAGGTCAGAGATGTCCTTTGTGCTGCATACTTACTGTACCCAAACTAGATCATACAGACTTGAATCAGACATCAATGAGCCGAGCACAAAGCACAAATTTAGGTATGATGTACGCTTCAATCCGACTAGATGCCAGGTTGACTGGCAAATTCTTTTCAAATATTTTCCCTCCCTCATACATTTAGAAAGAGATGGTAGCTTCCCCAAATAGGTTTTGTAAACCGTTCCTGCAGGTTTTCCAATGAAAAGTAGACAAAGTCCAACCAGGCACAGCAAGTTGAGGAACACAACCAAATCGGATTGAGATAATTAGTTTGAAATGAATCCAAGTGACACGGAAGGGCTGCAGATAAGGACAATGTAGTGAATAGACAAAGATTCAATGGAACCTAATCAAATACAAAAGGTTTTAGGTCAAATCCATGCAGCATTCTAGTTGGTATCAGTGAAATGTGCTTTTGATGTGCACTCTTTTGGTGAAATGGGTATTGGTTAGGAATATGGGACACCTTGTGTCTAGAAACACAAGGGTTACTATGGCCAAGTAACTACATGGCAGTTACTTCAGATTTGATTCAGAATTGACCACAACAAGTCGGTAGAATTTCGGAGTATCTAGGTTCCGGGGTGGGAGACCACTAGGCTTAACCTGGATACTCATGATAAAGGAATGCTCCATTTTATTTCGGTATTCACCTCACAATGAAGGATGATACCTCACTAGCTCAGAGTAACCCGGAGGCACGTAAGCACACAAAAGGCTTCTTCAAATGTACATGAGACTGTGAAAAGCAGTACAGTTGTGGGGTCACGTTCCTCTGCCGCTCCCTGGCACTGCTGATGCATCACCTGTGGCTACACTTGTGGCATGGCCTGTGGCATTACATGTGGCTTTGCTTGGGGTCGGTTCACTACTTGTGCCCACTGTTATTCAGTCTGTTTCACACCTCGTCTTTCTGCCCCTTGATCCGGGAAACATACCTGCAAAAGGCGCTGTTGTATATCTCGGTGACAGTTTCGCTCTGTCAGTACCTAGTGCTCTGTTTTGGTGTGTGTCTGTGGCTGTGGCAGTGTATAGTGTCATGTGGAGCCTTGAAGCATCAATGTACAGCCAGTAGTGTCACGCAGAGCAGGCATGGTATGCACTTGTTGCAGGTCGGAATCTCAGCCCTTCAGAACTGGGGTTTGTTGGTCTCAGAAATTCAATTCGCTCCTTTGAACTTCATGTGGGGTTTTATGAAACTGCTTGCATGATCATCGTGAAACAACCAAGCTTTTGTTAAAATGTGCTTTCAGGGAAAACATAGCAAAGAAAAGATCTTAATAAAGCATTAAGTGTCAATGGTTTCAGGGGAATGTAGCTCAGTGTTAGCCTAGAATAAGAGCCCCAAGAAAGACATCCAACAACTACTCCAACAGGCAAACAAGCACCAACTCCTCAGCCAAAATCAATTGAACATGGTAGGGTCTGAAATAGGGTGCATGCACTGCATTCATTGCATTAATGTCTACACACATGCTTTAGTATACACACACATGTGGAAATTTTCTGTGTATGATGCTTCACCTATTTCTCCCCATCCCTTTCGTGGTGTTGCCAAAAACTGTTAGTACCATTTTCTGATAGGAGCAGACTATGCACGGCACAAGCACCTGTTATGAGTTCGGAAGCTTAAAAAATTTCTTACTCCCCCGTGGTGCACTAGGTGGTCAAGCTAGTGTGCCCAAGGAAAAAGGCTAAAAAGCAAACCAAAAATCCTTTAAACACCTTGTCAAAACCATCTTTAATGCCAAAGATTTACCAAGTATAACACTGTTGGTACCAGTGAAGCAGTGTTATGCACCGTGTAAGGTGTCCTCATGGACAGGGCACTCCTCAAAAGTGAAGAAAAACTTCAAAACAGTTGGCAACAATTTTGGGGTCATAGGGGTTGGAACCCAGGTTGTGCAAAGTACCTGGGGTAACTTGGCGCCACCGGCTCGGATTTCGGCGGTTTTTTTTTTAAAGATGCGCAAAAGCATCTACTTTTCGAAAAACCTTAGCCGTTTTGCCGTTTTGCGCTATCGGGCCGCCTTTGGGTGTCAAACCTTGTTGGGAGCCACTGTCCTGGTTGTAGCTTTGGTAACATGTGTTTGTAGATGCATTAGTTTTAGATATTTTAGCATCAGTCTAGATATTTGATGGATGCCATGGGTTGATGCCTGTCGAAGCATCTGTGTGTAGCCCAAGCATCTCTGCGAAGACTGGCAAAGCAAACGTGCAACAAGACGACTTCTCAAACGGCCATTACCGAAAAAAAATAGACACTCAGAAACTCTGAGGTTCAGGGGGTAATTTCTTGCTGGGGTGGGTGCCTTTCTGTAGATGTATTAAATTGGCAAAATCCTCAAGTTCACAAAGTTGGTGTTCTACGTAACTAAAATTGGGCGTTGACAATGGTGAGACTCTTCAGTTGGGCTTACAACAACAAGCACGGCGGAGCATGCATAAGAATGTTGCCAACGTGACACATGCGGCATTTCTTTTTCCCCGGTTCTTTGCCTTCTTTACGCATCAACAAGACGTAGCAATTTTCCGTGTCGTGAGTCGGGTTGCGTTTGTGTTCTTTGCACCAATACATCTTTTTGGGCTCCTTCGACGTTGAGGTTTTCTCCTTTGGCATGATAACGGCGTATTGGGAGACGGGAGTATTATAGGATCTTCAATTGAACTCAATTGTGGGTTTGATGTCGAGGTAATTCGTCGCTTTCCCAAAGGGCGACAAATAAATTGTACACAAAGTTGGTGTTCTACGTAACTAAAATTGGGCGTTGACAATGGTGAGACTCTTCAGTTGGGCTTACAACAACAAGCACGGCGGAGCATGCATAAGAATGTTGCCAACGTGACACATGCGGCATTTCTTTTTCCCCGGTTCTTTGCCTTCTTTACGCATCAACAAGACGTAGCAATTTTCCGTGTCGTGAGTCGGGTTGCATTTGTGTTCTTTGCACCAATACATCTTTTTGGGCTACACGTCGACTGGTGGGGGTATTCCTTCTTCGTATTGGTTTCAGAGTCGTTCAGGGTTCATGTTTGGTGCAGTGTACTCCCTTCCTCGGTAGATAAGCAGTGCTTCTACGTGCACTTTATAAGCAGTACCCAAGTTTCGCCGGGACAAGCAATGACATAAGCAGTGCCCGATGACATAAGCAGTGCCTAAAATCCTAACGAGTTGGGCGATTCTTACTAAGTTCTATGAGAGCTAAAAAAGGGGTAAAATGCACCTATTTAGGGTTGTTTTTTTATTTTTTCCCTTGTTCTTGAGAAAAAATCTAAAATCTTCATTTTTTTCTCAATACCATGCACAAATAACCAATCCTTCCCGAAGCTTCCCTTAACAATGGCACAACACGAAGCACATTGCATCCTCTTCTCATACTCACTGTGGGCTTGGGAAAGTTACCCAACTGGAACATCAACTGCTGCAAGTCTTGTGAGGACATAGGAGGCATGGTTGGAAAACTTGGCAGTTGTGGTACCACACCCATGGCAAAGGAATTCGCAAGCAATGAGTTACTCAATGATACTGGAAGAGGCGGTGGAGGTGGGAGCGGAGGAAGACTAGTTGAGCTGTAACTGGAGCTGGAGTTGAAGCTATTGCTGGAGGTTGCCACGGAGGTGGAGCTAGAAACCGGATTGAAAAAAGAAGGTGGAGGATTGTTTGTTGTTCTTTGTTTTTTGGGAGGATTTGTTGTATTGTCCTTTCCTTTGCGGGCTTTGGGTTTGCCATTGGGAGGAGGGTGTGATGGCGAGTTGGCTGGGAAATGTGCCTTTGGTGGTGGCTTTGGTGCGGGGTTCTCCACTGCGGGGGCGGGGCTGTCCGGTGCATTTTCTTGTCGATGTTCTGGTTGTTCTGTTCGGGATGCTATCCAACTCCACCTCCGCCATTGAGCTCTTATTCAACAAGTGGGAGCGCACACGAGACGAACCGCCGCCATGCAAAAAAAATAAGCAACGCTGCATGGTCGCCTGCGCACGTGCACTATATAAGCAACGCCTGGCCAGGAGGCAGGTCCGAATCAAAATAAGCAATGTTGCTTATCTACTGAGGAAGGGGGGAGAATGAGCGACAATCTGAGAACTTTGGGGGGGGGGGGCTTCGGCGATTCCCATTCTCAAGTCCATCGTCCGGACTGCCGGAAACCCAAAAACGACCCTCTGTGGCTGGAACCTTGTTCTTTTCTGCTGCGTGTTTGCTTGCTTGTAAGACGACGAATCAATAGATCAGCATAATTGTGATTTAATAGGCCCGTCGACGGTGTTGCATTGCCTTGCATTTCCGAACTGTTTTGGCTAGTTTTGGAAAAAGGTCGTTTTTTCGTACTTTTTTTGCGTAGCGCCAGTATGGTGCCAATTTTCACACTATGAAGACCAAGTTGGACATTGTAGCCACTGCTGCAATCCGTAAATCTAGTTGGCTGACTCATCGTAAGGTTCCAAAGTGTGACCTCATTGCGTTACAGGAAATGTATGACAGAGGTCGTAAAATTGAGGACAACTTGGAAATGTATTGGTGTTTGAGTAGGAATGACAAAAAGGTTACACATTTTCGAA
Organism: Eutreptiella sp. 'Long Island Sound 2002'; assembly: GCA_964036045.1. Classification (NCBI taxonomy): domain Eukaryota; phylum Euglenozoa; class Euglenophyceae; order Eutreptiales; family Eutreptiaceae; genus Eutreptiella; species Eutreptiella sp. 'Long Island Sound 2002'. Next base: position 126,842,972 of record OZ038383.1, on the reverse strand, counting down.
AAAGGGATGCAATGTGTTGAGGATGCTGGTCTTTATCTGGTGCTTGTGTCTTTTGCTATGGGGGTACACGGGTGCAAGAGGGAGTGTGGGGCCACCGACGTGCGTTGGAGGGAGGGAGGGAGGGGGGGGGGGTCCGGCCATTCCTATTCTCAACCGAAAATTCTCAGATTGTCCCATATTCTCTCCCCAAAGGGAGTATGTCTTGCCCATCTGGCCTGGGTTCATGTCTAGTTGGCGATCTCTTGGGCTAGCTTGAATAATTGCTAAAAGAGAAAGGAGTCCAAAAATTGCAACAGTGAGCTGTCACGAGCTACAATAATTGCTAAATGAGAAAGAATGTTCAAGAAAAGGAATACTTGCTAAATGAGAAAGAATGTTCAAGACAAGGAACAGTGAGCTGTGCGCTGGTGGGCAGCTTGAATAATTGCTAAAAGAGAAAGAATATTCAAGAAAAGGAAGGGTGACCTGTGAGCTGGTGGGCAGCTTGAATAATTGGAGAAAGAATGTCCAAAAAAAGGAGCAGTGAGCTGTCGCCAAGTTCTACCCCGTCATTCAACGTAAGGCCATCCTTGTACAACAATCCGGCTGCTCCCTGCGTCACGCGCAATACGCACTGCAACAGTGGATAATGTGGCGACTGTGATGCCCAGTTGCGGGCTCGCGCCGGCTGCCTGACACTCTATTACGGAGCTGCAGTATGGTGGTTACGGAAGACGTTATCTCTGTGATGACGGCTCAGCGCACGCGAGGGTTCTGCCCTAAGAAAAAACATATGAAAGTTTCCTTACATTTTGTAAACAACCCAGCAACTTGAGTATTCAGTTTCACTTTTACTGTGTCATCTCATATGAAAGATATTTTCCCTGTAAGCACTCCAGTGCTACAAAACATGTGGGGAGCATTTTGTTTTTTTGACCACCCGATCAGATGACTGAGAATAACAAAAGCGTGTATCACAAGTGTCTGACGACTTGCCAGAGCATTCAGAATATGCGTAATTGGCTTGCACTGGCGAAGTACCCACTGAACCGAACACAGGAACTACAATGTGTTTCATGTCCATATACTGGCGATCCCGCTGTCCTAATGCCTGATTCTGCCACTGTGTTTATGTGGGTAAGGGACAAAAGCTGTCGGTGAAGCCCAATTCTGGTGAAAGAGCGTTCGACACATATCAAGCTGCATTGTTCTGCAGGCACCCGTTGGAACCCGGTGCTTCAGATAATGCCAGTCCAACCTGTGCATCTCAATCCTACTGTTCCTTTGAGGAACGAGAAAGTTTGCACCCATTAGAACCTGTGGGTGGTCGAAATTTCAAAAATCCTTTGTTGTCAGATTGTAAACTTCACAGCGAGATAGGATGAGCGGAAATGACGGGCCGTGATCACGTTGCACCCCACAACAATGTCTGTTGTTGGTTTCCACGCGTGCTTCGTTGGTTTTCTGCAGTCAGGGTCTATGCCAAGGGAGCTTGGCATGGACACAACCGGCGTGGTTTCTATTCACTGTCCATGTACCTGAAATCTACATTCTTTTGTCTGGCGCAAAACCAATTATCTTAGTGTCACTATTTTGTGAATGGAACGGGTGACACTGCTGCTCCAAACGTACGTTGCAACCAAGACCAAACATAGTTTGCAACATGGAGCCCTGCACCAACACCTGAGGCCGGTCGCGACTGGTTGGGAACGCTTTTCAGAAGCATGGAGGGGCTTGAGCCAACTTCACTTTGGATACGATTCCTTATGTGTATGTACCCTAGTGATTTGAAAATGGACTTCTACGAGAATTTGCTGTCATTCATGCGAATCTAGTTCCAAACATGAGATATATCCTTCGGGGTGCCTATGAGAGATGTGGTTCCAATCCATGATACGCCGTTTTTGTTAGGCACTCAGGAGCTGCGCCAGCCAGGGGGGGGGGGGGGGAGGGGGGGGGGGGAGGGAGGGGGGTTTTCGGCCGGCCGGCCGGCCCGCGCCAGCCAGCCAGCCAGCCACCTAGCCAGCCACCTAGCCAACCACCATTGCTTTGTACATGCATGTTCGCCTCACCACCCTTCCTCTCAAGATCTCAAGATGATGTCAACGATCCATGGAGTGTGTGGTAAAATTTAATTTTTTTTGCACCCGTGTACCCCCATAGCAAAAGACACAAGCACCAGATAAAGACCAGCATCCTCAACACACTGCATCTCCTTTCGAAAATCTGTAACCTTCTTGTCATTCCTACTCAAACACCAATACATTTCCAAGTTGTCCTCAATTTTACGAGCTCTGTCATACATTTCCTGTAACGCAATGAGGTCACACTTTGGAACCTTACAACGAGTCAGCCAACTAGATTTACGGATTGCAGCAGTGGCTACAATGTCCAACTTGGTCTTCATAGTGTGAAAATTGGCACCATACTGGCGCTACGCAAAAAAAGTACGAAAAAATGACTTTTTCCAAAACTAGCCAAAACAGTTCGGAAATGCAAGGCAATGCAACACTGTCGACGGTCCCATTAAATCACAATTATGCTGATCTATTGATTCGTCGTCTTACAAGCAAGCAAACACGCAGCAGAAAAGAACAAGGTTCCAGCCACAGAGGGTCGTTTTTGGGTTTCCGGCAGTCCGGACGATGGACTTGAGAATGGGAATCGCCGAAGCCCCCCCCCCCCCCCCCCAAAGTTCTCAGATTGTCGCTCATTCTCCCCCCTTCCTCAGTAGATAAGCAACATTGCTTATTTTGATTCGGACCTGCCTCCTGGCCAGGCGTTGCTTATATAGTGCACGTGCGCAGGCGACCATGCAGCGTTGCTTATTTTTTTTGCATGGCGGCGGTTCGTCTCGTGTGCGCTCCCACTTGTTGAATAAGAGGTCAATGGCGGAGGTGGAGTTGGATAGCATCCCGAACAGAACAACCAGAACATCGACAAGAAAATGCACCGGACAGCCCCGCCCCCGCAGTGGAGAACCCCGCCACCAAAGGCACATTTCCAAGCCAACTCGCCATCACACCCTCCTCCCAATGGCAAACCCAAAGCCCGCAAAGGAAAGGACAATACAACAAATCCTCCCAAAAAACAAAGAACAACAAACAATCCTCCACCTTCTTTTTTCAATCCGGTTTCTAGCTCCACCTCCGTGGCAACCTCCAGCAATAGCTTCAACTCCAGCTCCAGTTACAGCTCAACTAGTCTTCCTCCGCTCCCACCTCCACCGCCTCTTCCAGTATCATTGAGTAACTCATTGCTTGCGAATTCCTTTGCCATGGGTGTGGTACCACAACTGCCAAGTTTTCCAACCATGCCTCCTATGTCCTCACAAGACTTGCAGCAGTTGATGTTCCAGTTGGGTAACTTTCCCAAGCCCACAGTGAGTATGAGAAGAGGATGCAATGTGCTTCGTGTTGTGCCATTGTTAAGGGAAGCTTCGGGAAGGATTGGTTATTTGTGCATGGTATTGAGAAAAAAATGAAGATTTTAGATTTTTTCTCAAGAACAAGGGAAAAAATAAAAAAACAACCCTAAATAGGTGCATTTTACCCCTTTTTTAGCTCTCATAGAACTTAGTAAGAATCGCCCAACTCGTTAGGATTTTAGGCACTGCTTATGTCATCGGGCACTGCTTATGTCATTGCTTGTCCCGGCGAAACTTGGGTACTGCTTATAAAGTGCACGTGTATAGAAGCACTGCTTATCTACCGAGGAAGGGAGTACACTACACCAAACATGAACCCTGAACTTCTCTGAAACCAATACATCTACAGGAAGGCCACCAACCCCTGCAAGAAATTACCCCCAGAACCCCAGAGATGCTTGTCCTACACACACATGCTTGGACAGGCATCAACCCATGGCATCCATCAAATATCTAGACTGATGCTAAAATATCTAAAACTAATGCATCTACAAACACATGTTACCAAAGCTACAACCAGGACAGTGGCTGCCAACAAGGTTTGACACCCAAAGGCGGCCCGATAGCGCAAAACGGCAAAACGGCTAAGGTTTTTCGAAAAGTAGATGCTTTTGCGCATCTTTAAAAAAAAAACCGCCGAAATCCGAGCAGCCAAATCCAAGAAGAGACAGGAGCATGCAAAGCCGCGACGACCAAGGGGGATGGTCCCCTACAATACACCACCGGACTGAGACAGAACAGCGGACGACGAAGCGAGGAAGGGGATATCAACACACTGGGGGCAAGTGGCAGAGCCTAAGAGATTGGGTGGTGCCGCGCCAACAGCATGTGTTTTATCACTGGAGCATAGTTGAGCGGTAAAACACTTGACTAACAACTCGACGACGTGAGTTCGATTCCCGAACAGGAGAGTCATACTTGACCCACTCGTGTGCAGGCACTGGAAGTGTGCTCAAGACCATACGAGATAAATCAAGAAGAGACAGGAGCATGCAAAGCCGCGACGACCAAGGGGGATGGTGCCCTACAATACACCACCGGACTGAGACAGAACAACGGACGACGAAGCGAGGAAGGGGATATCAACACACTGGGGGCAAGTGGCAGAGCCTAAGAGATTGGGTGGTGCCGCGCCAACAGCATGTGTTTTATCACTGGAGCATAGTTGAGCGGTAAAACACTTGACTAACAACTCGACGACGTGAGTTCGATTCCCGAACAGGAGAGTCATACTTGACCCACTCGTGTGCAGGCACTGGAAGTGTGCTCAAGACCATACGAGATAAATCAAGAAGAGACAGGAGCATGCAAAGCCGCGACGACCAAGGGGGATGGTGCCCTACAATACACCACCGGACTGAGACAGAACAACGGACGACGAAGCGAGGAAGGGGATATCAACACACTGGGGGCAAGTGGCAGAGCCTAAGAGATTGGGTGGTGCCGCGCCAACAGCATGTGTTTTATCCCTGGAGCATAGTTGAGCGGTAAAACACTTGACTAACAACTCGACGACCTGAGTTCGATTCCTGAACAGGAGAGTCATACCAGGTACTTTGCACAACCTGGGTTCCAACCCCTATGACCCCAAAATTGTTGCCAACTGTTTTGAAGTTTTTCTTCACTTTTGAGGAGTGCCCTGTCCATCAGGACACCTTACACAGTGCATAACACTGCTTCACTGGTACCAACAGTGTTATACTTGGTAAATCTTTGGCATTAAAGATGGTTTTGACAAGGTGTTAAAAGGATTTTTGGTTTGCTTTTTAGCCTTTTTCCTTGGGCACACTAGCTTGACCACCTAGTGCACCACGGGGGAGTAAGAAAAAGTGCTTCCATGTCTTTCTTGGGGCTCTTATTCTAGGCTAACACTGAGCTGCATTCCCCTTAAACCACTTAATGCTTTATTAAGATCTTTTCTTTGCTATGTTTTCCCTAAAAGCACATTTTAACAAAAGCTTGGTTGTTTCACGATGATCATGCAAACAGTTTCATAAAACCCCACATGAAGTTCACCCCCACCACTCAAGGAGCGGAGGTATCATCCTTTATTGTGAGGTGAATACCGAAATAAAATGGATCACCACGGTATCAGGTATCACCACAAGGAACACGGACAGGTACAGCCCCAACAAGCTGTAGAGAGTACTAGAAAGTCGGGGTGTGCAGGTACAGCAAGCAAGTGCATGCGCAAGTGATCGGGTAGAGGGCCACAAGGGTGCCCCGTTCTGTGAGTGCATATATGCTACTGCCCTGTACTGCTTGCACAGTCTCTTGAATGTTCAATTGAAAACAGTGCTCTTGGTGCTTCGTCCCCTATAGCTATTGAGCATTCCTTTATCATGAGTATCCAGGTTAAGCCTAGTGGTCTCCCACCCCAGAACCTAGATACTCCGAAATTCTACTCACTTGTTGTGGTCAATTGTGAATCAAATCTGAAGTAACTGCCATGTAGTTACTTGGCCATGGTAACCCTTGTGTTTCTAGACACAAGGTGTCCCATATTCCTAACCAATACCCATTTCACCAAAAGAGCGCACATCAAAAGCACATTTCACTGATACCAACTAGAATGCTGCATGGATTTGACCTAAAACCTTTTGTATTTGATTAGGTTCCATTGAATCTTTGTCTATTCACTACATTGTCCTTATCTGCAGCCCTTCCGTGTCACTTGGATTCATTTCAAACTAATTATCTCAATCCGATTTGGTTGTGTTCCTGAACTTGCTGCGCCTGGTTGGACTTTGTCTACTTTTCATTGGAAAACGTGCAGGAACGGTTTACAAAACCTATTTGGGGAAGCTACCATCTCTTTCTAAATGTATGAGGGAGGGAAAATATTTGAAAAGAATTTGCTAGTCAACCTGGCATCTAGTCGGATTGAAGCGTACATCATACCTAAATTTGTGCTTTGTGCTCGGCTCATTGATGTCTGATTCAAGTCTGTATGATCTAGTTTGTGTACAGTATGCAGCACAAAGGACATCTCTGACCTGTTGCCTTAATGTCAAAGAACATGCAAACCGCTAAGACTCGGTATCCTATTTGAGAGCAACAGTTGCTGGCCATCGTGCTTGCCCTAAAGCAATGGTTCCATCTCCTTTGAGGACCCCAACAAGTGCATGTTCACACTGATCATTAAAGTCTTCGATACCTCAAGACTTGTCCTCGACAATGTTGGGACACAAAAGTACATGTGGTGTTTTGTATTGATACCATACAATAATCTAGTGTAATGTATCGTATTGTCTACCAACCCTTTTGCGTATGAAGACCCCTGCATTGCTACCAACATGTAGTAGTCCAAATGGTTTGTCTTCATACCATTGGTGCCCCTTGCTTGGAGAAAACTTTGCATCTTTCTATTCTATTCAAAACCCTTGCTTGCAGTCCCACATTTTTCATCAATGGAACATTTTTTGGGTGTATTTTTGCTTCTTTCTGTTTAATTGCAAACCTTTGCAGTGCCATATCTTTGATTGCTAAAGATTTTGATTGATTGAAAACCCGTGCACAGTTTTCCTTTTTGAAAATGATTTTCAAGAAAGCACTTGCACAGTTTTCCTTTTTGAATTTTTTTTGTTCAAAATCTCTGCACTGTTTTCCCTTTTGAAAATTTGATTGTTGAAAACATCTCAGGATGTTTCTGCGCATGCTGTGCAGTACCATTGATTTGTGGTGCCAGTGTGAGTGCTCTGTGGCGAGCGGCACATATACTGGACGTAAGGCCCTGTGTGAACGCATAGTCAGTGTATTTTTGACATAAATCAGGTTGAGTTTGGTATGGAAACGAAAGGCGGGTCTGGTGCCACACAAAACGAGAGTGGACAGGATCCATGGGCGCCAGGGGTCGAATATGGTGTGTGCCCGGGACCACAGATGCCTACCGATGATGAAATGTCGTTGTTGTCATTATGTATTTGCGTGCCGAGGGCAATCAGCCCGACTTTGGGCCACCAGAACATCCTGTCTACTGTTGCATTGTTTGTTTGCACTAGCCTCATGGGCATGGCCGTGTTTGTCTGAGGAGTTTTTGTACTTGTGCTCGCCCCTTGCAGCCTGTGGCTCTAACACGCGTGCGACTGAAACGCGTGTACCTTCCATTGTCCTCCGTTGATTCAAGTACAAGTTCACTTTCGACATTCGCGGTATTACCTCGATATCGTTCAAGCTCCTTCGATGTCTTCCTTCGTTCCATCCGATAAAATGGCCAAGCTCATTGGCGATGCTACTGCGCATGCAGTGCGCTCTCTAATGGCTGACGGGCAACAAGTGCAGCAAAAACAGAGGAAAGGAAATGGGAGTCGGAAACAGCGACGTTCTCCTCCGCGATCCTCTCCGACTAAAGAACCTCGCCAAGGTGGGTCCCACACTGACGACGTCTTGCCGCGGTTTGACCTCAAACAAGTGGACCACAGCAACTCTGAAGCGCTGGGGAAGGCCGAACACAAAATGGGAAATCCGTGCTATCTCTGTAAGAAGTTTGGACATCTTTCAGGCGTTCATTTTCCAACGAATCACAGATGGTGCCAGGCTGACTCTGATCGCTGGACCTCGAACCGTGATTATTGGCACAAAATTCTGCGTGATGTACGGGAGAAGCGCTACACCCGGTACCAGATCGCTGAGAATTTGGAGGTGGATACTTCCAGGTGGCCCCGGATGTCGGATCGAGAGTTCCTGGCTGCAGTGATGGAGGCAGCCACTGGGCTTCCGCGATGGGACGACGGAACCGATCCGAAGACCACACCCCCGCAACCTGTGAAGGACGCGCCTACTGCTGAGTTCTTTCAGCATTCACTGCTACCAGCGAGTGCGCCACCAGTGAACGATTCGAATGTGCTGGCGTTGCCTGCACCACCAGGCACTGCTGGTCAGGCACAGGGTTTTGCTTTTCAGCCCCGTGACGTCTCGTCCTCGAAGGGGAAGGGGAAGAAGAAGTTGAAACCGAAACGGGGCAAACGGGATCGCGCGGGTGACCCTGCTACAGATCTGGTGGCCACTGCACTGAACGGACCGAACGACTCCTTTCAGATCGCCCTGAACCCGTCGACCTCCACTCCGAGCCTATCGCTAGCGAAAACACCGCCCAGCTCGAGAATGCAGCCCGCTATCGTCGGCCTTCCCGCGCACGCCCTGAACGCCCGAGTGCAGGATGCTGAAGAGTCGTTAAAAACCCTGACCGAGGACCGCAAACACATTTGGCAGCAGCTGGGCCGTATCGATCAGTCTGTGACGGATCTGAAGCGCTCCACCAGTGTCTCCCAGAGTTTGATGGGCACACTTCTGGTCAAGGTCGGCGGTGTCTCCCCGGACGAGGTGAATGCCCTGATGCAGCAGGCAAAAGAAGCGGCCCTGGCTGAGCTGCCCCCGAGTCTCGATCCCCAGATCGAGGAGAAGATGCGGCTTGCGACCCTCGAGGACACCAAGTCGGGACCTGCAGCACCCACGGCTGAGAGTCTGCTTACTATGGGCGCTGACATGCCTCTACATTCAGGACGCATTTCTATTTCCAACTCATCGGATGACAACCGAGTGTCCGCCTTTTCTGAAGACTTGACGATGATGGACCACTCGGACGCTCCGACTGCGACAGAAAATCAGGGCGCTACCCCTAAAGCGAATGAGCTGAGGGAATGGCAGCTTGGGTGGCGTCCTGCACAGGAGTGGAAAATGGTCGATATGGCGGCGCTCCTGCAATGCAGGGGTTCTTTGCTGACGCCGCCCGCAATTAAGAGGAGGAACGAAGGAGTGCACGCCCTTAGCCATACTGGTCAGGGACTGCATATGGTGGTCCTAGCGCCGGGGCCTGCTGCAGTGTCGGATGGACCCCCAGAGAGGACTCACCAGGTCGTCACAGTGAGGTCTGTTGGACTGCGACCTGCGGGGCATTTGGTACTGGGACCTTCCAGCGCTGTGACCATCCAGAACCCGCTGGAACCGGCTCTGGAGAGTGCTGAGGCATGCCCTTTTGACACGTGGGAAATGAACACCTTCGACAAGGTCTTCTTTTGGGAAGAAGCTGCACACGTAGCAGCGGACGAGTTGAACGCGGGTAAACCTCTGAAACGCCCTTGCCTCACTGATGGAACTGCTTCTACCTCTGGGACTGCAGCACCATGACGAGTACAGGGACTTCGTTTTCTGTGCTCTCTCCGACACTGCGTGAACTTCTTCTACAACACGCACGAGAAGATTTGGAGAGGGCGCGAGCTATCAATGACCTGGAGCAAGCCGCTACCTTTCTGCGCTCCACTATTTGTGACGATCAGCGAATACTAGAAATGCCTACTACTGAGATCGACGAACCTCCGATGGCTCCTGGGACCTGTATTGCCTACATGAGCGACAATCACAGTGGACGAGCAGATCCCCAGGCACCATCAGAGGCTGTTTGCTTAGAGGCAGGGTTACAGAGCAACGCTACTCTGGACTCTGACCCATTCTCCCCACTCTCCTCTTCCTCTTCTTCGACGCAACGGAGTGTGGATCCATCGGAAGATAGTGATAGAGCCGATATGTCCTCTACTCAATCAGACAATCTGTTTGCGGGTCAGAAGAGTGTATGTCTTCCCATTTTGCGGTTTCTACAAGAATGCGCTACTGTTGATACATTTGCCAGCGTCTTGGCCAGGAACAGATCCCTGCGACCTCTATGGGACGGCTATGCGGCGACCAATGGAGTGAGGACATGGTCTGACGTGACGCCGGCTGAAGTCCAGCAGTTTTGCGAATACGCCATTATCCTTGTGGAAATTATGCATAGTAGACGAGGCTTAGGATGTAGATTGACAGGCGGAGCAGAAGATTTTCTGCGTGACGTTCTGGGAATCAACTGCATGCTATTTGGGAGCCCCTGGTCTGCAGGCCTGCCGATGTATGCAACGGATATTCCGGAGTGTCTATACTTTGACGGTGTTCTAGATAATGTTTTTGCAATGTCCGACTCGATGAGGAAGTTTTTCCTGAGATCCGATGTTGCACCCTTTGAATTCTCTGCAAAGGTGGAGGATCGCCTACACGATCCGAATTTTCGACTGTGCGTTTTACATAACAGGGAACACAATCGTGGATGGAATGGTGTTTTAGAAAAATGGGCCAATGACGGCCGTGCTGTACAATTCGGTGCACAATCCAGATTAAAGGTTCGTGCGTTCGACCAGAGCGCAACAGGCCAAGAAGTCTGGTACTGGCAGAAGGGTATATGGGAATGGTGGTTGATAGATGGAGGTACGGCAGAAGTAGGGTGCGGTGTGGATGCCAGGAGGTTTGGTGTGGCTGTGAAGAACATCATTAAGTCCACAGGCTCAGGAGCATGGTACGGGCCTCTACCGGGTCTGGTGGGTTCAGATTCACCCTTTCCTACCAGGGAAGAGCAACTGGCCTTGCTTTCAGAATTCTGGGCGGCCTGGGATGAAGAAGCCGATGTGCGTGCACAACTTCTAAAATCCCGATGTGTGAAATGGGACATGGTTGCGGAGTCTCTTATGCGCAGCAACCAGCTGCTCAAGGACTGCCCTGATGCCCGACTGAGACGAGCTGTGCGCCTGTCACGCCTCCCCTTGGATACACCACTGACGATAGAAGACACATGGATCTATGTTATGGTGGGAGCCTTCCTGCCGTATGTAGGTCAAGTTGGTTTTCTGCAGGGTCCGAGGGCACCTCTGGAGCGCTATAAGGAACATCTGTCCAGAGCCAAATCACTCAGGAACCTGTTCCTGGGCAACAGACACAGACGAATGAGATGTCAGTTGGGGTTTGGAAAAACACCCTCCCTGTCTAGAGTGCTAGCCAGAGTGGGGGGTCACCAAGCCTCGATGGTACTGCTGCAGAAGGTGGACCCGCCACGAGAAGCGTTTAATGTCGAGTCGCACTTTGACAGTGTACTGGCCCCCACCCTGAATCAAATTGACCCAGCGAGAGGGTGGGGGATAGGCGAACTGCGGTGGCGGTGGAGCCTGCGGGAGGAGACTTCATCTGAAGCCAAAACACTGTCCCAGCGTGTGAACGATGTACTCTGGAAAGTGAGGAGCAGTAAGGATACCGACCAGGGAGTAGAGGATCTGCTTGATCTACTAACCTCTTCATTGGGGAAAATCCCAGGCCGCCTGTTTGATTCCTTCTTTCGCGCAGTCCAGGGTGTAGTGAAACGCATGTGGGGTGTTGAATTGCAACGTCGTTTTATCGTACGAGTTCCTACCTACCACAGGCATACCATCAATGGCATTAAGAGGAGCCTCAGGTCACAGATTGCGCAGCATGATGTACCGCAAACCCTCAAGGCATGGCTTTCCCGTGCATTGTCTGTTCTACCTTTGCAAGCCCATAAACTTAAAGATGTATTCAGGGGAGGGGCTGCCTTACGTACTGTTCGCATGACTGCAGACGAGCTGGTCTCTGGTATTAAACTTGGAACCTACGACGCGTCGCCTTTCCTTGTGGGGGGGCAGCAGCGAGCATGGGTCTTCACAGAACCCTCTGAAGTTCAGCCGCGTGTAGTGCAAGAGATACAACGACAGCTCGCGCGAAGGCAAGGGCGACGATGCACATGTGCTGCATTGATGCGACAGCATCCTGCCCTACGGAACGATCTGGGACATGTTGTCCTGCGCACTAGATCACAATGGGCATGTCTTTTCAGTGACGAAGGGGCTGATACCCTCAGCAGCAATGCGCGTCAGTGCGTCATTCCTTCCATAGATGTGCTGGCAGCTCAGATGGAGCTGTTCCAGACGTCCCTGCAACGCATGACTGTACCCGCAGAGGGTTTTCTTCCCTCCGCGTCTGGCATCTCTCCCTCTCTGGCTTCTGCCTCTCTCTCCCTCTCCCAAATCCCTCCCTCGCTCCCCACGACCCCTGCGTCCTCTTCCTCTGCGCTATACCCGCCTGTGTCAGCGAGTTCCTTGCTTTCCGGAGACGATATAGCACCTATTGTTGAATGGGTGCATAATTTTTGTCTTGCGGACATCTCTGCGTATACACTGGAGTGCCCCACATTGGGCAGCGAGCATGTTTCCGGGCTCTCTAAACGCATCTGGGACCTTCGCTTTCGCGCAGGGATTTGGGACAAACAGCTCCACAGGATGTCCGGTGCATGCAGGGTGTTGGAAGAGGACCATGTGGTGGGATCCTACTTGGGAGGGGACCGCTTTATTTTGTGGGGCGTGGCAGAGTCCAAAGCTGCTGCCCAAGCAGCGAATGTGTATGATACACTGACCTCTGCCCAAGCACATGGGATTGTGGACTGTGCGATTCATCACAATCTCCTGCGTAAAGGGTATGCAGATCTTTCTTGGGCTGCAACTCACATTAATTCGGTCTATACCGACCCGGAACCTCCACCTTCCCCTGGAGACACTGTAGATTTAGACCCAGGCCCCCAACGCCAGCATCAGCGGCCACTTTTTGGTGCGCCCTCGATTTTTTCCATTTTGAAATGGAAGACGGTTGAACGTGGGGCACAGGCCATTGTTAAATGGCGCGATATTGTGTCCTTTAAGCTCCACATCCTGCGCTCGTATGCACGCCTCATGAGCAGATCACTACAGCTCATTGTCAGCGAAGTGTACCGGCAGTTCCAGACATTGGGCATGCCGAGTATGGTAGGAGTACGTGATTTACTGGGGTCCTTGGGCAGGTTCAACCCGGTCTGGGCCAGTGTCCGCCCTGATGAGGCGGACATGACGGATATGTTCTGGAATATCCCCAAGGGCGATGTTGTGCCGGCCCTGCATGAACTGTTTGAGCTTTTGGAGGGCGAGAGGCGCGGATGTGCGGAGTTTTTTGCACTGCATAAGTCTGGGGAGAAGGCCCTTGATCGCCTGGGTACAGCGAGTAGTGCTGACTTCAGGGTTATCTCCCGGCAGGAATTGCTGGACTTTGTTTCCTGGGACCTGCACCACAACACAGGGCTGGTGCTGGGCCCGCTATTGCTGAAACAAGGCGATCGGGGTGTCCCGATTGGTGGACATTTGTCAGCGCAACTTGCTGAACTCTGGGCACTTGCCCGTGAGCTTAAATATATTTTTGGTAAGCACCGGTCTGGTCTTGTCAAGACGTGGGATCAGACAGTACGTAAAGGTGAGGAGGGTGCACCAGCGTCCCTGGCCGATATCCGTCTGTGTGTCCGGGAACCTATCGAAGTTTGTCACCCGTCCTGCAGGGGGTCACAGAAACTGGGCAGGGTACTCGGGAGCACAGACCGACCCTTTTTGCACAGCAGTACTTTGCGTACTGATGGGTTCGGAGGGTGGTGGGGGCCTACTGATGCCTCCTTCGGGTACCTCGACGTGGACGGGGTGCAGGTTGACCTGCTGGTGACCTCCCTCTGGGACGGAGCGCCGGATGGGCGCATGGGTACTGTTATTGCGAGTGCACCCCCCCGAGACAGGGCGCGGCTTCGAGAGTTCTTTCGGGAACTGGATCCCATGGACTTTGTGGTGAGCGAGGCCCGTCGAGGGTGGTGGGGGTGGGCGACGCGCCCATCCGACCCGGCTGTCCCCATATCCACCAGCCCAGGCATTCTTTTCTCACGTTTTCGTGATAACATCTACATAATTTTTATGAACATCCATCCTGCCCTGTTCCCTCGCGTTCGCCATGCGGCGAAGCATTTCCTGGACTGTTTGTATGGAGTTCCCCTGAAATGGGAACCTACAGATTTACGGGTGTCCTGGGGAGAGTGTTCATGGAAACCCCTCCCCCTGGGCTTCTCTTTGACCAGGAAAGGGGTCATCTGGGACATCGCTGAGGGTGCTGAGCTGGGTGAGTGGCTCAGGTGGGTCCCAGCCCGCTCAGCCAACGCGAGCTTTACGCTGGCGTCTATGCTGCCGTCCCTGTTTCTCAAATCACTGTGGTATGCGGGTTCCACTGCAGATGTGCAGGCTAATTTTCGCTCCCTCCTCTGGGGCGTAGGCTGGCACTCTTACCCCAAACATTGGTGGTTGCCCTGTCTCACACGCTTTCTGCGGAAGTATAACCTTCTAGAGGTGTTTTCCCTGGGATCTGTTACCACGTGGGTTCGGGAGGGCAAACGGGCGGCAGCGACCAGCGGCTCGGGAGTGGTTTCATCTCAGGATGTTTCTGCGCATGCTGTGCAGTACCATTGATTTGTGGTGCCAGTGTGAGTGCTCTGTGGCGAGCGGCACATATACTGGACGTAAGGCCCTGTGTGAACGCATAGTCAGTGTATTTTTGACATAAATCAGGTTGAGTTTGGTATGGAAACGAAAGGCGGGTCTGGTGCCACACAAAACGAGAGTGGACAGGATCCATGGGCGCCAGGGGTCGAATATGGTGTGTGCCCGGGACCACAGATGCCTACCGATGATGAAATGTCGTTGTTGTCATTATGTATTTGCGTGCCGAGGGCAATCAGCCCGACTTTGGGCCACCAGAACATCCTGTCTACTGTTGCATTGTTTGTTTGCACTAGCCTCATGGGCATGGCCGTGTTTGTCTGAGGAGTTTTTGTACTTGTGCTCGCCCCTTGCAGCCAGCAAGGCCCTGAGATCCATAAAGACGTAGAAAACAGATGTGTATCCCAATCAGTCCTCACTGCCATCTTCATCAGAGTCAGAGCAGTACGGCAGTACGCAGGGTCCCTGAGAGTCAGCATTCCGAACTTTGCGCAGTATGCGCATATTGCTGTATATGTACACAAGTTTTTCAGCCTTGCCCTGATACAAATGGTTCTTGCTTTTGGAGTGAATGAAACCAAAAAAGGACAAGTTTTGCTCTGCAAATGATACTATAGTGACAACAGATCACACTCGAAGGGCACACTCACGCAGCAGGTCGTTGTCATACACAAATGTCTGCCACCATGTCAGAGGTCCCGATGTGAAGGCAGACTTCTTCCACATTTCAGCTTGTGCAAACTCGCTTGATCTCATCGGAAAAGTTTGGTACCACCATCCCACCTGTGCAACCTTTTCTTTCCCAGGAATGATTCAAATATTTTTTTCAGATCATCGCGACTTTCCCTTGTTGTTGTGCACCCGCGCCAATCCCCAACAAATGGAACGAAAGTATGCCGCACAGAAGAGTTGTTGAAACCCCCAGAACAAATGATTTGACAAAGTTTCGCACAGAGTTTGTTCCACAGAATTTGCTGCCCCCTCCGGGAGTCTAACCTTGAGACGTCGAAACAACTAAGCCTGCACACAGACGAGTGCCACACGACTGAACGCCGTTTTGACTCACCCTTTGCCACAAGCATTGGAAATGCACCAAACGATTCCCAATGCTGTTCCAGTCATAGTCACAGCGAGCGTTGGGTCCTCGAATACCAGAAGAAGTAAAAGCACTCACTCTGACTTGAATGAAGGGTTTGGGGTCTTCATCCTTATTCTTCGCGTGTATTGTCCAATTTGTGAAAAGCCACAACTCTTGGTCAACATTGGATTGTCTACCTCAACAGCAAAGATGGGTAAAATTGTGGGGTGCCGCGCGACAGGCACAGGCGGAAAAGGGTAGTGAATTTGAAGGCATTTTCTACCAGACGAATTTGAAAATCATACTGAAACTTATAAATTTATTGTTCTTCTAATTCACTTGGCTGATGAGTTGGTGCCTGCGTGCTTGCTGAGCTAGTTGTTTCATGGGATTAGCAGCAGCTGAGGGTCGAAATTTTGTTTTTCACTGTCTGTTTTAGCGCGACAACCACCTTGTCGCACCCTTGTTGCACCCTTGTTGCACCCCTTGTTGCGTGACAAGGGGCGCGATAGGAGCGACACACCATGTGCATAGGGGACGTTTCACAACTTATGACGTTACTTAGGTACAATGGGGCGGCGGCCGGGGGGGGGGGGGTCGCAGTCTCTATGATGAGTCACGGAGTAGCCCGGACAGGGCTGGGTGGGGGGTCCAAGGCGAGCGTTACTGCAGTAACGCGCCTCCAACAACAGCTGACAAACACCCCGGAATCAACAATGAACACAGACAACCCAACAGAAAAAAAAACAATTAGAAAACTCAAAAACCAACAACAACAAGTAGGACCAAGTTTCTGGGCGAGCACGGTAGCATCACATTCGGGGAAGTAGGGCTGAGTTGTTGTTGACCCCCCGACACCGCCCCCTTCCCTCCCCCCGAGATGGTGTTGGAGTGGCCGGTGCAAGATGTGTGAAGAGCACCGTGTGCAATGTGCCAATACGATGTGTGTGAGAATCTGAAAAGGGAGAGGCTAGGCTGCGTTCAGAAGAGGTGGGGGCGGCTCGGACCCACCCACTCAGAGACCTGAGAAACTTTGCTCTTTAATTACTCCCCCATTCGCACGGCACACTGCTCTTTGACCTTGGTTATGTTCTAGGGTATATGGCTGTGGAGCTGTCATGTTTGTCCCATGAAGGGTTGATTGTCCGTCAAACCTGAGTTGCACGCACCATGCCCCCCAAGTTTTCCTATGCGTCGGCTCTATCCCAGCCTAAACCTGCACCTTCCCCGCTCCTTCGCACGCAACCCCCGAGCACCCCTTCGACGCATGCGCCCAGCAGCTCATCGCCTGCGCGCGCTGATCGAGACACCTCTCGATCGGACCTGAGCAGAGGATCGCCGAAAAGGGTGCAACGCAAACCACCTGCCAAATCATCCCCCAAACCGCCTCCCAAAACGTCAGTTGCCAACGTTGAGCCGTCCCCAAAACCTGAACGTCCGTCGGCAGGAGGTCAGGGCGAGGGGCCCAAGACACCAGCACCCCAACTGCCAAGCCCAAAGGCCCCGGCAGCATCAGACACCGCGGGCGGTGAAGGGGAACCGAAGCCGAAGAAAAAGAAAAAGAAGGCTGTGCAGCTTCCCCCTGCGCCACCACCCGTCTTCGTTGAAGACGACTTCCCTTCTCTCTCACGCGACACCGGCCCTAAGCGACCTCCCAAGCGCATGCCGGCACCAATTGCTCATTCTCCAAGCACAGAGGATGCCGCTGTGTATCCGGTCAGCCTCGATCGCGCTGCTGCAACATCGGGGAGTGAGGGCGACAGCGACTGGCCTCGGGTGGAAACCGCCCCCAAGTATGACGGTGGCCCACCATCAGTGCAAACGGTGCGGATTTCGTCGCATGATTTGCTGCCGCGCTTTTTCGGGGCTTTGTCTTTGCACAGCAGGCAGAAGAGACCGATCAAGGCTGTCCGGACGCCGAGCCCCGCCGATTGCAAAATGCCGGTTTTCAGATCTTGCTCTTGAACAGCAAAGAACACTGACGGATTGCCACTGTTATCACAGCCCGAAAAAACTGGAACCCGAACCCTCCAACGGCCAGCAGCAACTGGGACTGTCCTCTTGCAGGCGACGGGTAAAGAGCGATACGGAGGCAGAACCCAAGGGGCCAGTCCAGCCAATCAGCAAAAAGCCCAAGAAGACCAAGATGGTGAACCTGGCGGACCTCATTGACCAGCTGACCGCCAGTAAGGCTGCTGGCAGGCCTGTGAAGATCACCAACTCCCGGGCCACAGGTGGTGAAAGGGAAGTGATGCTGGGGACGCGCCTGTTGTGTGCCTCGGTTTATTGAAGGAAGAGGAGGGCGAGGGATGCAGAGGGGATGGATGGACTGGGGGGAGGTCTGCCTCTACGCGGAGACACGTTTTCACACGCACGCGCGCGCGCGCACACACACACACACACACACTGACAACATGCCCGCGATGCACACTGATGCACCCAGGAGTGCGTCATTGTTGCAAACGGGGTCACCACAAAAAGATCACACCACGCAGAATTCTACCATGCAAAAGGCTGGCCCCTAGACAGCCGAATGCGCGCGTGTAGCGCGCCTACACACACCAGCATACCACCTGCACTGCCAGCACTAAAGCGCCTGCTCCCCTCGGGTACCACTGCAGACAAAGACACACACACACACACACACACACACACACACACACACACACACACACACACACACACACACACACAACGCACGCACGCGCGCGCACGCACGCACGCACACACACACACACACACACACACAAACGCGCGCGCGCGCGCGATAGCAGCCCTGCGATGCAATTGCAGTGTTCCGTGGTTTGGAGGGACATGCACCAGCTCAAACCCAAAGGCCAAACAGTGGTGATCCCTCCTCAGGTCCATGTGCAGTGTCCTTCCCACAAAGTCGAAAACTGCCCAACATCCCCAAATGTCACGCACCGGCTCACCACCATCGGTTGGTTGCCACCTGGCGTCATCCGCCGCTCATTGGATGAAGGAAAGAAAGCTTTCCACAAGAACGTACTGTTTCAAATCTGCGGACCATGTCCATGGCTGGCGGTTTCCGACCAGATTGATGGAAGGCGACACAAATAAGGAATCATGAAACTTGTGCCGTTGGGTCATGCTTTGTTGTTCTGAATGAATCCTGCCACCTTGTCACAAAAAAATCTCAACCTCAAGATCATGGGGGGGGGGGTTGTACTGGTCGGGCTGGACCCCAACCACCACCAACCCCCCCCCCCCCTCAGGACCGCACCCACTCACACCAATGGTCAACAATGGGGAACCAATTGCCATTTGCCTTCCAGGTGCTTTGCTGATTCAGTTGTGCATCTGCAGAACGGCACATTCGTCTCACAATATATTTCATTTGTGGCGAATGCCCAAGACTTGTGGTATTCAAAATGCTCAGAATGAAACATGGAATTCGAAAATGTCCCAGAACCCCCCAAAATAATGTCCCAAAACCCCCCAAAGTAAATCACCTCGAATTTGACACACACACACACACACACACACACACACACACACAGCCCCGCCCCCCCCCTCTCTGGACCCCCCTGCCCGCGTCACAAGGGTTCGGGTCTGGAACTGAACAGCCCCCAGTGCTCGAGACCCTTCATTCCCTCAGATTCCAAGGCGTCCACAACGAAAAGCGCACTGCGGCTGCTGAGTACGGTGCTCACCCGCATCACAAAGAACCCGGACAGCACAACATTGCGGCAGCTGCCAGCCTCCGATCCCAAAGTGCGCACCTTTGAGGCCTGGCCGCGGGTCTTCAAGCTTTTCCAGCAGAGTGGGTTTGTGCAGTCCAAGGATGGCAAGAGCTATGTCTTGCAGGTGCAGTATGCTCGAATTTGAGGATCCACCAGCACCTGCACACCCAGTACCCTCTCCCTCACAACCCTTACTCTCTGCCTGGCCCTGCCCCATGGACCGTGCCGAGCCTCTTCCCCCCCACCTACGGGCCTTTTTATGCCCCAGGCTGCAGGCAGGAGGTCGCTCCACACCCTCTGCACCTCATTCCCACACATCCCGAAGTGCAGGAAGCCGCATTTGCCTGTGATGAGCATGGGTCAGGGCAGGGTTGTGTGGTGGAATAAAGTGAGGAGTGGGCCCTGGTGTGACATGAAGTCTGCCACTAAGGCCAGCAGCAGACCTGGGGGCTGGGCCGTGGGTGCAGGCAGCAGCTGGCAGCGAAGTGTCTTTCATCATCACACCTCCCCCACCCGTGGGCCCTACCCCCCCAAACACTTCGAAGATGTGTTGATGGGGCAGCGGGTGACTTCATCCGATGACTTCCTCTTTAAACCTCGCTCTCGGTGCCCTTGACCTTTTCTAACCGTGTCTGTGAACCAGTCACCAAAATAGCAGTGGGCTTGCAGTGCTTGTCGCAAATTGTACGGCAGTTCCATGGGGCGGGCTATTTTGTGGGGTGGTTTTGTACCTTTTGGTTCTGCGCAAAGGCCTGCGGTGGTCGTGCCGTGTTCAACAATATTCTTGCAGCAGTTGCGTGATGGTGTGGCAACTGCTATTTTGACTGCGGCTGCAGATTGTGTGCCCATGGTTAAGGAGAGGCTTCCTGAGGAACCGGATGTCAAGGATATTGGTTTTGGATTTCAATCGAGGGAACGAGGGAACAGTACAGTGAAGTCGCCGGGCGAGCACCAAAGCCAACGCTCAGTGTGGTGGAGCTGAGCAAGTGCCGTGCTTGCCGTGCTTGCTGGGCCTGCGCTCTATCCTGAGTGCTGCCAGTCATACCATGACGGGGATGCTGTGCATCTCCAGAATTTGGTCCTCAGCCAGACAGAGATTCACAGATCGACCTCGATACGCTGTGGGTCCAGTCTGCACAGGCGGCTTCCAGTTTACACACTGGAGTTCACTGCAGCCACGCCCTCCCCCTGTGCAGCTTTACAAAACAACCCCCTCCCCACAGGGCACACCGGCCCCATTCAGACCCCTTGGTCACTGGCTGGCACTGCGGCAAGGTATACCACCAGCGCTCCCGCCAAAGGTAGCAGCACCGCTTTGATCATGAAATTCCTCCTGGCATGTGCTGGGATATGTGGGGCAGCAGAAGCAAGTGGCCAAACTCCCATCACCTACTACAACACCAATCCCCACCCATCTCCCCAGGTGGCGCAGGTGCTGTGCGAGGGGATGGACATACAGTCCACACACATTATGGACAGAGGGGGATGGGGTGGGGGGGTGGAGGAAAACATGATGCGCTCGCCACAAGGAGGACTGAGCGCGGGAAAGGGCAGGTTGGTGGTTGGTATGTGCCCCCGTCAGGGAAGTGACCCCGCAAGTAGACATCCCAACAGCCGCTGTTGAGGAGGGCCCCCCCAACACTGGTATGGGGTGTTCACTTGAATGCACCTGGCCAATGGCGAGGGCTGTTGCCCGCCCCTTTGTGGACCCGACACAGAGCAGTGAAACAGGGACAGTCCGAGGGCTCCGCTGGCACAACCTCCCGAGGGGAAGGAAGGGAGTCTAGGAAGGTCAGGATAGGCAAAGAGCAGTAGATCAAAGGGCACTAGATGCTGAGAGGCCAATGGACACCGCCACCTGCAGAGGGAAAGGGTTCAAGGACAAGGGTCAGTGGCGAGAGGCCAACAGGCGCTGCCAGCTTCAGACAGCAATCCATGCAGGCATCATGCTAACCTCCCCCCCCTGGCACAGGGGTGGGACCCCACAGCATTCACTGATGTAACATTTTGTGATCCGGAACCCGGGGCCCTGTGGTACACCTCCAAGGTGGGGTGGCATTCCCCTCACATATGCTCCTGCTTGCTGCAGGCCAAAGATTTGAAGGAACTAGAGAATGTGCTGAACATTGTTCAGGTGTGCCACAATCGCACAGTCTATTTGCACGCCCGGCAATTTCTTGGGTTTCCAGCCGCCGTCCGTTTGCGTTCGTATCACAGTGGCAGCAAGTTGTCCATGACCTCGCCAATAAAACATGCAGCAGACCAGACAACATTCCAGCCCCCCTCCCTGGAAACAGCAATATCCAGACTCGGACCCGGGGAACAAGGACAATATTTAAGCCTCCTTCGAAAGGAAATTGAGCTGCATCGGCATTTTCCGCCTTCAGTTCTCTTATTCTTTTTTTTTCCTTGCACAAATTCAGATTCATCCCACACATACCCAGCGATTGTGCACTGAAGAGATTGGTGACGGTAATTGGATAGATAACGCCACAATTCTCTGTGGTTATGAGACTGGCAATTGTTTGCGGCAGATTTTTGGGCTTTGAATTGCATTGAGGCTCGCCAAAGGGCAGGGTGGCGTGCCTTTCTTGAAGCCAGGCCCCAAACCCCCACCCCTAGCCCCCCCAAAAAGCAGATATGTAGTATGGTGTCGCTCTGACAGTGCGTTCGGCCAGTGCATCCTTCACACACCAATTTGCATCGTCCCTCCTTCCCAATTTGTTTGTGAGGCTATGTGGCTTTGAGTGGTTGGTGCCTGTGTTAAACAAGGTCAGTCTACCAAAGGTTCCACCAACACCTTCGCTTGGCTCACCTCAAAAGAGGCGTTACCCCCCAGGAGGGTGTGCTGGGATGCCCTGCACCCTGCAAACAATTGCGGAACAAAGTAGCCATGGAACACCTCTTCAATCAAATGCAGGAAACAAGGGATGTCCGGCTCAAATCACTGGATGGGGGTGCGCCATACCCATACCAGTATGAACGGCTTTGTAGCTTTGGGCAGTGAAAATCGTCGCTCCTGAGGGCGATACCTGTGGGAAGTCCTTGGCAGTAGCAACCACCGAGGCAGAAGTAGAACACCATCACTCTCCCAGCCACCAATCGGTGGGAAGCTCTTTTCATGCCGTCACGCACGGTGTCTTTCATCCCTTCAAGGGCGTTGTGTGGCTTGGTCACCCGCACCACTTTCTTGATGCCGCGTTCTGTGCAGGCAACAGGCTGAACAGCAGATATGCAGCAGGGCCTCGCTCCGACGGTGCGTTTGGCCGGTGCTTTTCACATGTCAGTGCGGTTTTCACACCTCGATTTGCACCGTGCCTCCTCCCCACGCCTTTTTGAGGGTATCTGGTAGGTGACCGTACGAAACAACGTAAGTCCGCCAAAGGTTCCAACGCATCGCTCACGTTATGTAGCCTGTACCCGCCCAAAGCGGTTACTCAGCAACAGCCTGATCTGGTTAGATGAGACTGCCCATCAGAAGAAGCCACCCACCATGTGGAAGCCCAGAAGACAACCAGGTGCAGCGCCATGAGCAGGCAGCCCTGAAGGGGCACGACAATGGAATGGGTGTGGTTCTCCCTGTGGACCCCTCTTTATGGCTGTGCAGCTGCAAATCAAGAACCACGGACAGAATGTCAATAGCGCGACGGAGGCCCTCCTGCACGGACGGCGAGGTGTGCGATGCGCTTGGGACACACAGAGCAGACGAGGGGAGGGACAGTTCACGTAAGGGATCAGTGCGTCCCAGAGGATTGCTGTGTGCGGAAGCTTTCTTGTTGCCATTCCAGCCCCTCGAAACCCTTTGGCTTGGGTGTTGAACTCAAGCGTGGGCGCATGGCCCATTTGCCCATTTGGGTTGCAACAAAACGGCAACGCCTGTGGTACGCCTTTTTGGGAGGCTGACCTTGTTATGCCATGAGAACACACGATCACTGCACGTAAGCAACTGGCCGGTTGTCACAGCACTGACCTCCTTCGCATTGGCAACGCACAAGTTGAGACAATTTCGCATCAGCTGTGTCCGATTTTTGTTGTGGTGTTGCCATTGGCCCACATTGGCCAGCTCCCCTCCTCCACGGGGACCAGTCAGATGCCTCCGAGGTAGTTTTGGTGTTCAACTATTTGCACACACTGTGACCCAGTTGGTGAAAGGAATGACAGGCAACCATCCAAGAGCCTCTGTGAAATAACAACAATCATCCAGCAACCTCCGAGAATTGATGACGACCAGCAAAAAGCATCCTGGAAGCACGAGCAACTATCTAGAAGCCTCCATGACAGTTGGGCAAGCGGACTCCTCTCCAACAGAAAGTGCAAAAAAGGCCAAAAAGAAACAATGCCAAATCAATACAGCTGATATTCCCGGCTTTCTTGGCTGTTGTATTACTTTTTACATATTTTGTAATAATAACTGCTGAATTATTGAATATGTACGCATTTGTTTTGTGTACAATGTGCAGATTGTAAGCAAGGGATGTTGGCATTGTTAGCAATGCCGTTTTTTGCATGAATCTTTAGCATGAAAATGCCAGAGTCTCAAAGAAAAGCATACCGGTATCACGTTCCAAAAAATGGCGGGGGTTCCTTGTGGCCGGAGAGGGGGGTTGTTTGTTTATTGCACCAAGGAGTCTGGCAATGTGTAACAGAAGTTGTGGGAAACAGTTCATGCCCAATCTCTATCACCAGACCACACAAACAAAGGATGTGTGCTGGCATTTGGTACAAGTCTTTGCACCGCTTAGCACTTTTGGGGCTGCTGTGGCTGGGGAGGTCTCAGGGCCAACAGACCTCCCCCGCCTCTTATAAACGCAGCCTGATAGGAATCCCTCACAATGTCGAGCGCGAGCACCACGGACACCACCTGCCCACACGCCGCCCGGTGCGTCCATGACCCTCCTCCCTGATTCCGCCCCAACTCCGAAGGATGACGTTCCTGGTCATCAATGCTGCAGGGAAGGAGCGGCTGACGAAGAAGAAGAAACGGATGACCCGCCTGAAGAAGATTGTCTTGGCGGAACGCGATGGCCGGCAGTTGGACACGTTGAGCACGTTGCAGGTGAGGCTGTGTGCCAGGGGCATAGGTCGCCTGGCAGCGAGGGATCGCAGGGTCCTTCCCCGCTCATGCGCGCGGCAAAGGCAACCAGCAGCAACCAGCAGTGCTGAGCGCCAGCGCCCCGACCCTTGTTTTCACTGTGTGGCCGTGTGGCCGAACCACCTGGTGGGGCCATTCAGGGTTGGCGGCAGCAGTTGCCAATGGATTCGCTGTGGTGTAGGCAGTCGGCTGATTGAGGTTTGGCGTAGTGGACTGCGCAGCTCTTTCGTTGAATGCTGCCTGGGGCCGGCGCTTCCCAAGAGTGCGTCCCAGCTGCCGGCGCACTGCTGCCCCAGGGGGAGTGTTAGCGCGCCGGGCATCTTTTTTGGACCATTCCCCACCCGTGCCTGTTTTTGTCCCCCCCCCCCCCCTCACCGAACAATTTGGAGCACCTTCTCTCGCCGTGTCTCAGAATTTGGCCCATCCTTGCACCCGGTTTATGACGATGGCAAGGGTGGTGGTTGGAAGTAGTGGGAGTGACATTTTGTGTTGTTGAATTCTCATATTTCGGCTTATGCAAGGTGCCTTGCAGGGAAGGTGTGCGGTCTAGTGCAGTCTACTTGGGGGACTTCCCTAAGTGGGGATAAACTTGGGGCTAGAGATAAGATACTTACTGCAAAGGTAGCGCGCTGGGCGCGCGCCGGGCAAACATCCCCCCCCAAATTCCCTCTGGGATGTTTAGCCTGAAATCTGCACTGCCCTACTGCTTCGGCAGACTGCCAGTTTCTGCTGCTCATCGCCAGGCCACAGCCAAAGCGTACCCCAAGGATGCGGCATTGGCCAATCTGCAGGTCTTTGACATCAAATGCGCCATCAGGTCTCTACCTGCCTCCACTGCCTCCGGCACTGGCCCAAGTGCTATCTAATGCGGATGCACCTCTGTCGCTCATGGTGGGGTGACCATTGAAAGTTGGGGGGCGGGGGCAAAGCCTTGAAATCCTCGTTTGATTTGAGCTGATGATGGACCTGTGAGCTGTTGGCGAAAAATGTAAAAAGTCTAATGAACTCCAGCTTTGTGGGAGGGAATGTGCACCTGTGCTATGCTATTGCACGCCATGGAATTGCCATCCCTGGCGTGCATGTAACATAGGTTCTCTGGTCGAGTTCGACGAGACCCCCGCCAATACTTGCGTGGCTACTGGTCTCTCAAGGGGCTTACGCACACCGTGCTGGGGTGCTGGGACCAGTCGTACCACCCATGGGTGGCGCCCAGCCACTGTCTTCACCTTGAAACCCTCCCCACCCCCAACCCTGCCTCAGGATGGCCAAGATGTTGAGGGGGTTTGGGCCATATTTCGTGCCTTCACCGACAGCCATGCCCCCCATGTGTGATCCAAGAGAATTTCTCCGTGCACCCTATCACTCGAAATGTGGGGAGTGTCATGGAGATTCCAAATATGAACTGAAATTGTGTCATTGTTACATAAGCTGTACCCCTTTCATGCCCTTTTTGCACCAAATTGGTGTGCCATCCCTTCAAGGCCTCTTCTCCACATGAATGGTGCACATCCTGCCCAGAAAAGTGCCTTTGGCGAGCAGCACAAAAAAAAGCTTTTTCAGGGGGGGCACTAACACCCCTTCTAACGTTTTGGCCCATTTGTCCAGCAAAGTGGTACCCAGGGGGATTTCGATGGTGCCTCAGCTCCATAGTGCTACACCACCAGCACACTTCAGGTCCATCAGGTACACAATGCCAGGGGCCTTCACAGTGCTAAAAGAGCCCAGCTCAACTGTACATGCAAGTGCTCAGGTCCACAGGCACCCTTGTTACCACCCCTCAGCACCTCTGATCGGCGCCCATCCCACCCACTCCGCCGACGGGCAAAGAGAAGCACCAGCACTGCCTTGTCGTCACCCAACAATCATTGTTTCTCCTAACGAAGCAGTTTGCCGCCATTTTGTAACCTCCCCACCTTGGGAAGATGCTGGGGGCCTGAGATGGCAGGGGTTATGTAGCCATGTGGATTCCTCCCCGCACCAGGCAGGGGCCTCGGGATGGCAGGGGTTATGTAGCTATGGGAGTACATCCCTGTGCCGCGCCCTGTGGCACTCCTCCTGGAAGAAGTCAGCCAGGGTGCGATACCCCACCATGCGTTGCACATTGAGCCAAGGTCGTAGGCTCTCTTTGGTTGTAAGAGACCAACGTGACTCCCCGGCTAAAGCCCGGAATCCTCATCCGACACCAACAGCCAGAGGACTAACCGGCCTGATAGTATGCACGAAGTCGCCCCCCCCTACCTCCCCCCCCTACCTACCCCCCCCCAACCCCCCCCCCTACCTCCCCCCCCCTACCTCCCCCCCCTACCTTCGGCTCGCTTCGCTCGACGCGGGGGCCAGCCCCCGCACCCCCCTTAAATAACATGACTCTTGCGGTGGCCACAGACCGCCTTTTGTGTGCACCGCCTTGTGTGTGCACCGCCTTCTGTGTGTACCGCCTTGCCTGTGGCCCCTTAAATAACAAGACTCCTGCGGTGGCCACAGGCCGCCTTTTGTGTGTTCCGCCATGTGTGTGCACCGCCTTCTGTGTGCACCGCCTTGCCTGTGGCCCCTTAAATAACGAGACTCCTGCGTTGGCTACAGGCCGCCTTTTGTGTGTTCCGCCTTGTGTGTGCACTGCCTTCTGTGTGTACCGCCTTGCCTGTGGCCCCTTAAATAACAAGACTCCCGCGGTGGCTACAGACCGCCTTTTGTGTGTTCCGCCTTGTGTGTGCACCGCCTTCTGTGTGTACCGCCTTGCCTGTGGCCCCTTAAATAACAAGGCTCCTGCGGTGGCTACAGACCGCCTTTTGTGTGTTCCGCCTTGTGTGTGCACCGCCTTCTGTGTGTACCGCCCTGCCTGTGGCCCCTTAAATAACAAGACTCCTGCGGTGGCTACAGACCGCCTTTTGTGTGTTCCGCCTTGTGTGTGCACCGCCTTCTGTGTGTACCGCCCTGCCTGTGGCCCCTTAAATAACAAGACTCCTGCGGTGGCCACAGGCCGCCTTTTGTGTGTTCCGCCTTGTGTGTGCACCGCTTTCCCCCCCCTACCCCCCCCCCTACCTTCTCGACCCCCCCCCTACCCCCCCCTACCTCCCCCCCCTACCTGCCCGCCCTACCCCCCCTACCCCCCCCCAACCCCCCCCCCCCTACCTCCAAGGTAGGGGGGGGCGACTTCGTGCGATATATGCCGGCCTGTAACTGCCCAGGGCCCCGTACAACAAGTCGTTCAGACGCTTTGTCGTGCGGTGCTTGTGGCACGCATGCAGCAAATCCAGGAAACCGGATTCCCCTCACCCCAGTTGGGCATATAGCTCAAGACAATGTTCTTGCGAAAAAATGGGGAAAGGGCGAGCAAGGACGGAACTGTAGTGGGGAAATGAGGGCAAGTGAGAGAGGGTCGGATGGAAAATGCGTGGGAAGGGTGGTGCCACGAGGAAAGCTCTTCCTGCGGCACTACAAAGTTTGGGTATTTCTGGCCAAACAGAAATGTTGCAGTTACATGAACATGTAAGGGGTTCTTACATAAGCTGTACCCCTTTCATACCTTTTTTGCACCAAATTGGTGTGCCATCCCTTCAAGGCCTCTTCTCCACATGAATGGTGCACATCCTGCCCAGAAAAGTGCCTTTGGCGAGCAGCACAAAAAACAGCCTTTTCAGGGGGGGCACTAACACCCCTTCTAACGTTTTGGCCCATTTGTCCAGCAAAGTGGTACCCAGGGGGATTTCGATGGTGCCTCAGCTCCATAGTGCTACACCACCAGCACACTTCAGGTCCATCAGGTACACAATGCCAGGGGCCTTCACAGTGCTAAAAGAGCCCAGCTCAACTGTACATGCAAGTGCTCAGGTCCACAGGCACCCTTGTTACCACCCCTCAGCACCTCTGATCGGCGCCCATCCCACCCACTCCGCCGACGGGCAAAGAGAAGCACCAGTACTTGCAAGGCAGTGGGTTTCAGAAGCGACACTGGGAAGAGTAGTGAAAGAGCGGTGAATGTCGACAGGCCCCGGGTGTGGAAGCTGTAAGGATTCACTCCTTTTCAGCTTGATGCACGGCTGTGTCGGGCAGCGTAGCTCTTCAGTACACGTGTTGTCCGCCCAGCCTCAAATCATAGTTGACTTTCACAGAGATAGTGTCTGGAGGGTTCAGCCAACGCACAGACATCCATCTTGTCCTGGTTGGTCCATCACGGACCTGTCGAGTGGTCTGATTGGCTGCAACCTCAAGTTCCACTCTGCAAGCCCTGCGTTTCGGGAGATCGTCCTTTCAGACCATGCACCGTTGCGATCAAACTAAACAGCACGTAGCATCGACCTGAGCATGTCCCCTGGCATTTGCAGTAGTAGCCTCACCATCTGTAAATGGTGTTTGGCAGTGGTGTAGTACCTCTTGTGGGTGTCATGCGTTGTTGTCTGCAGGAATGCGGGGCTGCGGAATCTGCACGGCAATGTCAAGTGTGGTATGACTGGAGAACAGCTCTTGGCGGCTGTGGAGGCCGAGCAACAGCAGGTCAAACAGCGAATGCAGCAGCGTGAACAGGAAGCAAGGTTCCAGAGGGCGGGGCAGGATGGGAAGGTCACTAGTTGGCATCTGCCGTGGGTGGCCTGTGAACTGTGCATGCTTTGTTCGTCTGGCTCCGGCGGGGCGCACGTCCGTTGCTGTTGTTGTGGTTGTTGGAACCGGCAAACACGTGGACCCGGCAAACATGTATGCACACGTGCATTGTCTGTCCCGTTACGCAACAGTGAAATTTAACGGCAGAATCAAAAGGTAACTCAGGTGGAGCATAGTGTGGGGTGCCACTGTACTCTGGCAAGGCTGTTGAAGTTGTGGAAGCCTATGGAGGGTGTTTGAGCGCTGTCGGTGCCGCTGAAACACTTGATGAGGGGCTGTGGAGGGTCGTCGAGGCTTGTTCAGGGTCGTGTCCCGGATACTGTGCATCGCTGCAGAGGGGACTGGAGGATTGTGGTGGCTTGATGAGGGTGGTTGATGCCTGAATTGCTTTGCTAGATGCTCCACGATACACGCAGTCCTCCAACCACCATGACTCCACAGCCCTCAGCTGACCTTCCACCCCTCCACACCCATTCAGCCCCTCAATACCCCCCAATGGTTCTCCGGCTCGCCACAACCCCCCAGAGCCTACTCTCCGAATTCCTTTCAACACACATGTAACCTTCCCCACCGCCCTACGGGAGTGAAGCGGAATGAGGCCGGCGAGCTGCTTCTCGCCGGGCATGGCACAGGAGGGGGTGCAGTCGGAATTCCGGAACCCACTCCGTTGGATCCGCCACCCCTGCAGCCTCCGCAGTCCTGTGGTCCACGGGACAAGTGGGACGATGGGGCTTCCTTTGGTCAGCCTTTTGCCCGCCAGTTTACCCCGCCAGCGGCCCCCTCTGCTATGTCAACATGACACTGTTTGTGCAGTCAGAATGGTGGTGTGACCCGGCGATGTGGCGGTCCGTCCGATCCGTGCGCCGGCAAACTCTGGCTGTTGGGAGCCCACCGGCGACTGTCTGAGGGCATCTGTTTCCACTAGTAAGAGGGGGCATGGGACTGGAGTCACTGTGTTGGCATGGGGTGCGTTGGCACCGCTCGCATTCACGACAGGGGTGTCCTTTGGACAGCTGCATGTGATATGTCGCACCGGGGCGGACGCCTGCGCTTGTCAAGCTTCCTGGGGGTCTCTCTCAGGTCAACACACCAGGGGATATCATACTCGGAAGGGCACCGGCCGGTCACGGTCCCGACTGCTGTGGATAAGTGCAGAAGAACGTCAGCCCCTGTGATGTACACCCCCCCCCCCCCACCACCACCACATCACCTTTGGCATCCTGCTGAGGCCAGAATGACGCTCCGGGAAGTTGGGGGTGGTCATTGGGCTACAGCAGTACACATGACCAAATGCGGTGATGATGGAGACTGCAACGTGCCGTTTCTGGACAGGACGTGTGGTCCAGTGAACACCCCCTGGGGCGCTGCATGACAACACGCGTTTTTGTTTTGGTGCAGTGCGAGCAGCAGCAGCAGCAGCAGCAGCAGTGAGGATGACGCCAGTGACTCTTCCAGCCAAGCGCCGCAGAGCAGCTCCAGTGAGGGGGATTTAGACACTGATTCCGAGTTGGACAACGGAGAGACGCCCCGTTGGCTCCTGGATGCTGCCACACAGACCGTACTGCGGCAACAGCACGACAATGCAACTCAAGTATGCGATGTGTTGAGGAATTTGTGCATCTGTGCGCGCCTGTCGTGTCACGTCAGCCTCCTCCAGAAGATGCAACGGGATGCGGTACCGAAGACGTGCGTGCAGCGGACTGCTGTCGATGGCCAGAGACATCCGGCCCATTTCATTGTGCCGCCGTAATAGTGCACGCGCACCGTTTTGCATGCTGGGCTCCATCTTCGACAGTGCTCCGAGGTGTAGCGTCGTGTGCTGTGCACTCATGTGGAGCAGAGAAGCAGCCACGGACGCGCTGAAAGATACGGCTCCTGTCATGTCCCCCAGTATTCAGCCCCAGACCCAGACCCACAAACACGCCCGCATCGGCACTGATACTTGCACCCGCACCCGCACCCGCACCATCCATTCCCTGGCACCCGCCCCCAACACGGCGCCCGCGTCACGCACATTCCCACGCCCACATCGACGCATGTTCCCGCAGATGTATCGCTATGGGGACCGGCACGACGCCATGCTCCAGACGGACCGGGCCCCATCCGCCACCACCACCACCCAGACCCCCACCCGCGCCAGCATCCGTCGTGGATGCCCCACCGCCCCTGACACCGTCATGGCAGATGCCGAAACCGAGACGGACGCCTGCAAGTTGGTGCATTGCCACGTGCAGACGGCCCGTGAGGAGGGGGCAGAGGGCGTGTTGCCCGGGGACACGAACGGGTACAGGGCGTATGTCGCCGTGGAGCCAGGGGCGACTTGCCGGGGGCTGGCGGCCGAGCTCGAGAGCGTGTGGGCCCCCCGGCGGGACGCGGATATCCAAGCAAGCCTGGACGCGAGGGTGTGTGCGGAGGCGGGCACACAGACGGACAGTGCCCCCAGCCAACCGGCGGTGGTGGTGCCCCCGATGGAGATCATCACGTTTGGCACCCACGACCTACTGCCGTTCATTGACCGGCGGGAGCACAGCAGGTCGTGTGCACTGCCGGCTGCGGTGCGGAGGCTTGGGTTGGATGGTCTGGGTCAAAGGGAGGGTTTTCTCTCTCTCTCTCTCCCCCCCTCTCTCTTCGGTCTCGGTCTCGGTCCCGGTCCCCCCCCCTCTCTCTCTCCCTCCCTCCCTCCCTCTCTCTCTGTCTCTCTCTCTCTCCATCTCCCTCTCTGTCTCTCTCTCCCTCTTTGTCTCCCTCTCTGTCTCTCCCTCTCCCTCTCTCTCTGTCTCCCTCTCTGCCTCTCTCTCTCCCTCCCTCTCTCTCGGTCTCTCTCTCTGTCTGTCCCTCTCCCTCTCTCTCCCTCTCCCTCTCCCTCTCCCTCTCCCTCTCTCTCTCTCTCTCTCTCTCTCTGTGTGTGTGTGTGTGTGTGTGTGTGTGTGTCCCTCCCTCCCTCCCTCCCTCTCTCTCTCTCTCTCTCTCTTTCTCCAACAGCCATATGAGTGCAGAGTAGCGCACGCGCACCTCCAATGCCCATGCCTGTGGCAGAGTGTCATCGCAGGTATGGGAGAAATAGCGCGCATATGTGTGGGTCACGTGCGCAGGGGAGTTGCAGTGAGGCAAGTGTGGGGGGGACTGCAGCTACAGGGACATTGAGTTACAGTTTTGCTGGTTTGGATGCTGCCCAGACACAGCGTGGGGAGCGTCCGATGCATGCAACAGGCCCACATCACACTGTGGCCAATATTCCCAGCATCCGTCCCCAGTGGGTCAGTGACAGAGGCGCTAAAAATCCTAAGCGCGGAAGTAGCCCGACACCTGTGTATGCGCATCATGAACGCTCAAGCACGTTATATATGGTATACGGCAAACCCCTCACCAGAGTCAGAGGTTGTACTAGGTGCTGCCTGTTGCAGGCAACTATGCAGCCCTCATGTATACAGATGGCAGGTGCCACTACGAACAAGGAGAAGGGGATGAAGTGGTGGTGTCAGCGCCTGTGCCGTGGGCACTAATGTCAGCGGTATGGGGTCTGCGAGTGAAATTGGCAGCAAAAGGGATGAGCAACATGAGACTCTGCGGTGTCCAACACAGGGCGTGGACCACGCATTGGAGAGTGGGCAGCCTGCCGGGGGTGGGGCTAAGGAGAGTAACCCCCCCTGATTTTGGTGTAGAACTGTGCTATGTGACAATCAACAGAGGTGACCTCACGCCACACCAGAGATGGTGGTATGAAACAGCGAACGTGCACCACAGGATGAAGGTGCGATTCCAGGGGTGGACACGGCAGCCGAGTACCATAGTGTGCCTCACCCGTGGCCCCAAGGCCAGGGAATGGAGGGACACAGTGCAACCTACTTTAACCCGCCTGACCAACCAGAACTCAGCCTAACCCGTCCCCACCACTATCTAATTGCGGGTGGCAAAGGAGGCGCCAAGAGGAACCTACAGTTCCAACATCAGCAGCGAGTGTGGGTGCCACCAGCCTGGCAGGGTAAAGGGAAGGGTAAGGGGTGGCACTGGTAAAGGAGTACACAAGAGAACCGGCAGACGGATGATGGAATGGTGTATGAATGAGCAGAGGTGTGCTTGCGTAGTTGCATGTGTGGAGGGAGAGCTGTTACAGAAGGAAACTGCACGTTGCTGAGATAACTCCCAGCCGAAGCCCGTCACACACAAGACCCTAGGCAGACGGTGTGGCGCACCATATAACGTGCAGCACATCCATCCATCCATCCATCCATCCATCCATCCATCCATCCATCCATCCTCTCTCTCTCTCTCTCTCTCTCTCTCTCTCTCTCTCTCTCTCTCTCTCTGTCTGTCTGTCTCTCTCTCTCTCTCACTCACTCACTCTCTCTCTCTCTCTCTCTCTCTCTCTCTCTCTCTCTCTCTCTCTCTCTCTGTCTGTCTCTCTCCTCCCCCCCCCCATCTGCCTCACCTGAACTGTCAACGCGCAGAACATTGCACGTTTGTTGACGAAGATTCATAGCAAAGGTTTTGAAACATATTTGCGCATCTCCCGCCTTCCGCGCAACCCCTGGGCCATTCAGGCTCCGGGGCTACCGATGCCTGCACATCACCCATTAATTAAATGCTGGCCAAGCCGCTGGCCGAATGGCAAATTTACGCGTAAATGCGTAAATTTTACGAAAACGGCCACTTTTTGGGCCACCGCAGTGTTTATAGGTGTAAATTCGGTGTAAATTGGTGTAAATTGCTATTTTTGCACTATTTCATGATGGAATTGACCTTCTTTATCTTGCAAGTTGCGTGCTTTTTGTCATTTTGTTCACATTGTTGCCATTTGTACATGGTTGTCAAGGCAAGTTTCCCGCGCGTGGTGAGGTAGGGTAATCTATACATAGGAGAAGGGTTAAGAGCAAAGCTTGGGGGTAGAAGAGGGTTGGTGACAGGGGTGGCCTCCTCCCCAAACTTGGTGGCACAACAACGTTGGTATCAACATGTGGGGTAGGGTAATGAAAAATGCATGGAAAGAAGAGAAGAATAATTGTACAGTAGAAAAATGTCGGTGGTAGGGGCGGCCTCCTCCCAAGACTTGGGGGCACAACAAGGTTGCTTACAAGAGTGTCCTTCTTTCCTCTGCGTTGTCATTGCACCCCCCCCCTCTTTCTTTTGATTAGTCTTGACATGGGTTCTGACATATGGGTGGGGCCGCTTGGCCCCATTGCGCCCCAAGGTGTCGCTTGGATGCTTGGATGGGGACAAGAGGGAGGAGGGGGATGAGGAGGAGGAGGAGGAGGAGGAGGAGGAGGATGTGGTGTGGCTTTTGGGCAGGGCCCATGATGGACCGCGCACGAGGGAGAGGGAGGGTTCGGAGTGGCCGCCAGATTTCTAACGTTTGCAGCTGGGCAATGGTGCCCACACACAATACATTGTGACGCATTTGCAATTAACATATCCCATGCATTGGACCATGTGTATTGCTTGGGATGAGGGTGTCCATGCCATGCCACATTGTGTTGCAAGTGGGGAATTGGAAATAAACAGTACCCATCCACGGTTGTAAAAAAAAAAAACCCGGCGATGCCGAGATGACAATCAGCAAACAAACAGCACCCATTCGGAGTTGAAAAAAACTAAACAGCGAGGGCCATGTGACAAATAGGAATAAACAGCACCCATCCAGAGTTGTAAAAAAAAAACAAACAGGGATGACCAGTTAACAATCAGAAATAACCAGCACCCATCCAGAGTTGTAAAAAATTCAACAGTGAAGACCAAATCACCAAGAGGAATAAACAGCACCCATCCAGAGTTGTAAAAAAAAATAAGCAGTGATGTTCATGTGACAATCCGGAATAAACAGCACATGTCCAGAGTTGTTACAAAACAACATTCAAGCAGAGTGGTGTTAGTGGTGTCTAGGTCATATGCATGAATGACAAATTGTGTCTTATGAAACATTTGGGAATGGGTAAGAAGAAGGAAGCATGAAACAGGTAAAATGGTAGGATTTTTTTTTGGATTTCTCTCAAAAAAGGTGGAATTTACAACAAAATTTACAAAAATTTACAATCTACTGGCCGCTGGCCGAAAAGCCTCGGGCCAGTGTTTATTTCAAGGGTGCTGCACATCCGAAACCGGTATGCACACAGAACATTTCCCCCTCGACCACCCGGCGTTTACCGCCGCTCTGCACAGTGCTCCATGAATATGTTTCAGAGTGCCGCGCTACAACGGCCAAGTCGCACCGGGCTGTTCCATCAGGGCCGGACCACTGAGATGTCCACGGGATTGAACAGGCTCCAGTTGCCTCAGTGGTTGTAGGCCCCAGTTCCTGGGTCCGCGGCCCCTGGTACGGCCCCCCCAAGGGGTGCATCACCGCTCGAGCAGCCCTTAGTGTGGAAGGTCTCGGCCACCTGCTGATCGGAGGTCCGAGCCCAAGGTGTCACACCAGCTGCGCTCCGGCCTTTGGCTCGCCCACGCGAAGGCGTCTCTCACGCAGTGACCCCAGAAATGTGTCCCATGTGCCAAAGTACCGACAAGTACCGTCCAGTGACCTCCAACCGCCACCGTTTAACCGTCAACCCCTATCGCCTGCCGATTTCGGTTGGTGATCGGCCAAGCGCTGTTGGTTGGTCGTCCAGCACTTTGCATTCTATGATGATCCTTTTGAGGCATTTGGATTGATCCTACATTTCTGTACATTTCTGTGTTCTGACGTGAAATTCCAGGGTGGTCAGGTGGAGATTGGTGTGTGGGCGGAATGCCGCGCGGATATGTTCATGCGTTTGCATCAGCGTTCCATTCCGCAGCCGTGCCTTCGAGCCTTCTGTTGTGCCGGACGGCCCTCAAGCCCCCAGGTTTTGACAGCTGCTGTCGATGTTTCCCGGTAGGGCGTGGAGGTGCACTCGGTGCCCTTCACCTGAACCCCCAGCGTATGTTGAATGGAAAACTGGTTGAGGAGGAGGGTGCGAGCCTCCTCCAGCCCCTTTCCCCTGCACATACGCCGTCCCCTGCACTGGTGCCGGAGGCTGGGCCAGGGTACGTTCGGATACTAGGCGACCCGAAAATTGCTGGGGAGGTGGCACAGGCGTGGGCAACAAAGAGGCCTCCTCTGTTCTGCAGGTCGCAGCCCCTCCGGCACCGGCCCCGTCTGCGGGAGTATTGCTGCACCGTGTTGACGGATGAAGTGGACACTCTCGCTGCCACGATCCTGGAGCTGCTCAACCGCTTTCAGAAGCGCATTGTCAACGACCCAAAGAAGTTCAAGCTCCGCAAAAGGTGTGAGTTGGCCTTGCCCACCCCCTCTTCCTATGCAGTAGGTTTGTGCTCTTCGCCCAGCCAGACATTTCCGTGGTCCGCCCACCCCCGTTCTGGTAAAGTGTCCTGGAGGGGGATGGTGGTGGTACTGAGGCCGGGCAAAGAAGGGGGGGGCAGGGCATCTGTGCTCGCCATCTACAGGAGCCTGTAGGGGCGTGCAGCAAAGGGCCCCTCATCCAGAGGGAAACAACAGGGATGCCAAGGCAATCTACCCGGGAACTGGGGGCTGTTGGCAGGTGTCTGCAGTAGCTCAGTGGTAACACAGCAGATGCGCGACCAAAGGTGACCAGTTCGAACCCTGGTACACACGGGAGTGGGCGAGTTCGGCCCAGAGTCCAGTGGCCAAGGGGGGAGTGCGGTGGTAGAATGGCAGCGGCTGGAGGACGCTGGTTCGACCCCTGGTGCACGCTGGAGCGGGCGAGCGGCGGTGGGTTGGTGCAGAGTGCAGTCCCCAAGCAAGAGAGCGTGGCAGTGGGTGAGCGGTCGGGAGCCGCTCGTTGCGGCCCCGGTACACGGGGGAGAGGCTCGGCCTGACATCCAGTGGCCCGGGGGAGAGGACGAAGCCGGTCACGCTCCGTCGAGGGACACGCTGGAGGGGGTGCGCCGAGAGAGGGGGTGACAGCCCTGGCAATGCAGACGATGAGCAGCTGACGGTCGCCGCTTCAAACCCCCGGTACGCCCGGGTGACGTTCTGAGGATGAGAGACGGGTACGCCAGAGCGGCAGATCCTCCGCGCCTCGTGGCTTTGGGCCCTGCCCGTTGAGAGCGGCGTGGGACCACGGGTCTGGCGTTGTCCAAGACCAAGACCAAGACCCTCCCCCGAAACAAGGGGCCTTGGGGGCAGGGTGGGTGGAAAGACACGGATGGCCTCAGTCAAGCGACGGGTCACATGAGTGAGACATGGCACGGGAGGGAGGTTGTGCTACCCGCAGCACGGAACCGGGGTTCAGGGTACGGGCTGTGCGCGCAGCCCTGCAGTAGGCCGGCGCCACGCCACAAGACCTCGCACCCGCCGTCGTGGGGCTGCTGGGCGTCGCGGCGGCAGGCGCAGACGTGCAGAAGGAGGCGGCCCCGCGCGCGCGCGCCGGTGGTTTTCCGTGGTGGTGCAGCAGCGGCCGGGCCTTGCCCAGGCCGCACCCCCAGTGGCCCCCACAGAACGGGCTACGGGGCCTTCCCCTCACTTCCCCCCTGGGGGAGCAGCAGTGGACGGAGGGGGCGTAGTGCTGTGTCCACCACCGTCCCATGGGGCTGTGCCTCGCTGGCACTACCCATCCCGCGTGGGGCAGAGAGAGGCCTGTGCTGTGGGTGGCGGGGCCAAGGGCAGCGATGGAGGCGAGGGTAAGGGGTGGGGCAGGGGCCGGTGCTCTCCTCTGGGACGTCCGCAGGTACGTGGTAGGCCTCAGACAGACCGTCAAGACCCTGGCGGCCAAGCGGTGTAGAATGGTGTTGATGGCGCCCAACATTGAGAAGATCTGCAGTGAGGGTGTGTAGTTGTGTGTGTGTGTGTGTGTGTGTGTGTGTGTGTGTGTGTGTGTGTGTGTGTGTGTGTGTGTGTGTGTGTGTTTGTGTGTGTGTGTGTTTGTGTGTGTGTGTGTGTGTGTGTGTGTGTGTGTGTGTTTGTGTGCGTGCGTGCGTGCGTGCGTGCGTGTGGTGGGTTTTCAAATCGGGGGGGGGGTCAATAAAGCCCCCCAAAAACTGGGGCGGGGGGGGTTAGGGAAGGGCTATTGACAGGACCACAAATCAGTGATTATGAAGTCTGGCGCCGACAATTTTTTTGACCACAGAAAATGGTCAATTTTCCCCCCACCAAATACCTGGCCAATGATGACTTTTCTGAACCCCCTTGACGCAATGATTCCGAAAAAAACCAATTTTCATTTTTTGCCGAATTTCGGGTCCGGGCCACCTCCGGGGCCCGGGGTCAGTCTCGGTAGGATTTTGGGGGGCCCATCAATTGAGCCTGTTGGGGGGGGTCTAGCCACGGGGCTCTTTCGACCCCCTCCCCCAGTTGAAAGCCCGCCCACCCCAGCGCTTTGCCTGCAACCCTCCACAACCCTCCAAATCCTCAGCAATCCCCAGCGAGCACTGTGCTGCTAGCCCTCGTGGTTGGCTGCGGGTTGAATGGGGCAACATATCGTCGGGCCGAGGGAACACATTTTGCACATGGTTTCTGCGCATGAAACCGAAACACAACAAATGCATCCAAACGATCTGGCCTCCGACAGACACAGTCTGGGCTATCGTCGCCCCAAGGGCAGCCCCAGTGTTCTTATGGGGCCGCGGGGCATTCATGGGAGAGGACGATGAAGACGTTTTCCACACGCTGGCGTACCCCACTTGTTGAGTCTCATGCAACCAAGGCAGCCATCTCCCCCGTACCACATGGATGCAGTCCCCTTTGTCGCATGCCGCCACAACCCCATGTCACCACGCCTGTACTCGACACGCGACCACCCCCCCGCACATACACACACGGGATTCCGCCCCTTGTCCTGGCGGCCCCTGAAATTCAGGAGGCTCGCCTGGCATAAGTGGCTGTGCGGGCTCCAGTCCCGGCTGGGATTTTCCCACTATGCCACGTTTTGGTCCGATGCACCCGCCAAAACGCCATGTTGCCACTGCGGACACTCCCACAACCAGAGTGTCCACGGAGTCCTGGCGTATTGCAGGCCCTCCCACCCCTTGGTGGCTGCCTGGATAGCTGCCTGGTTGCCACACACCCGCGTGTCCGCCTGGCGCCAGTCAGCCTGTCGCAGCGACTTTCGCATCGCGGGGCGTCTGGCCATCCCTCTGTCCCTGTATCCACGTTTGGTCCTAGTCCTACTTTTTGTCGTGGTGTTAGATCAAAGAACAGTCAGGCCTGCACAGGAAACGCCGCACGACGCCCGGGTGCACACGCATGACCGGTCCCTCCCAACACAAGAGGGTGGACCCTAAGCGCACCCACACCTGCACCCGAGTTCACCCGCCACCGTCCCAACGCATGTCCACCGCCTGTTTCCATGTCCTCACCGCTGCCGCTGGTGATTGCTGCTGGTTGCAGGTGGCCTGGACACCCTCGTCAACAAGGTCATCAACCTGTGCCACGTGCAGGAGGTCCCCATCGTGTTTTGCCTGCAGCGCAGGTCTGTGCCTGTGCACTCCCTCTTGACCTGTGCTTCTGGACCTCCTCCTTTTTGGAAGCGAGCATCGGGATTGGCCTTGTGCGGAATGAGAGGCAGCACATTGCACAAAGTTGCGGACGTCTGATTGGCCCCCCACCCCTGATTCGGGCGAGATCCTTTGTGGAAGTCTGGGTGTAGCACAAACAGTCGGTGCCAACGTCCGTTACCCATTTTGTGCTGGTGGCAGCAGCAGCGGCTGACCTCCGAGTGAAGGAGTCTGCATTGGATATGCATCAAATACAGATATGACGGGCATATGCACTATGATGGGACAGCACCACCCCCAGTGGAGATGTGGAGGGAAGGGATTTTTGGGGTAACCTCACCAAGTGCACAAAATTGGTTCTTGCAACGGGATCTAAAAGAGATGTACGACGAGTTGCAGGTCCAGGGGGTGGCTGGATTTAGACAGAGGAGGAGTGCCCACGC
Organism: Eutreptiella sp. 'Long Island Sound 2002'; assembly: GCA_964036045.1. Lineage (NCBI taxonomy): Eukaryota > Euglenozoa > Euglenophyceae > Eutreptiales > Eutreptiaceae > Eutreptiella > Eutreptiella sp. 'Long Island Sound 2002'. Next base: position 126,803,084 of record OZ038383.1, on the reverse strand, counting down.
ACTGTTCTCGTACCATATCTTCGTATTCATTCAAACCCAATACCCGTTGCGACGCGCAAGGGCTTCTCATCCGTGCACTTTGTTACCGCTTCGCCCACAACAAATACACGCGCTGCTTGTTGTCAGGAAGATGGGCAAGATTGTGGGAGTCGTGCATGGCGTATCAGTGGTGTCCATCTTATCTGCAGATGGAGCCAATTCAGAGTTCAAGAAACTGTGTGAGATTGCATTTCAGGTCAAAAAGGTCTGACCCCCTCCCTGTCCCTCCCCTCCTAAATGTCCTTCTCCCGTGCCCCTGCCCATGCTTCTGCCCCATTCTGAGCCCTAGTATCGAGGACAAACACCGTTTCTCGACCGACATGATGTGGTGGTACCACAGGGCCCTTGGCGACCTGTCTTGTGGGAAGAATATCTAGCATGGTCTAAATCCCCCCCCTTTATTATCACGCACCGAAATATTATCATGCACGCATGATAATATTTTGGACCGCTAAAATAATATCATGCACCCATCTTGGCAAGAACTTCAGGAATAGGAACTTCAGCAGCAGGAACTTGTGGCCCGGCAGCATTTTCCATGTCAGTCATGGTCATCATTATCCCCAGTGGAGTATTCCTCAACATCCGACACCTCATCATCCGTCACAGCCTCAAAAACGTGTTCAACAACAAGCTCGTCATGCTGCCGTGCCCCAATGACATCAACAAGAAACGGAACTTCAGAGGCAGGAACCATCACAAGAAAGATCTGGTGCACAAACAGGGGGTGGTCAAAATAATATCACGCGCAAAATAATATTACACATGGAAACAATATCACGCGCATGATATTAAGGGGGGGGGTTACCTATGCTTAGCCCAGGCAATGGCCAGCGCCCACCAGTGGTGAGAAAGAACCGCTGCTTCGACAACGACTGCAGCAAGACCCAGACAAACACGCCGTTGTGCGTCAGTGGGGGACCACGTGCACCCAGCGGTATCCCTGTCCCGACCCGGCCCGTGTACCTGGTCTCACCCCTCTCCCTGTTTCTGTCCCTCTTGTTGTGCCCTCTCCATCGTGTGCTGCCGCAGAGCAGCAGGCCTTTATGAGCACCCAACATGCCCCAGGCCATTGTGCCTGCCGCGGAGGATCCACGGCCACGCGGGGCTCGGTCTGGGAGCCAGCACAGAGCGCAGGCGGGGAGGGGGGCAGCGTTGGGGTGGGGGTTGAGGCATGAGCCGGTGGCTGTCAGCCAGGCCATTTTGCCAGGACCCCCACGTGGCCTCAATGGATGTCCCGCAGCATGCCGCTGTGGTGCTGTGATGTGGTCATGACACGGTGCGGTGGCAAAGGCCCGCAATGCCTCCACTCTGCCTCTCCCCGGCCCTGCCCTTCCCCGCTGCCCCCGTCCTCCCCATGCTGGCTACCTCTCCCCCTTCCCCCCATCCCTGCCCGCGTACCGGCCTGTGGCCCCCTCCCTCCCTCTCTCCCTCTGTACCTGTGCCTGTGCCTGTGCCTGTGCCTGCGCCTGCCCCACTTCTATGCCCGTTCCCGTCTTGTCGTACCCGCGACGCCCTTGTCCCAGTTCCCGTTGTTCGAGGGCGTGTGAATGGCATGGGCACTGATCCGGTGTGACTCAAGTCCTCCGTCGTGTAAAGGTAGCGGTCTGGGACGGTCCTCGGACGCACCGCGGGAGGCAAACACAAAGGGGGCCCCCAACCAACGCAGATGACTGAGGCGTGGATCATACAAACGTGGCGTCGAAAGTGGTCCCCGTGCCCCAGTCGTATCCGTGTCGGTCGTGTTCCGCCGGCTCTGCTCTGGTTGAGGCTCCCTTTGTGTTGGCTTCCCGCGGTGAGCCCGAGGGCCATCTCAAGGCTCCACTTCTTTGCAGCGTAACACACCGAACGGCATCGGTGTTGGTCCAGTGTGACTCATGTGCAGGAGGCCACATTCCAGACCCCGACCCCGAACGTGTGGGAGCCGCAAGGCACCCCCTGTCCACCCGCCCAATCTCCGGTGCAGTTCGGTGGTGGTCGCGGGGCTACCTCTCCTCTTCGCTCGTGTCCAGACATGCCCCTAGTGTCTGGCAGGGGAACTGTTCCGTTAGGAATCAGCCCCGCACCATGTGTCACTCAGTAATATCCGCTCCTGTCGCACGCGGAGCTCAGTAGGAACCAGCTGCGTCCGGTGTCAGACCCGGCCTGATCGAGGCAGGCGGTCTTGTTGCGCGTGTCCGGCCCCTCCTGGGCTTCGTTCCGGACAGGAATACGACGACGTCGTGGAGCACAAAGACCAGCTGTTCCAGGCCGAGAGGGACCGCGAGGTCCGGGAGCGCCTGGCGCGGGAGCACGAAAAAGAGGAGCGGCGTCGAAAGCATCTCGAGGCGCAGGAAAAAGCGAAGCAGGAGAAGCAGCAGCGCATTGCAGGTGTGTGAGCCCCCGCTCCCGCCTCACGTTGAGTGCCTTGAGCAGTGGATGCATTTTTTTTACCCCTACAGCACGGCGTGCGCCACCTGCGTCCGTTGCGCACACGCTCGTGCAAGTGGAAAAACATGCGGAAGGCAGCAAGAAGAAGAAGATACTCCGTCAGAAAGAATGTTCTTCTACTCAGCAAGCAAACCGAACATTTGGTCAGTTGATGGGTTTGCTGGCAATGAGAGCGGATTTGGGTGTCGGTTGAGCTGGTTTCGCGTGTTGTGAAGACGAGCGGGAGGTAGGGCAGGGGGGGGGGGGAAGAGGTATGCTGGTGCGCCCCCCCCTCCGCCCAGCGACGATTGCATTCGGTGCATTTTGCCATCGCATGCTCCCAAATTTGCACCTGGACATTTTTTGCAGCACCCTCAGCAGTTCAGACCTCCTTCCCCCGTTGTGGCACATGGAACAGCATTGGGTTGGAAAGGCCTTTGTGTGAGGGTCGGTGGTGGTGGTGGGTGGGGCCTCAGGTGGCGTGCGAGGACGTCGAAGCTGTTGTGGGTTGACTGTGCATCGAGACAGATTGGTACTGCCTCCAAGAGTCCTCTGGTGGGCACAAAGGCTTTGGTTGCTGGGTTTCAAGGGCTGCCCCTGCAAATGTTGACATCAACGGGAGGCAGGCGGTTCTGGAATCACTATGCAGAGCGGCGCGACGCGGCTGAGAAAAAGAAGGAGGAAGCAGCCGAGCGGAAAGCACAGATTGCAGCTGAGAAGGCGGCTGCCCGGGCGGAGATGGAGGCAAAAAGGGCTGCCGAGCAAGCGCAGAAGAAGCAGCTCAAATTGGCGAAGCATCAGCAACTTTTGCTGCAGCAGCAGATTAAGAAGCAGCAGAAGCAGGTGCACGGCTGTTTGTCTGCTGGCCGTATGCATGTTTTGGGTGGGTGCTGTGGGGTGATGTACCCCACCTCATTGTAGGTCTGATGTTATGGGTTTGGTGTGTGTGTGCGGTTGTGTTTTGCACTGTTTTGCACCGTTTGGCAGTTTGCCTAAGCCACGAAGCATGCCAACACCTCCTTCCATGGCTGGCAACTGCACCCAGCACCAGAGCCCTCCTCCCAAGACGCCCCCACCCTCAAGGCCCCCTCCCCTCCCCCCCGGTCAGCCCCCTGCCTATAGGTGGTCTTCTCAGGTGCGGAGGGCAGCGCCCAGGCGGACCTTCCGGGTCCCCCTGCAGGACTCGCACCGAGACGCACCGTTGAGCAGGGCCATTGCCCACGTGGGGCATGGGCGTTGGTGCCTGTGGAGGGGATTGGGCATTGCGTGGGCCAGGGCGCCCCCCTCCTCTGCGTCGACTGAAAGGTGGTGATTCTGGTGGCCCCAGGGCGGCCACACCCGGCGGTTTGGCTGACGGCCTTCGAGGGGAAGGCCCCGGGAGTAGGGCGGCCCAGTGGAGCATGAGTGTGTGCACATGAGGCCACGGGTGCATTCGAAGGGGGGGAGCCCCCCCTCAGCCCCTCCAGGGCGCCCAGCCTATGCCCAGCCACTGTCCCCCTGACGGCAAGCGCCAGCTTCAACGGCATTTGTAACCGACAGTAACCGCCCCCAACCGCTTCGGCAACCTCCTCCAACCGCCTGCCTAACCGCTTCTGGGGCCGCCTCTGAGGCCCCTTCCCTTCCGATGCATCGCTGCACGAGGCCCACCACCGAGTCGTGCCTTCAGAGTCTGTGCCTGTACCTCCTCTGGCCCCCCGCTGCATCGAATTCCGGTGCTGCCCCCTCCCTCGTTTCAGGCCAAATCTTCGACCGTCCATGAGCACCCTGCGCACGTGCCCATGCACTCTGCGTACCCGGCGTGGCCTTACATGTACCACGCCGGAGCGCCCCCGGCGGGCTACCACTGCTACGGCTTTTGGGTGCCGCACGCGTACCACTCGGCACAGCCACTGAGGCCCCCGCCGGCCCGCAGCCCAGCGGCACCACCGGCAGGGGTCGAGACACGCTAGGCGGCAGGTCCCAAGCCGCCCCAGTCCGGGCAGTACCTCCCCAAATGCCACAGGAAGGCACCGGGGACACAGGGACCGCCGCGGCTCCCCCCGACCCGCGGGTTGCGGGGGGTTCCACTCCAACAGCCCCCACGCCCGCCGCCCCCACACCATTCCCGCCTCCCCCCACCCAAAGAACACGCCGAACACTGAGATCCTATGGCCCACCCACAACCCACAACCCCCTGCCCATGAAGTTCCCCAACGCCACGGGGGGGGGGGGGGGGCGGCCGGGCCCGGTCCTTGTATGCGCCCCCCCCCCCTCAACTGCACGGGCAACAGCCCGTCTCTGGGACGGCCGACCCCCGGAGTAGTCAAACAGGACAAGTCATCCGGGGGCTCCGTTGACACAACCAAAACACGTTCGGACCCACAGAGGGTCAGAATGAGCAGTGGCGAGAGGCCAATAGGCGCCGCCAAAGGCAAACAATCAGATACCGAGGCCTTGTGCCAACCCCGCCCCTCTCCCGAGCTTTCAGAGATAGTGGTGCAGTGGCCATGGTACCAACGGCACCGAGTTTTTTTTGCATGCTTAGTTGAAGAGGGTACTATGCCTTTGGTCCTTGTTCTGCTCCCTTTGTGCAGCCCAGTGACACACCATGGCAACAAAGCCCCCCCCCCCCGGCCGTACCGCTGATACCCCCCTCCCCCAGGTGACATGCCATGATGAATACGTTGTGCTTCATCTAGATTGTCCATAGCATATCCTCTCGAACACAAGAACTGTTGCAGTTTGAATGATGATTGCGCCAGGTGACATGCCAACCCCCCCCGCCCCCCAAGTTTTGACAGATAGCGGGGGGGGGGGGGGGTCACATCAGGTCCGGTTGTAGTCCCCCCCCCCCGTGCCTAACGCCCACCGCCATCCATTGGCCCGCAGGGACCAGCCCCCCACACCCCCCCCCTGCACAGGCTAACTGCACCGGTACCTACAGCCCCCAAACAGGCACACCCCGACACGCCCGGCGCACCGAACAAGGCCCTTATCGCAGGGTCCTGAGCACGGATTGGTCCATCTGTGCATCGTTCCCTGGCTTGCTTCCCCCTGCCCTCCCTTTGGCCTTGGGCAAACGAAGTTTTGGATTTTGTCTGACCCAAAGAAGGGATGCGTGGAAGACGAGTGGAATCCCTACACCATTAGCAACAACATTGAGGTTGTCCCATTGTACTTCAGGGGGCATCACTGACCTGAGCGTGTAATTAAGATAATAGCTGTTGCACCCTTTCAACGGGTATTGAGTGGCACCAAAAAAAAATTCACTGTATCGATGCATATGTGCGGACCCAGCTCAATGAGTCATGCGATGATGTCTGCTGAGTATTTGGACATAGCAGCCCAGGCTGCAGGCAGGTCCTGGGGCTGACCAACCCTGGAAATCTGGCACACAGCACCTCAGACCGTTAATGTCAGGTGTGCGGTTTGCACATTGAGTGTTCTTTCGACATCATTACGTGGCACAATGCCTTCATTTCTTTTTTTCGGACGTTGGGCTCGCTTTTTGGGCCACCTGGAGCAAGACGGGCTGCCCGAGCAGCGGATTGGCCGCTGGGTCATATGCATTGATACAGGCCCGGGTCCCAGCCACCCACCCTTTTTGGTCTTCGACACGAATCCTCCGCCAAGCGTTATATGGAGGACCCCCCAGGCACCCACAAACCAGCACCTGATACGACCCGACGGGTGTTGTGATGGGGATGGGCAGCCCCCGCACACCAAAGCGTTGGGCAAAACGCCGGCAAACCCCCCGCTGCCGGTGCCTCAGAAGGGGTGTGGACCCTCCATCCGGGGCCAAGTACACTGGACTAGGCCATTGGTCCACATGCTCTGGCCCCTGAGGATGGCCGTCTCCGATGAGCAGGGCCCAAGTCCTGCCGATGTGTCCGGCCCCTTGTTTTTTGTTTCTTGAAGGTTGATCTCCCATTCTACCCTCTACTGAGTAGAAGCTACGGGCGTTTCAGCACAAAACGATTGTGAGGGGGGGAACCAACAGAAAGTGAGCGTTCTGCTGATGCCGTGTTGTGGTCTGCAGCTCCTTCCGCTTGTATACCGCGTCTTCCTTTTATATACCCGTGGGCTGTCACTGTGTTGCCGTCCTTGTGAACATACTGAACACCCTCCGGCCTGTCCTTTGAGCTACCACCGACCCCTGCAAGTAACCCTCAGATGTGCAGCCATTCCAGTGGCAGCCCTCTGTATCCTGAGCCTTGACCTACCGTTGACCTTCCGAGCAGTCCTTACCCCTTTCCGCCGATTTGGCAGCACCACAAACCACTGCAACTCCCGCCGTAACCGTGGCACCGACAAAGGCGACCTGTCAAAGCAGAAGGACTGGCACACTGACTCACAGAAGCCGCATTGCTTTGTGGTTGCATCGGAGCCGTGTCATTTCGTAGCAGATGGTGTAGGGGTCGGGGAGGACCTTGAAGTGTCTTGGGGGGAGGAGCGTCAGGAGATCTAGGGAGAGCTCCGTGAGTTCTTAGGAGTCCCTGTTTTCAGACGTTCCACTTCTGTTCAGCTCCGAGACTTCCTGTTGGCCGATGTTAATTGTCCTTCTGCTGCTACCCTTTGCCACACTCTCTCCCAGCCTCACCACTGCCCATTCACCTGGGCTGCTGTTGTGCACACTCTGCATGGAAAGACACGTCATGATTCAACGGCGCTGGAAACGGGTGGTTCAAACCAGACATACCCCCCCATCCACTCAGAGCCTTGGGTGCAAACAAATAAAAAGAAACAGGAATTAAAAAAGAGGAGCATCTACCGTCAGTTCTGTGCCTCCAATTGAATGGCTGCCAGAAACTCATGGTGGACAGCGCTTCTTGACTGGGCCCAGTCCTCCAGAGGCTCTGTCTACACTGGCTATGTATCTTTCGGCCGACAATTCTATGCCTTTGGCAAGCCCTACTTTTGGAACCTCCCCACAGCCAACTGCCCAATGAGGTGAAGCACGTAAAGACACGTAAATTTTTACATTTCACATGTGATATTTGATCATGGTCACCAGGTCAGAAACATCGGTGTTTGGATTTTTCAGGTGTTGAGGCTGAGAATTGCTTCAGCGGTTTGTGCACCAGTCCACCCCACTGGACCACTGGACCAAGGGGCAAAGTGGCTTGCAGGAGGGAACCTCTGGTTTCCACTTCTGGCACAACCACGCATCCTCATGAGTAGCGATGTGGCCTCGCATAGGGCATTCGACTGTGGTCAGGCAAAAACCGGGGAGTCCGTCACCCCAACTCAAGGGCCCACACCAAAGTGTGGGAGGCCATGGTGGAGATGAGAAAAAAAGTGTGAAAAGGAGTGGAAATGGGTGAAGGTGGGTGAAAATCCAAAAATGCCACATCCCCCATGTGGCAGAAGCATCAAAACCTATGCTAGGGGCAACAATGATGCCCCTGGTATCTCAAAGTATGGGTCTCCAGTACGGCTAGACGCCCAAATAGTTGCACTGCGCGCGCACTGCGCTTAAGGCGCCCCCTTGGGAGAACTCGCAGAAATAAGGGCATGAGTTGCGCAGTGCTACGATTGTCCCACACACAGCACCGTGGCAGCAGACTCAACACGCAGTGAGGATCACGGGAATCTGAAACCACAAGATGCTGACAACATTGACACGCATTACATGACATTACAATCTTCCAAGCCCCGGTTTTCTTCTACATATCGCATTGGAGCATGTGCCGGGCCCTCTGTATGTGATTTTTGTGTGGACACATACGAGGCTCTGGCACTAGCTGGTGGGGTGAGTGAGCTTTCAACTGCCGCCACTTTGGAGCATTCTGATTTTACACATAGTTGACAGTTGAACAGGAAAGAGGATATGTGTGTGGCTTTCCGCATTTTGCATGATGTCTTATGTGAGGGGAAGGTAGCTTGCATTTGTCTTTAGCTAGGGTAGTTTGGGTGACCTAAATTTAGGGGCATTTGGAAGGGGTGTGCCTGGGGGTTCTTTCGGGAGGGCCTAGTCTAAAAGTAGCGAGCAGTGCAAGGATTCCCCCCAAGTGCCATGAGTTGAGCCGGCCTGAACACCCCGGGGCACAGTTGTGCTTGTCACCACGGAGGGCCTTTGTATTCCTGTGCCATACAAAGTGCAGAGAGGATTGTATTGCCCATTGGTCATTGGGCATTCATTGAAGTCCATCGGGTGTTTCTCTCTTTGCCGTACACATATCCCCCCCAGAAGGGCAGCAGGGGCATCATAGGGTCTGTTCTCAGTGTTACTCAGGCCGTGTGATGCTGCCGGTGGGGGCTTTGTTTTGCACAGTTCCCGATTGTCACAAGATTGCACCACAAGGACAACAACCATGGCCCAGTGGAGGGGGGACAGGCTGCCCTGGGGTTTGGGGTGCCCCGGAGACCCCTATTTTCCCTGTCCCCCGCCCCACCGTTTTACTGCGGTTTTGGCCGGTGGATTTCATCCGGCATGGGTATTCTGGGGCCCCGGGAAACGCCTTTCCCTCTTCGTCCCCCACTTCGCCCCTTCTCTCGTGGGAAAAAAAGACATTTACCATTGGGAAAATCTTGTCGGGCCATTTTAGGGACACAAACTCTTGGGTCTCAGACCCCCCCCCCCTCTCTTCTCATGTTAGCCTGTGGGACGGGATGGGATCCGCCTCCAGACATCTGGCCTTGGGGTATGGGCGGAGCGCCATAACACCAAGTGTACGGCCATTGGGATCTCTTGCGCAGTACACACAATGCCAGCCCCTGTCACCCAAGCCAATGCTGTGCCCCGTGAAGCCCTTTTCACGGGCATCGACAAGGAGAACTCACGCCCCTCGCCCGCCAAGACTGCACGAGTGCGGTCCCGTCTCACCTCTTTCGGGGTGCCGGGCGTGATGTCTCCCAGTCTGAGGTCGCCGCCAAAGGAGGCCGCTGTCACATCCCCGCGGAAATCGCCTCTGGGGTGCAAAGGCACACTATCTCCTGCTGCCAGGTATGCAGTTGCAGGTTGAGCACAAGGGCGTGTTGGGTATGTGCTGCTACCCCCGCCCCCTTGCATAGCCCCCCCCCCCTTGTTGCACAGGGGGGGGGTTTCAGACACAGTGTGTGTGTTGAGGTTTAACCAGGTTTGGCATAAAGAGTAAAGATGCATTTATGCCTCACTGTGGAGTGCATTTCTGCACCTCTGTTTTGCATTTGTCTGTGTTTTAATTAGGTTGCAGCCCCCCCTTGTTGCACAGCCCCCTTGGGTGGGGGACCTTCCTGGTTTCCTGGTTTCAGACTCAGCCAATCCTCACTGCGTGTCAGATCCGCTACCACAGAGACTGTGGGATCATCGTAGCACTGGACAGCTCTGAACCTTGATTCCGAGAGGTTGTCTCGAGTACTGTGAAGTGAGCGGGCTACGCCAGCTCATCTTGTGGTCTGAGCCGGAAAAAAAAGTCCCTCTGGGTCGGGGACCTTCACTTGCCCCAAAAATCAACGAGATAATCCGAAGAAAGATTTTCCTCTCGTTCCAATGCAGTTGTAATGGAAAGGTTAGGGCTGGGGGGGCGCACCGTGCGCTGTGCCCGCGCTGTGCGAAAAGTCGGCTGTTTTCCACCGCCGGTAGCCACGGGGTCCCATGGTCCTGAACTCTGCAACCCCCGATGCTGTTTTGAATGGATCATGCACGCTTCTGTAGGGGGGTGGTGTGCAGGGGTGTTCCCGGGATGAACACCGTTTGGCGCTGTGCCCGCACTGTGCGGATACTCCCCCTGGGTCCCAGCGCGTAGTCCCGTTGGGTGGGGGCGACGCCGTTATTTTGTGACAGTCCCCCCCCCCCCCCCCGGGGGGTGGGAGGCACCGCCGCAGTATCGCTTAAGCAAAGGCCTGACGTATGTCCTACGTCCCATCGTCTTTGTGCGATCCATTCCGTAGGTCTGCGGGCCGATCTGTATTGGCCGATGTCCAGAACCACCATTTCGATGAGACAAAGGTATGTTTGTCACTTGCCCTTGACCGCTTCCACAAGGTACCCTTTGCCAAGTGCCCATCCCCTCAGCGGGATCCACCAGCTCACCAGCCCCACCGGCGTCAGAGGCTGTGCGCTGACCACGTCCTTTTGCAGGCCAGTCGTCAGGGGTGGCACCCCCCCCCCTCCCCCCCAGGGACTTGCTCTATTTTTCATTCCGGCATGGGGGGGGGGATCCCTCCCCCCTGGACCCCCTACCCCCCCCCCCCCAATCAAGCAAGTCCCTGCCCCCCCCCCCCCCCCCCCCCCCCCCAAAGGCGGATTGTGAGCCTTAAGATTGGCCACCAAATCTGAATCAGGACCCCCCCCCCTCTGACCCGTGTGAAACTGCAGGTCCCAAGCCGGAGGCTGGACATGGCTCTGGGCCCAATGCCCACACACGCCCGTGACCGTGGACCCTCTGAGGGGCTGCCGCACACGCCGAGCGCCGGACCACACCAAACAACAAAAGCATCAGGACCCCCCCCCTCACGCCCGTGCGCCGCCCCCCCTCGCGCAGGTCTAAGGCAGGGTCATCCCCCAACCGCACCTCCGACGCTTCGGTCAGTGCATTGCGCAGACGTCCGCGGGCGTCCGTCCGTCCCATCGCTGTCTTGGGCCCACGCCCTCGCGCTGCGGTGCTGAGCGGCGCCCGGTCTCCCCCGTCCCCCTCCCCCGAAAGCCGACCTGCCCCTCCCCCGGGGGTCCCATGCCCCCACACCACCGCCCCGAGTGCCCCTTCATCGGAGTACCCCCCCCCCCTCCCCCTCTCCACACAAGAAGGGGCCTGGCCGGCTCAGGGACCGGACCACCGCTTCATCTGCAAACGCCCGGGGCAAACTGCCCAGAAATCACGGGGGGGCGGCCGGGCCCGGTCCTTGTATGCGACCCCCCCAGCCCCCCCCCCCCCTCCCCCCCCGGGTTTTGAAAGATAGTGGTGCCGGGTCGGCCACCAACAAGTGTCTCTAGAGAAAACTGTCTGGCGCCGAAGGCGCCAATTTTTTTCTTCATACTATGTGTTTATACTCAAAATACTCAAAATTTTGTAGAGAAATCATATTTGTGTTAAAACAATAAGGAAGGAGGGCTACAGGAGGGCTGCAGGCCCTAACAGCAACCACAACCCAAGCCCTAACCCTAATCAAGACTGAATATTGGGACCGAGCTGGTGGGGGAGGGAACATCAGCTATGACTAGTGAGGGACATCAAGAATGATTTACACATTGATGGCTCTTGACAAAGTGGAATCAGCCTGCAAGTGAACCCCATCACCACAAGGCCCACTTTCAAGGCTTTTTGGACTTCTGAGGGGCCAAAATGCCCCAAAATGGGCTCAAAATGGGCTCATTTCACCCGTTTGTGCACCCCAAATGGTCTAGGATGAGGTTTGGAAAAATGCGTTTTTGACCCATTTTTTACCCAATTTTGGTCCCAAAACAGCCCATTTCCAAGGCATTTTGGGATTTTCGGAGGACCAAAATGGGCCACCACAAGCTCAAAACGGTCCAAAAACACTTGTTTTAGCGTCGCACATGGTCGAGGATCATTTTTGAGAAAAGTCATCTTTTTGCCCCTACTGGACCCTGTTGACCCATTTGGGCACCCACCTGTTTGGGCTTGAGCTCGCAGCTTGCCGCAACCTAGTGGGCCTAGGTATGGGGGTCTAGACGTCCATTTGGGCAATTTTGAGGGGTGGAAACCACAAAAAGTGGGGGGTTGCGGGTGGAGTAGGTGCCCTCGGAATCGCATTTTGAGCCATGTAGCCAAAGATATGGCCTATTCTTGGTTTGTGGCTGTCGGCATTTGGAGCTTCTGGGCCCTTTTTGGGCCGTTTCCACGACATATCATGGAGTTAGAGGGCTGCAAAGAGCTCGTTGACATGGGGAAGTCAAGCGGCACGTGGAGTGTACCCACCGTTTCCCTTTGTTTGGCCGTTTTGAATGTGTTCCAGGGCTTTTTAAGCCCAAAAATGGCCGTTTTTGGCCCTAAACTGCAGTTTTTGAAACTGAGGTCCGCCACTTGCGAATCCCGTTCCCGGCCGCCACCGTTGAGTTTCTTGCTCAAACTTTGTGTGATTGTACTTCACACCCATAGGTATCATCCACCAAAATTTCACCCGAATCCGAAGCACCACGACGGAGTTCTGATTTTGGCCCATTTCGCGCGTGCTGCTTGCTGCTTGCTGCTTGCTGCTTGCTTGCTGCTTGCTGCTTGCTGCTTGCTTGCTAAACCTGGTAGGTCCACCCTAGACACTAAAAAGGGTTATAAAACCAAGACTGGTTCCACCAGCTCGGTGACCCTAACCCTAACCCTAGGGCTAATCAAGACTGAATATTGGGACCGAGCTGGTGGGGGAGGAAACATCAGCTATGACTGGTGAGGGACATCAAGAATGATTCACACATTGATGGCTCTTGACAAAGTGAAATCAGCTTGCATGTGAACCCCATCACCACGAGGCCCACTTTCAAGGCCTTTTGGACTTCTGAGGGGCCAAAATACCCCAAAATGGACTTCTGAGGTGCCAAAATACCCCAAAATGGGCTCAAAATGGGCTCATTTCACCCGTTTGTGCAACCCAAATGGTCTAGGATGAGGTTTGGAAAAATGCGTTTTTGACCCATTTTTGACCCATTTTTGGTCCCAAAACGGCCCATTTTCAAGGCATTTTGGGATTTTGGGAGGACCAAAATGGGCCACCACCACCTGAAAACGGTCCAAAAACACTTGTTTTTAGCGTCGCACATGGTCTAGGATCATTTTTGAGAAAAGTCATCTTTTTGCCCCTACTGGACCCTATTGACCCATTTGGGCACCCACCTGTTTGGGCTTGAGCTTGCAGCTTGCCGCAGCCTAGTGGGCCTGGGTACGGGGGGTCTAGGCGTCCGTTTGGGCAATTTTGAGGGGTGGAAACCACAAAAAGTGGGGGGTCGCGGGTGGAGTAGGTGCCCTCGGAATCGCATTTTGAGCCATGTAGCCAAAGATATGGCCTATTCTTGGTTTGTGGCTGTCGGCATTTGGAGCTTCTGGGGGCCTTTTTGGGTCGTTTCCCGGACATATCATTGAGTTAGAGGGCCGCAAAGAGCTCGTTGACACAGGGAAGTCAAGCCGCACGTGGAGTGTACCCACCGTTTCCCTTCGTTTGGCCGCTTTGAATGTGTTCGACGGCTTTTTTTGGCCCAAAAATGGCTGTTTTTGGCCGTAAAATGCAGTTTTTGAAACTGAGGTCCGCCAGTTGTGAATCCCGTTTCCGGCCGCCACCGTTGAGTTTCTTGCTCAAACTTTGTGTGATTGTACTTCACACCCATAGGTATCATCCACCAAAATTTCACCTGAATCTGAAGCACCACGACGGAGTTCTGATTTTTCCCCATTTCGCGCGTGCTGCTTGCTGCTTGCTGCTGCTGCTGCTAAACCTGGTAGGTCCACCCTAGACCCTAAAAAGGGTTATAAAACCAAGACTGGTTCCACCAGCTCGGTGACCCTAACCCTAATCAAGACTGAATATTGGGACCGAGCTGGTGGGGGAGGGAACATCAGCTATGAGTGGTGAGGGACATCAAGAATGATTCACACATTGATGGCTCTTGACAAAGTGAAATCAGCTTGCATGTGAACCCCATCACCACGAGGCCCACTTTCAAGGCTTTTTGGACTTCTGAGGGGCCAACATGCTCCAAAATGGGCTCAAAATGGGCTCATTTCACCCGTTTGTGCACCCCAAATGGTTTGGGATGAGGTTTGGAAAAATGCGTTTTTGACCCATTTTTGACCCATTTTTGGTCCCAAAACAGCCCATTTTCAGGGCATTTTGGGATTTTCGGAGGACCAAAATGTGCCACCACAACCTCAAAACGGTCCAAAAACACTTGTTTTAGCGTCGGACATGGTCTAGGATCATTTTTGAGAAAAGTCATCTTTTTGCCCCTACTGGACCCTATTGACCCATTTGGGCACCCACCTGTTTGGGCTTGAGCTTGCAGCTTGCCGCAGCCTAGTGGGCCTAGGTATTTGGGTCTAGGCGTCCGTTTGGGCAATTCTGAGGGGTGGAAACCACAAAAAGTGGGGGGTTGCGGGTGGAGTAGGTGCCCTCGGAATCGCATTTTGAGCCATGTAGCCAAAGATATGGCCTATTCTTGGTTTGTGGCTGTCGGCATTTGGAGCTTCTGGGGGCCTTTTTGGGCCGTTTCTGGGACATATCATGGAGTTAGAGGGCCGCAAAGAGCTCGTTGACACGGGGAAGTCAAGCTGCATGTGGAGTGTACCCACCGTTTCCCTTTGTTTGGCCGTTTTGAATGTGTTCTAGGGCTTTTTTGGCCCAAAAATGGCTGTTTTTGGCCGTAAAATGCAGTTTTTGAAACTGAGGTCCGCCACTTGCGAATCCCGTTCCCGGCCGCCACCGTTGAGTTTCTTGCTCAAACTTTGTGTGATTGTACTTCACACCCATAGGTATCATCCACCAAAATTTCACCCGAATCCGAAGCACCACGACGGAGTTCTGATTTTTAGCCATTTCGCGCGTGCTGCTTGCTGCTTGCTTGCTTGCTTGCTTGCTTGCTTGCTGCTGCTAAACCTGTTAGGTCCACCCTAGACCCTAAAGAGGGTTATAAAACCAAGACTGGTTCCACCAGCTCGGTGACCTTAACCCTAACCCTAACCACCCCCCCCCCCTCACCCCTGGCTGGACACCCCCATGACCCCCGGCCAGACCCCCCCCCGACCCCCGGCAGGAACACCCCCCTCCCGACCCCCGGCAGGAACACCCCCCCCCCGACCCCCGGGAGGAACCCCCCCCCCCGACCCCCGGCTGGACCCCCCCCCAGCTGCGCCCCCCCCGAGTTTTGAAAGATAGTTGGGGGGTGGGTCGCATCAAGACCGGTTGTAGTCGCCCCCCCCGTGCCGGAAATGCACCGCTCACCCGCCGGGCACCCCCCCAGCCCCCCCCCCCCCCCCGGTCCCCGTCCGGAAGGGGGGCCTCAGACCAAACGCACCGCACGGCCCTGGCCCTGTGGCATGACTGGCGTGCGAGTGGCCCTGGTCCAGCGTGGCCCTGGCCCCGTGGGACTCGGCCCTGCCTCGTGGCAACAGAAGCCTCCGTGAAAGTGAGTATTTGATGTAGCCTAATATTTGAGCCTCTATGCCCCCGCCCCCGCCCCCCCTGGGGACCCATGTGGCACTCCCAATCCCCACCCCCCCCCCCCCACCCCAAACCAGAACAATTGTCCTGAAGCTGCATCCAGCCAACGATGTGGTGGTGCCCACATGCCAAGCGCCTCGACGTGCGCGCCCTCCACTCACCCATCAGACTGCTGCTGCCTCACCTCCCCGCAATGGGCACAAAGTCCCATGCACGATCCCGATCGCCGAACAGGCACCGGAAAGGGTTGTATTGCACAGTATCCGCCTTCATAGCTCCCCTCCCCCTCCCTGAGAGGGGGCGCGCTCTAGCGGGTGCCAGACACAAACATCAGGGCGCTGCAGTTTCGTACGGTTGAGTGAACCGGTTCTGAGGCGGTCCGTGGACGCTCTTGTTGATTTAGGTCAGTCTTCTGGAAGTTCCTTCCAAATTGCCCACTTGAAAATGTGCTTGTGGTTGTACCACGGGTGTAAGTGCACTGATCGCCCCATATTCTACCCCCCCTCCACACGGACACTTCCCACACAATTGTCATTTTCCAGACAGCGAAGGGCAAGCCCATTACCCAAGATTCCGGCCCCGAGTGCCCCCATGCGGCGGCATCGCCCCCTGCCAAGCCTGTGGACAGCGTCCAACCCTGCGACACAGCGGTGGAGTCTGAGGTATTTGGGTGGAGTGCTGGGGAGGGCCCCTGTATTCCCATCCTCTCTCCTGCTGCTGCATGTCTTGTGCAGCCTCCAAAGGAGCGCAGCGGCTGGCCAAACAGGCAGAGTAGGGCTGAGCAGGGCTGCCCGGAATGATCCAGACCCCCCCCCCCCATGAGGCGCACGGATTGTGGATGGTGCCCCGTTGGGGGGGTGACCGAGGGCAGTTGGCGCGTAACTGACGGCGGTTCGAGGGCAACCGTGAGCATTCTATTGTGCCGGTGTAATGGAGGGATCCCCCCCCCCCCCGCTCGCCATGAATGGCGCAGAGCGCAGAAGATATTACTGCAACGCACTACCAGCAAGTCACACATTGGTGAGCTAGCACCCATGGCCTTGTGTGACATTCACCTTGCTGGTTGTGGTGAGCACCTCCCAGCCTGGGGTCTTCGTGATGACCGCATACCGGGCACTGATCAGGCCGTCAGGGGAGGACGCCATGGGCAGAGGTTGCATTCTGGATCCCCCCCCCCCCCCCCCAGGCAGGGGGATGCCCGCGGCAGTGCGGATGCCCACAGTAGTGCGGATGCCTGCGTGTCATAGCAGAAGGTTCAAGGGCGAGAGGCCAATAGGCGCTGCCACAGGCTAACAGAGCCAACCACCAAGGCCTTGTGCCAACCCCCCCCCCCTTTTTCCCCCTTACGGATGGGCCCGGGATGACATTGAGGACCACAGCAAGCGGGGCCTGCGTTGCTGGCCAATGCCTTGTGTGAGCGAGGCTCCAGCTTTGGGACGGCCAATGGGCTGGGAAAGCCCTGCGTCCCAGCCGAATGCACTGTTTTTGTGTTTTGTTTTTTTGTACAAGTTGCTACTGGACCCACCGCTCCCATTAAGTGATACGGGTGGTGTGGGTGTCATTACCCCCCCTACCCCACCCCCCCAAGATCAACAGAGCCAACCACCAAGGCCTTGTGCCAACCCCCCCCCCCCCCCACAATCAGATACCGAGGCCTTGTGCCAACCCCCCCCCCCCACACACACACATACATTTCGTGTTTTTTTTTAGCTCATGGCAGATCCAGTGCGCCTTGGAAAG
The DNA here is from genome assembly GCA_964036045.1 of Eutreptiella sp. 'Long Island Sound 2002'. Classification (NCBI taxonomy): domain Eukaryota; phylum Euglenozoa; class Euglenophyceae; order Eutreptiales; family Eutreptiaceae; genus Eutreptiella; species Eutreptiella sp. 'Long Island Sound 2002'. Next base: position 126,785,834 of record OZ038383.1, on the reverse strand, counting down.
GAGCTGCGACGCGATCCTGTTCGCTTGGTAGGCCCTGTCCGCCCTCGACAAGTGTTATGGAGCCCTGACCCCATTGAAATGCCGTTGCCGCCAGCACACGGCACGACTGGGGGGATGGGCCCAACAGCAAAGGGCCTGGGAATGCGGGGCACCACCGGTGGGTACCATCTGGTGACCTGGAAACCCCCAGACCTCTGTTACAGGAGGGGGGGAATTTTCGTGGCACTTTAATTTCGCGTGGGGAACTTCGCGCTTCAAATTGACCACGACATTTCCCACGCAAAATTCCGGGTTCTCCGCGAATTTCTCGCACACCAGCGGTACACACTGTGGACACCACACAAAATCCAGGGGGCTCCGCGAAATTCCCACCGCGAATTTGACTTGGCGCAAAATCCCCACCCCCCCCCCCCCCCCTTGTACATCGGATGCGGTGGGGAGCACCCTCCAAACTTCGCTGTTTTGCGAAAGACTGTGCGTGACGCATTGCCGGCGCCGGCGGGGGAGGGACGCCCGGGGGCAGAAGCAACCGCCCCCCCCTCGTCCACCCAACACAAGCGACACAAACGATGCATTTCGAACGCCGCAGGCGAGTGCGTACCCCCGGAAAGTGCCCCCCGGCACAAGGGCCGAGCCTTGATGGCAAAACCCCCCAAACGGGACAGGGGCTGCAGTGGAAAGGGGGGCTGACTGAGCGGGGGAGGGGGAAACAGGACCCCCTCGTTTGGTGGAAACAAGTTGGGGGGTCTCCGTGGACCAGGGGTGGATATAATAGTGATGACATTACCAAGGTGCGGGTGGGGGGTGGGGGGGGGGCTGTTGAGCCAGGAGGCAGTGACGACGGAATGACGATTATGATTTGCTCCTTTTACAGCTTTACAGGCACAGATGATTCGGAATTGCAAGCCATTTTGGGAAAATGTGTCAAGAAATGATTGCACTGTATGGACTGTCTTCATGGGATACACCAACCCCTGTGCAATGTATTGTCTTGTGTTCAGAGCTGGCAGATGGGCTCAGTAGTACAGTGGTATATGCTTGGGCAATGGATTCATTTGTCCTGCTCAGGCACTGTTTTTGGCCATTAGTCCTCTTACAAAACTGCTGGCAAAACTGCTAGTTCAGTCAAATGGGGAAATCGTAATCATAATCGTCATCAGGGGGGGGGGGGCTGGGGGGGGACCCCCCCCCCCCACTATATCCACCCCTGCCGTGGACTGGCAGACAAGTGCTGATATGCGCCCCTGTGCTATTGCAGGGGGGCAGTGCCGCGCCCCCCGAGGGACTCGCATTGCGGGCCCATCAGAGGTCTGTGTTCATTTGTTTGTCCGGCGTCGGTTGAGTGACGTTTGTTGCCCCTTTTTCTGCGGATCCATTCGGTCGGGGGAGGGGGGCGAGGGACAAATCGATGACGGGGGATCCTCCTCCGACATTGTGCGTCCCGCGTCTGAGTGGAAGGGGCGCTTGCATTGCGTTGTGTGATGGCCCTCGGGCTGCGCAGCTGCGTGGCACCAAAGCCCCCCTCCCCCCCTTCCCAAAACCGCCTCCCACGGGTGAGCCCATGTCCCAGGCCCCGAAAGGGTGTGTGTGTGGGGGGGGGGGGAGTCGTGATTCTCAGGAGGATCTGGTCCGAAGCTGTGGTCAGCCGCTTGGGGGCGGTGATCCCCACCGCTTTGTGTCACTGAGTCCGCACCTGCCCTTGTCTTAGGGGTCGCTGGTAACCAGCTCTGACGGCCCCCTTCTCCCGAGTGGGGGGGGGGGGGGGGATGGAACATTGCCTCGAGCACCCATTGCCCCTTACAAAGGCATCCTTCCCCTCAGCAACCGCTGGCAGTTGGCGTGAGGGTTTGGGTCATCGCCACCTGCCGGTGGTTGACCTGTCAGTACTGCATCTGCGGTCGGCTGTTCCCGGAGCATTGGAAACGTCTCCGTTCCACCCAACGAACGCTTTCGTCACAGAGTCCAGCCCGCGGTCCCCGTACCAATTTGCAGGGGAAAGGGTCGCAGGGATGTGCCGTTTGCCATTGGGGCCTACATCCGCAGTCATGTCCGGTGGCAGCACCACAGGGACAGTGATGTGTGGATTGGAACAAGCGATGGGTTCGATGGATGCGGCCGTGCACCTGCCGGCTGCCCGCCTCCCGCCATGGGCCCCCTCCGTCTCATGCAAAGCCTTGCCGTGCTTTGGCAATGATCATGGCCCTCCGGTTGGGGCAGTCCTGGAGGTAGAGTGTATCCCAAAACTTGTAATTATTGTATCCGACTGTATCCCAGGCTTTAGAAGTGTGTGTCCAATGTGTATCCCAACTTTCAAGTGTGTGTATCACGTGTGTATCCCAACTTTTTCTTCATTTATAGTCCTACGCGCTCAGTTCCCCAGTCCTTCGCTCCCTTGCGCCTCTTCCCCAGACGCGATGAAGCAATTATCTTTGAAGCCGCATCTTACAGCTCCTCTGCACAGCACAGCACAGCACCTCTGCAAAGGATGATGACTCCTCTTCTAGCTCAGGCTCCCCAGCCCCATTTTTCATGGTTTGCATGTATCACATGTGTATCCCAGGGTTCTAGAGTGTGTATCCCGTGTGTATCCCAAAAATAAAAAGTGTGTATCCCGTGCTAGTGTGGATACACTCTATCTCCAGGTCTGGGTTGGGGTGCTGGTCGACGGTTGGGGCGGGGGGCGGTGCATGAGGCAGTGCACAGCCTTCGCTCCGTGTTCCCAGTGATGCATCGGTGCCTGCGCTTGTTGCAGAAGGCGGGCGCCAGGAAGGCATTGGACTTTGGTGCGGGCGACGGTGCCGCACCGCCCAAACTGACACCACTGCAGACGGCCCCTTCTGACGCGCATTCGATGGACGGTGCTACAGCGCCCGCCGAGGCCTGCCCAACGACCCCAAAGAACCCTCCGGTCGCGAAAAGCCGCGAGCAGATGCGGTTGGAGCGGAGCCAATCCGAGCAGAGCACCCCGCAGAAGGTACGGGGGGGGGGGGCATCCTCGTGCTGGGGCTGCTTTGGGGTGTTCCAAGGACGTTTTTGTGAGGGGCAACGCACCGCATTTGTGGGCGATGAGTCCAGGCACGGGGGACCACTCGAAAACCAATGAACGTGCGCCACAGTGGCACACAGAGCTATGGCCCACGGCGGTGCAGCAGGCGCGATGCCTCAATCGTATGAATTCGTGGGTGCAACGGATTTGGCGGTGGGATGCGGTAGGGCACAGTGCAGTACACCAGCCCTCCTCGTGGGACGCAGTGGTACGTGCGCCGCGATCCGCCGAGAGGATCATTTAGGTAATAGACACTCCACGGCACGAAAGTCCACGGACCAGTCTGCACGAAGGGTGGAGGCAGGCGTGCGGTGTTTGAGGTGCCAACAGGCATCAACAGAGTCCTTCCATGCGGCAGACCAACGCAAGCGCGTCAAAAGGGACAAAAGCGTGGCGTCTGATCCTCCCAGCCCAACTGACATGCAACCGAATCCGCAGTGGCAAAGGGTCGCCACTGCCCATCGAACCGTGAGGCTGCGGTCCCTGCGGAACCTGTGGGCTCAATCGTGTCAGCCAGGCGTGGCTGCCCTTTGGTCTGATGATGGCTGGACCAGGTTGCTCCACCACTAATTTGGTTTGGGAACCTGGACGTGCAGTCACCAGATGGTTTAGGATTTTGCTGTGTGTAGTGCCTGGTTGCTTTCTGCATGACAGTGTTGGGGAGAAGGCCGAAATCAATGAGATCTTTATTTTATTTCGTAAGCACCACCCCAATGATCTTCGTCATCATCAGCAGCAGCAGCAGCAGCAGCAGCAGTACCATTCATGTTATTATTCTTGTTGTTGGTTCGTTGGTTGTCGTTGGTTGTTTCCTCAGCGAGTATTGTCTGATTGATTTGACCGTATTGACATTGCTTTGTTGATGTGTTGTTACGCTTGTTGTTCTTGTTGCCGTTGTTGTTCCCAGCGCTGTTACTGTGATATTTCAAGTCATTGTTATTGTTCTAATCATCATTCACGTTTTTCTCGTGGTGTGATGCAGCGCCTCCCGTGCCCCTTCTCAATGATCATGCCATATTTTGCCCACTTTCTGATGCTCGCAGCAGAGGAGGGCGGATGCACCCTGTGCATGGGTGCAGAACAGAGAACAGGCGAAGCAAGAGAGAGGGATGTCGGTGCACTGAGTACCTCGGGCGCTGAGTGCGATCACAAAAAGATGTCTGGCAGGGGCACTACTCCACCACGACGCGCGGGGTGTGTGCAGGTGAGAGCGGTGGTGCAGTAGGCCCACGGGGTTCGAAAAAGCTTCGAAAAAGAACTCTTTTGATCCCCCCCCCATCCCCCAAGATACGTCCTTCGCTGCGATGCGGATGACGAGCATGGACCAGTTGTGTGGCATCGTGCCACACAACCTGCTGATGCAGTTTTCCAGCCTCGGCAGCTCAAAAATGGAAGTTTCCGAAACCGGTTTTTTTTTCTATTCTGACCATTCACAATGATCAAATATCCTGTGTAAAGCATGTTTTAGACCCTCTTTATGTGTTTTTCAGTCCCTCCTGGCTGCTGTGTGCTGTGCAGGCTCAGGCAGGGGGACTGTAGGGGAGGCCACGGGCGCCTGAACTCGACTCGGCCCACCTCCCCGCCCCTCGACCTCCGTACATATACCAGCAGACGTTAATAGACGAATGCCCTCTTTACATGTTTTGCACCCTCTTTGCTTGTTTTTTTTTTGGGGGGGGGCTTTCACAGCACCGACCACCGAGTGTGCCGGCATCCAGGCCTCGGCCATCCTGTGCTCAGGATAAGGCTCGGACTCGCACGTCCCTTTTCAGACCTCTTCTGGGTTCGAGGCCCTGTGGGCCCAGAGCACTCCCGTGAAGGGCTCCATCTCGGATCTGTGGGCCGAGCGCACGACCCCTTGCAAGACCCCGTCCAGCCGGAGCCAGGCAGAGCCAACCCCCAGCCAGACCGATTCCGCCTCCTGCGAGGCCCAGGGCCCCCGGACGACTCCCGGGCGGACCGTGTCCACCCCGATCTTGAAGGCCGGCCCCTCGCTGCCCCGCAAGACCCAGTCCGAATCGAACCTGCGCAGTGCGGCCCGCCGAGGCAAAGGCAAGCACGTGGAAGTGGTGGTCCCGGAGGTGTGCCCGGAGGATGGGTGGGACAGGGGTGAGGGCAGGCCTGAATTAGAATATATTTTGGGCCTTGGTGTGCCCCCTCTGGACCCCCCTTCTCCCCCATCACCAAATCTTGGGAAAAAGTGAAATTTTGCTGAAGGACAAATTTCTTTGGGCCATTTTTGGTACACTACTTTTTGGGTCCCAGACCCCCCCACCCGCAGCCCCACGCAACACAGCCTTCACGCACAGGCCTCGGTATGGCTGTTTCTTTCTTTGGTGCCTGATTTGGCGGCATTTGTGTCTGGTTTGCATCAGCCCCCTGGGGATCATTGGGGGTGTTTGGGGGCGCATGGCGGGGGGGGGGGGGTCCTCAATTTCCCCAATTTTCCGCAATTTTGCTAATTTCCACAATTTTCCACAATTTCCCCAATTTTCCGGCAATTTTTCTGACTTGCCCATCTTACATGCCCGTTGGTGCCCCTTGCTGTCAACGGTGAACCATTCTGGTGTGCACAACTATGCAGAACGATGAGTCTCCATTTTGTCCACGCGTGAGGATGACTGAACGGTTGGTGGCGTGCAAGGAGAGGTTGAAAAAGGAGGCCAGGCAGATTGAGTCTATTGGCAGTTGGGCATTTTGAACCCACAAAATCTGCCTGATATGCCACATGCCATGGATCAATACCCCCTGTTGGGCCTGTCCAACATGCCAGATATCGTAAGCAATGGAGCTTGTACATCCGTTGCAATGCTACTGATATAAGAGGTCCAACTGCTTTGCAGGAATGGTGGCAATCATGTGCCCCTTCTTGTGCTCTTCTTGATTACACAGCCCACTTCTGGTGGTGATGTGGAACGCTTTTCTCACAATGTGGGACAATTTCGAAGCGGCAGCACAAATTGGATGACAACATCCGCCGCCTTCGGTTCATGCTTCAATTCCATGGTGATATTGAGGGGCGCCTCCTGTAATTGTGCTGCCCGTGGACCTTTTGAATGACCGAAAGAAAAAATCTGATCCACCTGTCCAGAATTGTTGCACCTTGAGGGTTAACCCTAACCTTGAGGGTTAAGGAGGGTTGCTACTGTATCGCAATTTTCCCGCAATTTTCTGCAATATTTCTGCAATTTTTTTTTTTGCAATTTTTCGCAATTGGACTTGACCCCCCCAGACCGCCAACCCCCCCCCCCTGCTCATGGTGGCATTCTGCTCCCCTGGCCCCCAGTTCCTTTTCCAAACCCACCACTTGTGGAGCAGACAACGACCATGTTCATGGTCCCTGTCTGACAAGAAGACCGGGCTGCGGCCACCTACAAACTCCATGATCGCCTGACAGAATCGAGCACTCCAAGTTTTCTTTGAGCAGTTGAGCAATACTACTGTTGGCGGTCTGATGGCTTTGGTTTGGTTTACTTACTGAGCTGTGTTGTTGCCCTGTGTATGGCGTATCATGGGTGTGTGTGTGTGTGTGTGTGTTTCTGAGTGTCTATTTTTTTTCGACTGAAAGACGTCTAGGGCAGCTCTGCTGTCCCTGAGGAGTTTTCTTTCACCGCTTTTCTTGCTCTGTTCTTGTTTTTGCGGTTCTCATTGTGTGTGTGTGTGGACACAGGACACCAGTTTGTCATGTTTGCACGATTGCAGAGAACCATTGTGTGCCTCGCAGTGAATTCGTGGCATGTGGGGATGGTGAGGACTGTGGTGGTGGTGGTGTCGGCTCTAATATTTATGAACAGGCATGGCGACACCCACGGACACAGACTGTGGAAAGGACCTCCTGGCACAGTGTGGCCATTCCCTTGTGAATGATCCGCGTGGGGAATCCTTCACTTGACGCTGGCTGACAAATTGCCCAACTGACACCAATGATGCCTTTGCTCATGAGACCTCAACGGTGGATGGACGTCAGCACTCTGAGCGGAATGGGCATTTGCCCATCCTGATCCTGCTCCCCAACGCGTGTTGTTGCATTTTACCTCATGGCAGGCACACCCGCATGCGCGCGCGCACACACACTGACGGAGGTGTGGCAGCCAGCAGCCTCTGTCAAGCATGCGCGTGAGCACCTGTGCCTGTGTTGAGATGGAAGAGAACAGGCACTGCTGTTGAATTTCGCTTCGGGCCCATGACAGTGACGGATAAAACTGTGAAATTTGTGAATGCCATGTGCGGCGTGGGGTGTTTTTGCAATGGGAACAAGCCAAGCACAGATGACATGCGCACCATGTCCCATGCACCTGGTGCCTCATTGCACATGTATTCAAACACCGCCATGCACACCCAGCATGAACCGCTCACAAGCTGCACAGTGGGTTGGTCGATGTAGAGATTTGAGGTCGCATTCAGGTGTCAAGGCGCCGAGTGGCCTCACACGTGCTTTTTGCTTGACATTCCTCCTGATGAGATCCGGGCATTCAGACTGTCAAATCGGATAGTGCCTGTTTGTCATGTGTGTGCTCCACCTCCTCCATTAGTTCCATCTCTTCGTTTGGACCTACAGCTGCTTCCCCTTCTTCCCCCCCTCCCATTAGCCTGGCGTTGTTTCCACGAAGCCTCGGTGGCACTCCAGCAGGACAGGGTGCAGCGTGCAAGCGTCCCTCTTCATCCCGGTTCGGAACTTAGCGCAAGCTTGTGTTCTCTGCTGCAGGCCTCTGGCTCAGCGCGGCTGCCAGAGGCTCGGGCGACTTGGTGGTCATGGATCCAGGATGTTGCATGCCTGTGTCCTGTGCTGCAGAAAGGCCACCATGTTTCTTGTTTGACGATCCAACTGACGAGGATTGTGACATTTGGAACCGTGTTGTGCTCGTTTGTTTTGCAATCGTGTGTGTGTGTGTGTGTGTGTGTGTGTGTGTGTGTGCGTGCGTGCGTGCGTGCGTGCGTGCGTGCGTGCGTGCGTGCGTGCGTGCGTGCGTGCGTGCGTGCGTGCGTGTGTGTGTGTGTGTGCCCCAAGGAGTTTGCTCCAACCGCTTTTCTTGTGCTTTTGATCTTGTTTTTGCGGTTGTCTTTGCGGCCTCACAAGATTCAGTGAGCGGCTGATGCTTCCCTGTCTGAGGGCCGTCAGTGGTTGCATCCCTTGGGTCATGTGTGTGCGTATGGTCGTGCTTGCCCATGTTTGTGTCTCATGACTTTTCATTTTCCTGGAGTAACCCTCCGTGCCCCTGGGTCATCCTGATCAACCGATCTTTCTTCCTTCTTGGCAGACCCCAACTGCAGCAGCACCCTCTGCCCCACACTCTCAGGTGTCCAGCAGCAGCGCCCCCAACAGTCCCCCAGCCTCACCGCCCCAATGCCCCAAAGACGCAGCGGAGTCTGCCCCACCGCAACCCGCGGATGCCGATCAGCCGGCAGTGAGCAGCGCTGCTGCATGCGCTGGGACCCCTGATCAGCCCTTCCGGCTGCGGTCTCCGGCCTCTTTCCGAGTGCCGCGACTGTCCCAGCCCCCCTCAGTCAACACCCCGCGCACTGGGCCCAACGATACCCCCCACAGCACCCCTCTGAGCCCCAAAGCCAAGCCCTTCTACCCGAGAAGGTTGAGGCTCAACAGCGACGCAGATGCCGCACCCACCGACCCGGACTCTGCCGCCCGCCCCTCTTCCACGCCTCTCAGCCCCAAGGCCAAGCCCTTCTACCCGGCACAAATGCGGGGCTTGTTCTCCCCGGCGCTATTCTCGCCCAGTTCCCTGACGCGGTGCGCATCGCTGGAGTCGCCAGCACAGCCCCGCGCTGCAGGGCCCCCAGACACGTCGACTCTCATGTCCCCTGTCATCCCTCTTGCGGCCCCGTTCACTCCGGGCGCGAGTGTGGAGCTGGGCCCCACGTATGTGCCCTGTTGGGGGGGACGCCGGGGTGCGGTGTGGTGGTCAGGGCTGGACCTCGGGCCAATGTTACACCTCCACTAGCACTGGGACCACATTTGATTCGTGGCCGTACATCCCCAAGTACTCGACTCCAAGTGCAAGAAGGTTGGGTTATGAGTACAAATGAGAGTTGGCACAGTGCTGAAGGACAACAGACAACACAACAAGTGGGAGGACATCGCTTTCACAGGCAAGGGTCAAGGGCCTCTTTTTTTTGTCGCGGGCTTGGGGCCGATCAGGTGCACATGCCAAGTGCATGTGATGAGAAAAGCGCACATGATTTGCTAGAATCCCGGTGTGTGGGGCCAGGGGAGCTTGTAAAACCACGCGATTTGGCCAAGTGCATGTGTGTCACAGTTGCGAGCATGTGCTAATCTTCCGGGGCCGAGGGCGGACGACCTCACATGCCCAAGCCTTCAGCGAAGGGGTTGTGTCTTGCCCTGTGTCATGTCCTGTGCCGGGAAGGTTGGTGCCGTCAAATCTACCAGAGTCCGATGTGCATTGCACGTTCCCCCTGCTACTCCACAGCAGTGCGCTCTGCCCCAAGCAAATAGTGACAAATTGTGCCTGAATGTCGCCCCCCCTCCCTCTCTAATGGTGTATGAAATGCAACCTGCTGATTCACCTCGGCCCTCAATCTTCACACCGCTGTTTTCTTAAGCCTACAGTCATTGTGCCTCACGCACACTGGGAAGCCTACGGGCGTGGCAGTCTCCCACTGCACAACCTGGTTTCAGACACAGCCAATCCTCACTATGTGTCAGATCCGCTACCACAGTCATTTGTGGGATCATCGTAGCACTGCACAGCTCTGAACCTTGATCCTGAGCGGTTATCTCGAGTGCTGTGAAGTGAGCAGGCTACGCCAGCTCATCTTGTGGTCTGAGCCGGAAAAACAAAGTATGGTACACAAGAACACTTCTGGCTGGTGGCGTCTCAATACGATTGGCAGCCCCCCCACACCCGCTACCACAGCCGTTGTAGGATCATCACAGCACGGGACAGCTCTGAACCTTGATCCTGAGGGGTTTTCTGGAGTACTGTGAAGTGAGCGGGCTACGCCAGCTCATCTTGGTCTGAGCCCCCCCAAAAAAAGCCTTTCACGGTCCCCCTGCTCGCTGCTCCCGCCCACCGTTCTCCCCCAGGGACAGTGGCCTTGCAGCGCCCACCTTTGCGCAAGCTCGGGCGAAAGAGCTGTCCAAGCTGGAGGCTTTGTGGCTAAATCGGACAACGCCGCTTAAGGAGGGGGTCAAGAGGACCAGCCCGCCCCGTGACATCCTGACAAGCCCTGACACTTGGAGCGCGGTGGATTGGTGGAGCCCGAGCAACAAATCCATGCGCCACTTGGTATGCCTTTGCATGAAGTGTGCGCCGTGTTACGTATTGCCACGGAACGACCAGTTGAGTGCCGATCGGCTGGTGGGCAAGACGACGTCAATTGCCGACCCACCCCAATCCGTGCCTCTATCAACCGCCGAACGGGAATGCGCACCACCGAATGCCTACATCCAGGGATGCATCAGAAGGGAAGGGACCTCAGAGGCGGCCCTAGAGGCGGTTAGGCAGGCGGTTGGAGGAGGTTGCCAAGGCAGTTGGGGGCGGTTACTGTCAGTTACAAATGTCATTGAGGCCGGCACTTGGCGTCAGGGAGACAGTGGCTGGGCATAGGCTGGGGGCCCTTGAGGGGGGGGGGGGGGGCTTCCAATCCATCCTACATCCCATCCCATCACCCGAGCCTACCCCACCTTGACCTGCCTCTGTTCGACAGGCCATACAGGCGGTCCCACAGACGGTTGCACAGTCCGTGGAGACCGACGAGGCATTGTCCGGACCAAAGAAACTGTTTACAGACTCCGAGACCTCGATGGAGCCCGAGCCGGTGCCTGTCCCCGTGGAGACTGCTGCCATGACCACCATGACGGAGGTGTGCGGCAAAGGCGGCTGGTCAAGTCCGTCCAATTGTGGGGGCGGGGGCACCCCCGTCGCTTCCGCAACCCAAACAGCCTCGTCCCCCTCCTCCCCGGCCTTGGCAAAACGCACCTGAAGTCACGGGGGGCTCGCCGAGCCCGGGTCCTTAACGCTGGACCCCCCCCCCCCCCCCCCCTGGAAATTGGGAGGCAAGAGCCAGACCATTGGCGCCCTATATATGTATATATATATATATATATCCTCCAATCTACACCCCTCTCCCAACTCTAGGTGGCTCCCCCACACGGATCTAAGGTACGGGCGAAGGGCACAAAGTGGTGCATACATGTGGTGGAAGAGGCTAGACTCGGTCCAAACGGCCTCAAAACGGGTTAAAAACACTTGTTTGAGCATCCCAAATGGTCCGGGATCACTTTCTGGAAAAACGCGTTTTGGACCCATTTTTGACCCATTTTTGGTTCCAAAATGGCCCATTTTCAAGGCATTTTGGGATTTTCCATGAGCCAAAACCCGTCGCCACGGGCTCAAAATGGGCTAAAACCACTTGTTTGAGCATCATAAATGGTCCAGGATCATTTTTGAAAAAACGCGTTTTTGACCCATTTTTGACCCATTGTTGGTCCCAAAACGGCCCATTTTCAAGGCATTTTCAGATTTTCCGTGGCCCAAAACACGCCACCACGGGCTCAAAACGGCCTAAAAACACTTGTTGGAGCATCCCAAGTGGTCTAGGAACAACTTTGGAAAAAATGATTTTTTTCGCCCTGGGGACCCTGGTGGACCCACCGTTGGCCCCCGGGTCTACGTGTCTCGTTGGGCGATTCTGAGGCTTGGAAACCATAGAAAGTGGGGGGTTGCGGGTGGACTAGGTGCCCTCGGAATTCGTTTTTGAGCCACGTAGCCCAAGATACCCAAGATACGGCCCGTTCTTGGTTTCGGGGTGCTGGTGCACATGGCGCAGATTTTGGGGCTTTTTGGCGCCTTTTTGGGCCATTTCTCGGACGTATCGTGGAGTTAGAGGGCACCAAAGGTCCCTTGGTCACGAGAAAGTCAAGCCGCACGTGGAGTGTAGCAGCCGTTTGCCTTCGTTTGGCTGTTTTGAGCCCTTACTAGGGCCGTTTTGGGCGAAAAATGGCTGTTTTTGGCCCAAAACTGCGCAGATTGGGGAGGGCACCTCCCGACTTGGCACCACCGCCCCGGGCCGCCACCGGTGAGTTTTTGGCTCAAAACTTGGATTTGGCAAGGGCGGCTCCAAGATGGCTACATAGGGACAAGATCCGAAGCGTTGGGACGGAGCAATGGCCAAAACGGCACGGAGACGTGTTGTTAGGCTTGCTTGTTGCTTGTTAGCTAAATTTAAGGGGAGAGGGGTGTAGTAATATATATATATATATATATATATATATATATATATATATGTATCCTCTTATCTACACCCCTCTCCCCAACTCTAGGTGGGTCCACCATACAGCTCTAATGTACGTGCGAAGGGTACAACTTGGTGCATACACGTGGCGGAAGGGGCTAAACTCGGTCAAAACGGGCTCATAATGGGCTCATTTCAGTTGTTTGTGCACCCCCAATGGTCCAGGATCACTTTTGGAAAAACACGTTTTTGACCCAATTTCGACCATTTTTGTTCCCAAAACGGCCCCTTTTCAAGGCATTTTGGGATTTTCCATGGGTCAAACGCGTCACCACGGGCTCAAAATGGGCTAAAACCACTTGTGTGTGCATCCCAATTGGTCCATGATCACTTTTCGAAAACCCCGTTTTTGACCCATTGTTGGTCCCAAAATGGCCCATTTTCAAGGCATTTTGGGATTTTCCATGGCCCAAAAAGTGCCACCACGGGCTCAAAACGGCCTAAAAACACCTGTTTGAGCATCCCAAGTGGTCTGGGAACAACTTTGGAAAAAATCATTTTCTTCGCCCCGGGGACCCCGGTGGACCCACCGTTGGCCCCAACTGTGCGCGGGCTGGGCTGCCCTCCAGCTGCGCGAAGTGACCACTGGTACGGGGGTCTACGCGTCTTGTTAGGCGACTTTGATGCTTAGAAACCACAAAAAGTGGGGGGTTGCGGGTGGACTAGGTGCCCTCGGAATTCGATTTTGAGCCACGTAGCCCAAGATACGGCCCGTGCTTGGTTTCGGGGTGCTGGTGCACATTGCGCAGATTTCGGGGCTTTTTGGCGCCTTTTTGGGCCGTTTCTCGGACATATCGTGGAGTTGAAGGGCACCAGAGGGCTCTCTCACACGGTGAAGTCAAGCGGCATGTGTAGTGTAGCCACCGTTTCCCTTCGTTTGGGCGTTTTGCGCGGGTTTTGGGGCTATTTTGGGCGAAAAATGGCTGTTTTTGGCCCAAAACTGCGCAGTTTTGGGAGGGCACCCCCCGACTTGGCGCCCACGCCCCGGGCCGCCACCGGTGAGTTTGTGGCTCAAAACTTGGATTCGGCAAGGGCACCACCTAGGCTCCAAGATGGCTACATGGGCAAAAGATCCGAAGCGTTGGGACGGAGCAATGGCCAAAACGGCATGGAGACGTGCTTGTTGTTGTTGTTGTTGCTGTTGTCGTTGCTTGTTAGCTAAATTTAAGGGGAGAGGGGTGTAGTAATATATATATGGCACAAGTGGTCAACGCCCCCCCCCCTAGGGCCCCACCGGGGAGGGTTGGGTTGGGGCCAAGGACCCCCCCCCCTATTTTGGGGTCGAGAAATTAAAAAAAAATAGGAATTAGAGTGATTGGAGACGGTGGTGGGCCGCTATGACACTTCAAAGTTGCTAAAAATAGGTGTTTCCTACCGAGTGACATCATCCCCCAAAATAGCCCAAAATCCTAAAAATGGCCCTCCCTGTGTAACAAAAACCACCAACATCCCAAACCATTGCCGTTAATGCCTTCCATGGGTTCCATTCATCACCCTTTTGCCTCACTAGGGGCAGGAGAAGGGCCACCTGTACCCTATCATACCATTTTTTGGGCCAACCTTGCATATTTGAGGCTATTTTGGGGGATGATGTCACTCGGTAAGAAATACCTATTTTTTGCAACTTTGAAGGGTCATAGCGACCCACCACCATCTCCAATCACCCTAATTCCTATTTTTTTGAACTTCTCGACCCAAAAATAGGGGGGGGAGGTCCTTGGTCCCAACCAAACCCCGGCGAGTGGGGCCCGGGTGGGGGGGGGCGTTGACCACTTATGCCATATATTATTACTACACCCCTCTCCCCTTAAATTTAGCTAACAAGCAACAAGCAACAACAACAACAACACGTCACCATTCCGTTTTGGCCACTGCACCTTCCCATCGCCTCGAGCTTGAATCTACTTTAGCCATCCTAGAGCCTAGGTGGTGGCCTTGCCAAATCCAAGTTTTGAGCCAAAAACTCACCGGTGGCGGCCCGGGGCGGTGGTGCCAAGTCGGGAGGTGCCCTCCCCAATCTGCACAGTTTTGGGCCAAAAACAGCCATTTTTCGCCCAAAACGGCCCTAGTAAGGGCTCAAAACAGCCAAACGAAGGCAAACGGCTGCTACACTCCACGTGCGGCTTGCCTTTCTCGTGACCAAGGGACCTTTGGTGCCCTCTAACTCCACGATATTTCCGAGAAATGGCCCAAAAAGGCGCCAAAAAGCCCCAAAATCTGCGCAATGTGCACCAGCACCCCGGAAACCAAGAACGGGCCGTATCTTGGGCTACGTGGCTCAAAAACGAATTCCGAGGGCACCTAGTCCACCCGCAACCCCCCACTTTTTATGGTTTCCAAGCCTCAGAATCGCCCAACGAGACGCCTAGACCCCCGTACCAGTGGTCACTTGGTGCAGCCGGAGGGCCGGCTAGCCCACGCACAGTGGGGGCCAGCGGTGGGTCCACCAGGGTCCCCAGGGCGAAAAAAATCATTTTTTCCAAAGTTGTTCCCAGACCACTTGGGATGCTCCAACAAGTGTTTTTCGGCCGTTTTGAGCCCGTGGTGGCGCGTTTTGGGCCATGGAAAATCCCAAAATGCCTTGAAAATGGGCCATTTTGGGACCAAAAATGGGTCAAAAATGGGTCAAAAACGCGTTTTTCCAAAAGTGATCCCGGACCATTTGGGGTGCTCAAACAAGTGTTTTTAGCCCGTTTTGAGCCCGTTTTGACCGAGTTTAGCCCCTTCCACCACATGTATGCACCACTTTGTGCCCTTCGCACGTACCTTAGAGCCGTGTGGTGGAGCCACCTAGAGTTGGGAGGATATATATTACTACACCCTCTCCCCTTAATTTAGCTAACAAGCAAGAGGCAACAACAACAACAACAACAACACGTCACCATTCCGTTTTGGCCACTGCACCTTCCCATCGCCTCGAGCTTGAATCTACTTTAGCCATCCTAGAGCCTAGGTGGTGGCCTTGCCAAATCCAAGTTTTGAGCCAAAAACTCACCGGTGGCGGCCCGGGGCGGTGGTGCCAAGTCGGGAGGTGCCCTCCCCAATCTGCACAGTTTTGGGCCAAAAACAGCCATTTTTCGCCCAAAACGGCCTAGTAAGGGCTCAAAACAGCCAAACGAAGGCAAACGGCTGCTACACTCCACGTGCGGCTTGCCTTTCTCGTGACCAAGGGACCTTTGGTGCCCTCTAACTCCACGATATTTCCGAGAAATGGCCCAAAAAGGCGCCAAAAAGCCCCAAAATCTGCGCAATGTGCACCAGCACCCCGAAACCAAGAACGGGCCGTATCTTGGGCTACGTGGCTCAAAAACGAATTCCGAGGGCACCTAGTCCACCCGCAACCCCCCACTTTTTATGGTTTCCAAGCCTCAGAATCGCCCAACGAGACGCCTAGACCCCCCGTACCAGTGGTCACTTGGTGCAGCCAGAGGGCCGGCTAGCCCACGCACAGTGGGGGCCAGCGGTGGGTCCACCAGGGTCCCCAGGGCGAAAAAAATCATTTTTTCCAAAGTTGTTCCCAGACCACTTGGGATGCTCCAACAAGTGTTTTTCGGCCGTTTTGAGCCCGTGGTGGCGCGTTTTGGGCCATGGAAAATCCCAAAATGCCTTGAAAATGGGCCATTTTGGGACCAAAAATGGGTCAAAAATGGGTCAAAACCGCGTTTTTCCAAAAGTGATCCCGGACCATTTGGGGTGCTCAAACAAGTGTTTTTAGCCCGTTTTGAGCCCGTTTTGACCGAGTTTAGCCCCTTCCACCACATGTATGCACCACTTTGTGCCCTTCGCACGTACCTTAGAGCCGTGTGGTGGAGCCACCTAGAGTTGGGAGGATATATATTACTACACCCCTCTCCCCTTAAATTTAGCTAACAAGCAAGAGGCAACAACAACAACAACAACAACACGTCACCATTCCGTTTTGGCCACTGCACCTTCCCATCGCCTCGAGCTTGAATCTACTTTAGCCATCCTAGAGCCTAGGTGGTGGCCTTGCCAAATCCAAGTTTTGAGCCAAAAACTCACACACCACGTGCGGCTTGACTTCACCGTGTCAAAGAGCCCTCTAGTGCCCTTCAACTCCACGATATGTCCGAGAAACGGCCCAAAAAGGTGCCAAAAAGCCCCCAAAACGGCGCAATATGCACCAACCCCCCGAAACCAAGCACGGACTGTATCTTGGGCTACGTGGCTCAAAATCCGATTCCGAGGGCACCTAGTCCACCCGCAACCCCCCACTTTTTGTGGTTTCCACCCCTCGGAATGGCCCAACGAGACGCGTAGACCCCCGTACTAGTGGTCACTTGGTGCAGTCGGAGGGCAGCCCGGCCCGCGCACGGCGGGGGCCAACGGTGGGTCCACCAGGGTCTCCGGGGCGAAAAAAATACTTTTTTCCAAAGTTGTTCCCGGACCACTTGGGATGCTCAAACACGTGTTTTTGGCCCTTTTTGAGCCCGTGGTGGCGTGTTTTGGGCCACGGAAAATCTGAAAATGCCTTGAAAATGGGCCGTTTCAAGACCAAAAATGGGTCAAAAATGGGTGAAAAACGCGTTTTTCCAAAAATGATCCTAGACCATTTTGGATGCTCAAACAAGCGGTTTTAGCCCATTTTGAGCCCGTGGCGACAGGTTTTGGCTCATGGAAAATCCCAAAATGCCTTGAAAATGGGCCATTTTGGGACCAAAAATGTGTCAAAAATGGGTCAAAAACGCGTTTTTCCAAAAGTGATCCTAGACCATTTAGGATGCTCAAACAAGTGTTTTCAGCCCGTTTTGAGCCCGTTTTGACCGAGTTGAGCCCCTTCCACCACATGTATGCACCACTTTGTGCCCTTCGCCCGTACCTTAGAGCCGTGTGGTGGAGCCACCTAGAGTTGGGAGAGGGGTGTAGATTGGAGGATATATATATATATATATATATATATATATATATATATATATATATATATATATATATATATATATATATATATATGTATATATATATATATATATATATATATATATATATATATATATATATATATATATATATATATATATATATATATATATATGTATGTATGTTGGGGTCCGGGAGCCCCCCCCCCCTTCCCGGCTGGCCCCCAGACCCCCCAGACCCAGCCCCCCCTCCCCCCCCCCACCCTGAAAGTGGTCCGCAAATGGGAAGGAGTTGGCGTATGGCCCATTTGCTACGCCCCCCCCCCCCCCGTGCCTGAAGTGCGTGAAACCAGAAGTACCAACTGGCAAAGCTGCTCCACCTTCATGTCCCTCCCGGAGGACCATAATGTCGAGGCCGGGTGAGCAAAATCCTGCCTGCAGCACGCTGCAACCTTCATTCAAATGTGGTTTTGTCCCTGAATTGTGTGTGTCCAAACCGCTCATTGTTTCACGAAAGATATGAATCAAAAGTCTGATGAAAAATTTCACCCGAGGGCCCTGGTTGCGGCACCCAAGCTTCAAGTTTCCGGTTGCCCAGGACGGGGTTTCGACAAAAAACTTCCCCAACATATACACGTCACGATACTCTCACACCCTCTCTGAAACACCCCCCACCAGCCTCCCCCCCTCCAGCCAGTTGTTGCTGGATGATGGATGTGTGATGTTGATTGCATGAATTTGCTCTCATTAGTGGCGGTGTTGAACCAGACCTTTTTTCGATCAGCGTCCCAGCAAGAAAATCGAGAGAGGTAGACTACACACAACAACACGTCTGTAGCGGTGCTGCTGAGGTGCATGCACTTCAGGCAGCTCAAAGGGAAGTTCTCTTTAACAGAAATCTGCAACATCTGGGCCACATTTTATGGTGCATCTGGCCTCTCGCACCTATTGAATAGAAGTATGCCAGATTTGAATGTTTGTTACGAAGAGTGGCACATCCCTTCAGCATCCTGGTGAGGATTGAGTTTGAGTACACTTGGCAGCAGATTTGTACGTTCAAACGAGTTTTTTTAACACATTTGCTGCGAATGTCTTGAGGCCTGTACAGAATGACAACGAATATCTCTCTCAGCATCTTGAGAGACCAGCCAGTCCCCCATTAGCACCCACATCTCTGCAGACCATCCTGCAAACTTGGGGAAAACCCATCAGTCTTGCACATCAATCAGTCAAGCACCCACCCACCTCCCTACCCCTCCAAGGACGCATGCGAAAGCCCCCCCCCCCCCGCCCCTCCCTCCTTGGACGCGACACCAGGCATCGGGCTGTCGAAGATGGGTGTGCGAGTTGTCCCAAAAAAGGAGGAAGGCTTAGTGGTCCAGAACCCCCTGACTCTTTGTTCCGTTTCCCACATCAGCCGTGATGAGCACCGATGGCATGGGACCGCCTTTGTGAGCGGCATGCCCGCGCCGCATCTCCCTCCTATGCACTATCCCACGCCCTTCCCCTAGAGGTAGGGTTGGTGCAAGTCCCTCCTACGCGCTCTAACCCCCCCCCCAACAACAACAACGCTAGGGGTAGGATTTGTGAATCTCCCTCCTATGCGCTATGTACCCGCAGGGATGCATTGGAAGGGGGGGAGGAACCCCCGCAGCCCGCTAGGGCACGCAGTCTATGCCCGGCCACTTTCCCCCTTACACCCTGTGCCAGCTTCAGTGGCGTTTGTAACCGACAGTAACCACCCCCAACCTCTCTGGCAACCTCCTCCAACCGCCTGTCTAACTGCCTCTGGGGCCGCCTTTGACGCCGCTTCCCTTCTAATGCATCCCCTCACCCCCACACCTTGCGCCTAGCGGTAGGGTTAGCACGTGTCCCTCCGGGTTAGGGTGCAGAGGCATGTCCCTCTGGGGTGCAGTTGGAGTGGGGGTTGGGTGGGGGGGAGGGTGCAGGGGGATCCCACAGACATGTCCCTTTGGGGTCCCTGTCGTCCTTTGCCACTTTCCTCCGGCTAGCCGCCGGCTTGCCGCCGGCGGTTAGTGGCGGGCTGCTTTGTTATGTTTTCCCCTGCGTTTCAGCCTGTGCGCCCCGTTGCAATCACGTGTACCCCCGGACGGCGGACCGAACGGGCACCAGTGGCTAATGCATACCGCCATACTACTGGCAATACACCTAAACCCGTCCAATTTAAGAGGTTAATCCTAGTCAGTCCCGGTTAGTATTGAGGTGGCAGACCACGTGGTGTTGTGCGCTTTTTGTTTCCTTTTTTCATGCACCCCCTTACGCCCCTCCCACGCTCCTTTATTCCAACCCGCCCCTCGCCATCGGTGTGACTCCCCCGCCGCCCCCTACGTGCCGCACGCGTCGCACAGAACCCCAGCACAGCACCCCACCCACCACCAGAGGGAACCGGCGTGCAACTGGTTTTTTGGGGGCACAGGGATTCGGGTTACAGTTAGAAGCTTGGGGGGACGGGGGATTGGTGGTGGGTGGGACGGGGATTGGAGTGAATTTGAATTTGACACACTATTGGGCCTCCCGAACATTCAGGTCCGTTGACCTGCAAACGAGCCGAGATTGCATGGTTTTCGGACACACTGTTGGCCTTGAAAAAGGCTGCAAGGCTTGAAATTGCACAAATTTTGTTTCCCGGTGATGCAGAAATTTGCACCACCCGTGCGCACGCGTCCCTTGCTTCACCCCGCGCTATTACACGCAAGCTTCCCTCCCATGTACACTTTTTGACTGTCTATTTTTTTTCGGTAAGTATTTCTTCCTCACAATGGAAGTGTGGTGTAAACGCACCCATTTTGTGGAGGCCCATGGGCCATCTCCTTCTACAATACTTTGCACTTGTCCTTCCTATGCTTGGCCTACTCTCCCATTGCTTCCTGGGGTTTCATTTGAGTTCCGGTCCCGTCTGTGCCAAATAACCCCCCCCCCCCCTCACCGAGGGGTAGGGTTTATGCATCTCCCTCCTATGCACCATCCCCCCCACCGTCCTTTTTTCGGTAAGTATTTCTTCCTCACAATGGAAGTGTGGTGTAAACGCACCCATTTTGTGGAGGCCCATGGGCCATCTCCTTCTACAATACTTTGCACTTGTCCTTCCTATGCTTGGCCTACTCTCCCATTGCTTCCTGGGGTTTCATTTGAGTTCCGGTCCCGTCTGTGCCAAATAACCCCCCCCCCCCTCACCGAGGGGTAGGGTTTATGCATCTCCCTCCTATGCACCATCCCCCCCACCCTCCCCTAGGGGTAGGGTTGGCGTGTGTCCCGCCTATGCGCTCTAACCCCCCCCCCCCCACCACCACTCTAGGGGTAGGGTTTGTGTGTCTCCCTCCTCCGCTCTATGTAACCCCAGCCCCCCACCCCCCTGGCACACCTTGTTCCTACCGTAGGGTTAGCACGTGTCCCTCCGGGTTAGGGTGCAGAGGCATGTCCCTCTCAGGCGCAATTGGGATGGGGGAAGGGGGGGGGAGGGTGCAGGGGGATCCCACAGACATGTCCCTTTGGGGTCCCTGTCGTCCTTTGCCACTTTCCTCCGGCTAGCCGCAGGCTTGCTAGACCCCCGGCGGTGAGTGGCGGGCTGCTTTGTTATGTTTTCCCCTGTGTTTCAGCCTGTGCGCCCCGTTGCAATCACGTGTACCCCCGGACGGCGGACCGAACGGGCACCAGTGGCTAATGCATACCGCCATACTACTGGCAATACACCTAAACCCGTCCAATTTAAGAGGTTAAGCCTAGTCAGTCCCGGTTAGTATTGAGGTGGCAGACCACGTGGTGTTGTGCGCTTTTTGTTTCCTTTTTTCATGCACCCCCCTACGCCCCTCCCACGCTCCTTTATTCCAACCCGCCCCTCGCCATCGGTGTGACTCCCCCGCCGCCCCCTACGTGCCGCACGCGTCGCACAGAACCCCAGCACAGCACCCCACCCACCACCAGAGGGAACCGGCGTGCAACTGGTTTTTTGGGGGCACCGGGATTCGGGTTACAGTTAGAAGCTTGGGGGGACGGGGGATTGGTGGTGGGTGGGACGGGGATTGGAGTGAATTTGAATTTGACACACTATTGGGCCTCCCGAACATTCAGGTCCGTTGACCTGCAGACCAGCCGAGATTGCATGGTTTTGGACACACTGTTGGCCTTGAAAAAGGCTGCACGGCTTGAAATTGCACAAATTTTGTTTCCGGTGATGCGGAAATTTGCACCACCCGTGCGCACGCGTCCCTTGCTTCACCCCGCGCTATTACACGCAAGCTTCCCTCCCATGTACACTCTCTGAGTGTCTATTTTTTTTCGGTAAGTATTTCTTCCTCACAATGGAAGTGTGGTGTAAACGCACCCATTTTGTGGAGGCCCATGGGCCATCTCCTTCTACAATACTTTGCACTTGTCCTTCCTATGCTTGGCCTACTCTCCCATTGCTTCCTGGGGTTTCATTTGAGTTCCGGTCCCGTCTGTGCCAAATAACCCCCCCCCCCCTCACCGAGGGGTAGGGTTTATGCATCTCCCTCCTATGCACCATCCCCCCCACCGTCCTTTTTTCGGTAAGTATTTCTTCCTCACAATGGAAGTGTGGTGTAAACGCACCCATTTTGTGGAGGCCCATGGGCCATCTCCTTCTACAATACTTTGCACTTGTCCTTCCTATGCTTGGCCTACTCTCCCATTGCTTCCTGGGGTTTCATTTGAGTTCCGGTCCCGTCTGTGCCAAATAACCCCCCCCCCTCACCGAGGGGTAGGGTTTATGCATCTCCCTCCTATGCACCATCCCCCCCACCCTCCCCTAGGGGTAGGGTTGGCGTGTGTCCCGCCTATGCGCTCTAACCCCCCCCTCCCCACCACCACTCTAGGGGTAGGGTTTGTGTGTCTCCCTCCTCTGCTCTATGTAACCCCACCCCCCCACCCCCCCGGCACACCTTGTTCCTACCGTAGGGTTAGCACGTGTCCCTCCGGGTTAGGGTGCAGAGGCATGTCCCTCTCAGGCGCAATTGGGATGGGGGAGGGGGGGGGGGAGGGTGCAAGGGGATCCCACAGACATGTCCCTTTGGGGTCCTTGTCGTCCTTTGCCACTTTCCTCCGGCTAGCCGCCGGCTTGCTAGACCCCCGGCGGTGAGTGGCGGGCTGCTTTGTTATGTTTTTGCCTGCGTTTCAGCCTGTGTGCCCCGTTGCAATCACGTGTACCCCCGGACGGCGGACCGAACGGGCACCAGTGGCTAATGCATACCGCCATACTACTGGGAATACACCTAAACCCGTCCAATTTAAGAGGTTAATCCTAGTCAGTCCCGGTTAGTATTGAGGTGGCAGACCACGTGGTGTTGTGCGCTTTTTGTTTCCTTTTTTCATGCACCCCCCTACGCCCCTCCAACGCTCCTTTATTCCAACCCGCCCCTCGCCATCGGTGTGACTCCCCCGCCGCCCCCTACGTGCCGCACGCGTCGCACAGAACCCCAGCACAGCACCCCACCCACCACCAGAGGGAACCGGCGTGCAACTGGTTTTTTGGGGGCACCGGGATTCGGGTTACAGTTAGAAGCTTGGGGGGACGGGGGATTGGTGGTGGGTGGGACGGGGATTGGAGTGAATTTGAATTTGACACACTATTGGGCCTCCCGAACATTCAGGTCCGTTGACCTGCAGACCAGCCGAGATTGCATGGTTTTGGACACACTGTTGGCCTTGAAAAAGGCTGCACGGCTTGAAATTGCACAAATTTTGTTTCCGGTGATGCGGAAATTTGCACCACCCGTGCGCACGCGTCCCTTGCTTCACCCCGCGCTATTACACGCAAGCTTCCCTCCCATGTACACTTTCTGACTGTCTATTTTTTTTCGGTAAGTATATCTTCCTCACAATGGAAGTGTGGTGTAAACGCACCCATTTTGTGGAGGCCCATGGGCCATCTCCTTCTACAATACTTTGCACTTGCCCTTCCTATGCTTGGCCTACTCTCCCATTTCTTCCTAGGGTTTCATTTGAGTTCCGGTCCCGTCTGTGCCAAATAACCCCCCCCCCCCCCCCTCACCGAGGGGTAGGGTTTATGCATCTCCCTCCTATGCACCATCCCCCCCACCCTCCCCTAGGGGTAGGGTTGGCGTGTGTCCCGCCTATGCGCTCTAACCCCCCAACCACCACCACTCTAGGGGTAGGGTTTGTGTGTCTCCCTCCTCTGCTCTATGTAACCCCACCCCCCCCCTGGCACACCTTGTTCCTACCGTAGGGTTAGCACGTGTCCCTCCGGGTTAGGGTGCAGAGGCATGTCCCGCGCAATTGGGATGGGGGAAGGGGGGGGGAGGGTGCAGGGGGATCCCACAGACATGTCCCTTTGGGGTCCCTGTCGTCCTTTGCCACTTTCCTCCGGCTAGCCGCCGGCTTGCTAGACCCCCGGCGGTGAGTGGCGGGCTGCTTTGTTATGTTTTCCCCTGCGTTTCAGCCTGTGCGCCCCGTTGCAATCACGTGTACCCCCGGACGGCGGACCGAACGGGCACCAGTGGCTAATGCATACCGCCATACTACTGGGAATACACCTAAACCCGTCCAATTTAAGAGGTTAATCCTAGTCAGTCCCGGTTAGTATTGAGGTGGCAGACCACGTGGTGTTGTGCGCTTTTTGTTTCCTTTTTTCATGCACCCCCCTACGCCCCTCCCACGCTCCTTTATTCCAACCCGCCCCTCGCCATCGGTGTGACTCCCCCGCCGCCCCCTACGTGCCGCACGCGTCGCACAGAACCCCAGCACAGCACCCCACCCACCACCAGAGGGAACCGGCGTGCAACTGGTTTTTTGGGGGCACCGGGATTCGGGTTACAGTTAGAAGCTTGGGGGGACGGGGGATTGGTGGTGGGTGGGACGGGGATTGGAGTGAATTTGAATTTGACACACTATTGGGCCTCCCGAACATTCAGGTCCGTTGACCTGCAGACCAGCCGAGATTGCATGGTTTTGGACACACTGTTGGCCTTGAAAAAGGCTGCACGGCTTGAAATTGCACAAATTTTGTTTCCGGTGATGCGGAAATTTGCACCACCCGTGCGCACGCGTCCCTTGCTTCACCCCGCGCTATTACACGCAAGCTTCCCTCCCATGTACACTTTTTGACTGTCTATTTTTTTTCGGTAAGTATTTCTTCCTCACAATGGAAGTGTGGTGTAAACGCACCCATTTTGTGGAGGCCCATGGGCCATCTCCTTCTACAATACTTTGCACTTGTCCTTCCTATGCTTGGCCTACTCTCCCATTGCTTCCTGGGGTTTCATTTGAGTTCCGGTCCCGTCTGTGCCAAATAACCCCCCCCCCCCCTCACCGAGGGGTAGGGTTTATGCATCTCCCTCCTATGCACCATCCCCCCCACCGTCCTTTTTTCGGTAAGTATTTCTTCCTCACAATGGAAGTGTGGTGTAAACGCACCCATTTTGTGGAGGCTCATGGGCCATCTCCTTCTACAATACTTTGCACTTGTCCTTCCTATGCTTGGCCTACTCTCCCATTGCTTCTTGGGGTTTCATTTGAGTTCCGGTCCCGTCTGTGCCAAATAACCCCCCCCCCTCACCGAGGGGTAGGGTTTATGCATCTCCCTCCTATGCACCATCCCCCCCACCCTCCCCTAGGGGTAGGGTTGGCGTGTGTCCCGCCTATGCGCTCTAACCCCCCCCTCCCCACCACCACTCTAGGGGTAGGGTTTGTGTGTCTCCCTCCTCCGCTCTATGTAACCCCACCCCCCCACCCCCCCGGCACACCTTGTTCCTACCGTAGGGTTAGCACGTGTCCCTCCGGGTTAGGGTGCAGAGGCATGTCCCTCTCAGGCGCAATTGGGATGGGGGAGGGGGGGGGGGAGGGTGCAAGGGGATCCCACAGACATGTCCCTTTGGGGTCCTTGTCGTCCTTTGCCACTTTCCTCCGGCTAGCCGCCGGCTTGCTAGACCCCCGGCGGTGAGTGGCGGGCTGCTTTGTTATGTTTTTGCCTGCGTTTCAGCCTGTGTGCCCCGTTGCAATCACGTGTACCCCCGGACGGCGGACCGAACGGGCACCAGTGGCTAATGCATACCGCCATACTACTGGGAATACACCTAAACCCGTCCAATTTAAGAGGTTAATCCTAGTCAGTCCCGGTTAGTATTGAGGTGGCAGACCACGTGGTGTTGTGCGCTTTTTGTTTCCTTTTTTCATGCACCCCCCTACGCCCCTCCAACGCTCCTTTATTCCAACCCGCCCCTCGCCATCGGTGTGACTCCCCCGCCGCCCCCTACATGCCGCACGCGTCGCACAGAACCCCAGCACAGCACCCCACCCACCACCAGAGGGAACCGGCGTGCAACTGGTTTTTTGGGGGCACCGGGATTCGGGTTACAGTTAGAAGCTTAGGGGGACGGGGGATTGGTGGTGGGTGGGACGGGGATTGGAGTGAATTTGAATTTGACACACTATTGGGCCTCCCGAACATTCAGGTCCGTTGACCTGCAGACCAGCCGAGATTGCATGGTTTTGGACACACTGTTGGCCTTGAAAAAGGCTGCACGGCTTGAAATTGCACAAATTTTGTTTCCGGTGATGCGGAAATTTGCACCACCCGTGCGCACGCGTCCCTTGCTTCACCCCGCGCTATTACACGCAAGCTTCCCTCCCATGTACACTTGCTGACTGTCTATTTTTTTTCGGTAAGTATATCTTCCTCACAATGGAAGTGTGGTGTAAACGCACCCATTTTGTGGAGGCCCATGGGTCATCTCCTTCTACAATACTTTGCACTTGCCCTTCCTATGCTTGGCCTACTCTCCCATTTCTTCCTAGGGTTTCATTTGAGTTCCGGTCCCGTCTGTGCCAAATAACCCCCCCCCCCCCCCTCACCGAGGGGTAGGGTTTATGCATCTCCCTCCTATGCACCATCCCCCCCACCCTCCCCTACGGGTAGGGTTGGCGTGTGTCCCGCCTATGCGCTCTAACCCCCCAACCACCACCACTCTAGGGGTAGGGTTTGTGTGTCTCCCTCCTCTGCTCTATGTAACCCCACCCCCCCCCTGGCACACCTTGTTCCTACCGTAGGGTTAGCACGTGTCCCTCCGGGTTAGGGTGCAGAGGCATGTCCCGCGCAATTGGGATGGGGGAGGTGGGGGGGGAGGGTGCAGGGGGATCCCACAGACATGTCCCTTTGGGGTCCCTGTCGTCCTTTGCCACTTTCCTCCGGCTAGCCGCCGGCTTGCTAGACCCCCGGCGGTGAGTGGCGGGCTGCTTTGTTATGTTTTCCCCTGTGTTTCAGCCTGTGCGCCCCGTTGCAATCACGTGTACCCCCGGACGGCGGACCGAACGGGCACCAGTGGCTAATGCATACCGCCATACTACTGGGAATACACCTAAACCCGTCCAATTTAAGAGGTTAATCCTAGTCAGTCCCGGTTAGTATTGAGGTGGCAGACCACGTGGTGTTGTGCGCTTTTTGTTTCCTTTTTTCATGCACCCCCCTACGCCCCTCCCACGCTCCTTTATTCCAACCCGCCCCTCGCCATCGGTGTGACTCCCCCGCCGCCCCCTACGTGCCGCACGCGTCGCACAGAACCCCAGCACAGCACCCCACCCACCACCAGAGGGAACCGGCGTGCAACTGGTTTTTTGGGGGCACCGGGATTCGGGTTACAGTTAGAAGCTTGGGGGGACGGGGGATTGGTGGTGGGTGGGACGGGGATTGGAGTGAATTTGAATTTGACACACTATTGGGCCTCCCGAACATTCAGGTCCGTTGACCTGCAAACGAGCCGAGATTGCATGGTTTTGGACACACTGTTGGCCTTGAAAAAGGCTGCACGGCTTGAAATTGCACAAATTTTGTTTCCGGTGATGCGGAAATTTGCACCACCCGTGCGCACGCGTCCCTTGCTTCACCCCGCGCTATTACACGCAAGCTTCCCTCCCATGTACACTCTCTGAGTGTCTATTTTTTTTCGGTAAGTATTTCTTCCTCACAATGGAAGTGTGGTGTAAACGCACCCATTTTGTGGAGGCCCATGGGCCATCCCTTCTACAATACTTTGCACTTGCCCTTCCTATGCTTGGCCTACTCTCCCATTTCTTCCTAGGGTTTTCATTTGAGTTCCGGTCCCGTCTGTGCCAAATAACCCCCCCCCCCTCACCGAGGGGTAGGGTTTATGCATCTCCCTCCTATGCACCATCCCCCCCACCGTCCCCTAGGGGTAGGGTTGGCGTGTGTCCCGCCTATGCGCTCTAACCCCCCAACCACCACCACTCTAGGGGTAGGGTTTGTGTGTCTCCCTCCTCTGCTCTATGTAACCCCACCCCCCCCTGGCACACCTTGTTCCTACCGTAGGGTTAGCACGTGTCCCTCCGAGTTAGGGTGCAAAGGCATGTCCCTCTCACGTGCAATTGGGATGGGGGAGGTGGGGGGGGAGGGTGCAGGGGGATCCCACAGACATGTCCCTTTGGGGTCCCTGTCGTCCTTTGCCACTTTCCTCCGGCTAGCCGCCGGCTTGCTAGACCCCCGGCGGTGAGTGGCGGGCTGCTTTGTTATGTTTTCCCCTGCGTTTCAGCCTGTGCGCCCCGTTGCAATCACGTGTACCCCCGGACGGCGGACCGAACGGGCACCAGTGGCTAATGCATACCGCCATACTACTGGGAATACACCTAAACCCGTCCAATTTAAGAGGTTAATCCTAGTCAGTCCCGGTTAGTATTGAGGTGGCAGACCACGTGGTGTTGTGCGCTTTTTGTTTCCTTTTTTCATGCACCCCCCTACGCCCCTCCCACGCTCCTTTATTCCAACCCGCCCCTCGCCATCGGTGTGACTCCCCCGCCGCCCCCTACGTGCCGCACGCGTCGCACAGAACCCCAGCACAGCACCCCACCCACCACCAGAGGGAACCGGCGTGCAACTGGTTTTTTGGGGGCACCGGGATTCGGGTTACAGTTAGAAGCTTGGGGGGACGGGGGATTGGTGGTGGGTGGGACGGGGATTGGAGTGAATTTGAATTTGACACACTATTGGGCCTCCCGAACATTCAGGTCCGTTGACCTGCAAACGAGCCGAGATTGCATGGTTTTGGACACACTGTTGGCCTTGAAAAAGGCTGCACGGCTTGAAATTGCACAAATTTTGTTTCCGGTGATGCGGAAATTTGCACCACCCGTGCGCACGCGTCCCTTGCTTCACCCCGCGCTATTACACGCAAGCTTCCCTCCCATGTACACTCTCTGAGTGTCTATTTTTTTTCGGTAACTATATCATCCTCACAATGGAAGTGTGGTGTAAACGCACCCATTTTGTGGAGGCCCATGGGCCATCTCCTTCTACAATACTTTGCACTTGCCCTTCCTATGCTTGGCCTACTCTCCCATTTCTTCCTAGGGTTTCATTTGAGTTCTGGTCCCGTCTGTGCCAAATAACCCCCCCCCCCTCACCGAGGGGTAGGGTTTATGCATCTCCCTCCTATGCACCATCCCCCCCACCCTCCCCTACGGGTAGGGTTGGCGTGTGTCCCGCCTATGCGCTCTAACCCCCCAACCACCACCACTCTAGGGGTAGGGTTTGTGTGTCTCCCTCCTCTGCTCTATGTAACCCCACCCCCCCCTGGCACACCTTGTTCCTACCGTAGGGTTAGCACGTGTCCCTCCGGGTTAGGGTGCAGAGGCATGTCCCTCTCAGGCGCAATTGGGATGGGGGAAGGGGGGGGGAGGGTGCAGGGGGATCCCACAGACATGTCCCTTTGGGGTCCCTGTCGTCCTTTGCCACTTTCCTCCGGCTAGCCGCCGGCTTGCTAGACCCCCGGCGGTGAGTGGCGGGCTGCTTTGTTATGTTTTCCCCTGCGTTTCAGCCTGTGCGCCCCGTTGCAATCACGTGTACCCCCGGACGGCGGACCGGACGGGCAACAGTGGCTAATGCATACCGCCATACTACTGGGAATACACCTAAACCCGTCCAATTTAAGAGGTTAATCCTAGTCAGTCCCGGTTAGTATTGAGGTGGCAGACCACGTGGTGTTGTGTGCTTTTTGTTTCCTTTTTTCATGCACCCCCCTACGCCCCTCCCACGCTCCTTTATTCCAACCCGCCCCTCGCCATCGGTGTGACTCCCCCGCCGCCCCCTACGTGCCGCACGCGTCGCACAGAACCCCAGCACAGCACCCCACCCACCACCAGAGGGAACCGGCGTGCAACTGGTTTTTTGGGGGCACCGGGATTCGGGTTACAGTTAGAAGCTTAGGGGGACGGGGGATTGGTGGTGGGTGGGACGGGGATTGGAGTGAATTTGAATTTGACACACTATTGGGCCTCCCGAACATTCAGGTCCGTTGACCTGCAGACCAGCCGAGATTGCATGGTTTTGGACACACTGTTGGCCTTGAAAAAGGCTGCACGGCTTGAAATTGCACAAATTTTGTTTCCGGTGATGCGGAAATTTGCACCACCCGTGCGCACGCGTCCCTTGCTTCACCCCGCGCTATTACACGCAAGCTTCCCTCCCATTTACACTTGCTGACTGTCTATTTTTTTTCGGTAAGTATATCTTCCTCACAATGGAAGTGTGGTGTAAACGCACCCATTTTGTGGAGGCCCATGGGTCATCTCCTTCTACAATACTTTGCACTTGCCCTTCCTATGCTTGGCCTACTCTCCCATTTCTTCCTAGGGTTTCATTTGAGTTCCGGTCCCGTCTGTGCCAAATAACCCCCCCCCCCCCCCTCACCGAGGGGTAGGGTTTATGCATCTCCCTCCTATGCACCATCCCCCCCACCCTCCCCTACGGGTAGGGTTGGCGTGTGTCCCGCCTATGCGCTCTAACCCCCCAACCACCACCACTCTAGGGGTAGGGTTTGTGTGTCTCCCTCCTCTGCTCTATGTAACCCCACCCCCCCCCTGGCACACCTTGTTCCTACCGTAGGGTTAGCACGTGTCCCTCCGGGTTAGGGTGCAGAGGCATGTCCCGCGCAATTGGGATGGGGGAAGGGGGGGGGAGGGTGCAGGGGGATCCCACAGACATGTCCCTTTGGGGTCCCTGTCGTCCTTTGCCACTTTCCTCCGGCTAGCCGCCGGCTTGCTAGACCCCCGGCGGTGAGTGGCGGGCTGCTTTGTTATGTTTTCCCCTGTGTTTCAGCCTGTGCGCCCCGTTGCAATCACGTGTACCCCCGGACGGCGGACCGAACGGGCACCAGTGGCTAATGCATACCGCCATACTACTGGGAATACACCTAAACCCGTCCAATTTAAGAGGTTAATCCTAGTCAGTCCCGGTTAGTATTGAGGTGGCAGACCACGTGGTGTTGTGCGCTTTTTGTTTCCTTTTTTCATGCACCCCCCTACGCCCCTCCCACGCTCCTTTATTCCAACCCGCCCCTCGCCATCGGTGTGACTCCCCCGCCGCCCCCTACGTGCCGCACGCGTCGCACAGAACCCCAGCACAGCACCCCACCCACCACCAGAGGGAACCGGCGTGCAACTGGTTTTTTGGGGGCACCGGGATTCGGGTTACAGTTAGAAGCTTGGGGGGACGGGGGATTGGTGGTGGGTGGGACGGGGATTGGAGTGAATTTGAATTTGACACACTATTGGGCCTCCCGAACATTCAGGTCCGTTGACCTGCAAACGAGCCGAGATTGCATGGTTTTGGACACACTGTTGGCCTTGAAAAAGGCTGCACGGCTTGAAATTGCACAAATTTTGTTTCCGGTGATGCGGAAATTTGCACCACCCGTGCGCACGCGTCCCTTGCTTCACCCCGCGCTATTACACGCAAGCTTCCCTCCCATGTACACTTTCTGACTGTCTATTTTTTTTCGGTAAGTATTTCTTCCTCACAATGGAAGTGTGGTGTAAACGCACCCATTTTGTGGAGGCCCATGGGCCATCCCTTCTACAATACTTTGCACTTGCCCTTCCTATGCTTGGCCTACTCTCCCATTTCTTCCTAGGGTTTTCATTTGAGTTCCGGTCCCGTCTGTGCCAAATAACCCCCCCCCCCCTCACCGAGGGGTAGGGTTTATGCATCTCCCTCCTATGCACCATCCCCCCCACCGTCCCCTAGGGGTAGGGTTGGCGTGTGTCCCGCCTATGCGCTCTAACCCCCCAACCACCACCACTCTAGGGGTAGGGTTTGTGTGTCTCCCTCCTCTGCTCTATGTAACCCCACCCCCCCCTGGCACACCTTGTTCCTACCGTAGGGTTAGCACGTGTCCCTCCGAGTTAGGGTGCAAAGGCATGTCCCTCTCACGTGCAATTGGGATGGGGGAGGTGGGGGGGGAGGGTGCAGGGGGATCCCACAGACATGTCCCTTTGGGGTCCCTGTCGTCCTTTGCCACTTTCCTCCGGCTAGCCGCCGGCTTGCTAGACCCCCGGCGGTGAGTGGCGGGCTGCTTTGTTATGTTTTCCCCTGCGTTTCAGCCTGTGCGCCCCGTTGCAATCACGTGTACCCCCGGACGGCGGACCGAACGGGCACCAGTGGCTAATGCATACCGCCATACTACTGGGAATACACCTAAACCCGTCCAATTTAAGAGGTTAATCCTAGTCAGTCCCGGTTAGTATTGAGGTGGCAGACCACGTGGTGTTGTGCGCTTTTTGTTTCCTTTTTTCATGCACCCCCCTACGCCCCTCCCACGCTCCTTTATTCCAACCCGCCCCTCGCCATCGGTGTGACTCCCCCGCCGCCCCCTACGTGCCGCACGCGTCGCACAGAACCCCAGCACAGCACCCCACCCACCACCAGAGGGAACCGGCGTGCAACTGGTTTTTTGGGGGCACCGGGATTCGGGTTACAGTTAGAAGCTTGGGGGGACGGGGGATTGGTGGTGGGTGGGACGGGGATTGGAGTGAATTTGAATTTGACACACTATTGGGCCTCCCGAACATTCAGGTCCGTTGACCTGCAAACGAGCCGAGATTGCATGGTTTTGGACACACTGTTGGCCTTGAAAAAGGCTGCACGGCTTGAAATTGCACAAATTTTGTTTCCGGTGATGCGGAAATTTGCACCACCCGTGCGCACGCGTCCCTTGCTTCACCCCGCGCTATTACACGCAAGCTTCCCTCCCATGTACACTCTCTGAGTGTCTATTTTTTTTCGGTAACTATATCATCCTCACAATGGAAGTGTGGTGTAAACGCACCCATTTTGTGGAGGCCCATGGGCCATCTCCTTCTACAATACTTTGCACTTGCCCTTCCTATGCTTGGCCTACTCTCCCATTTCTTCCTGGGGTTTCATTTGAGTTCTGGTCCCGTCTGTGCCAAATAACCCCCCCCCCCCTCACCGAGGGGTAGGGTTTATGCATCTCCCTCCTATGCACCATCCCCCCCACCCTCCCCTACGGGTAGGGTTGGCGTGTGTCCCGCCTATGCGCTCTAACCCCCCAACCACCACCACTCTAGGGGTAGGGTTTGTGTGTCTCCCTCCTCTGCTCTATGTAACCCCACCCCCCCCTGGCACACCTTGTTCCTACCGTAGGGTTAGCACGTGTCCCTCCGGGTTAGGGTGCAGAGGCATGTCCCTCTCAGGCGCAATTGGGATGGGGGAAGGGGGGGGGAGGGTGCAGGGGGATCCCACAGACATGTCCCTTTGGGGTCCCTGTCGTCCTTTGCCACTTTCCTCCGGCTAGCCGCCGGCTTGCTAGACCCCCGGCGGTGAGTGGCGGGCTCCTTTGTTATGTTTTCCCCTGCGTTTCAGCCTGTGCGCCCCGTTGCAATCACGCGTACCCCCGGACGGCGGACCGGACGGGCAACAGTGGCTAATGCATACCGCCATACTACTGGGAATACACCTAAACCCGTCCAATTTAAGAGGTCAATCCTAGTCAGTCCCGGTTAGTATTGAGGTGGCAGACCACGTGGTGTTGTGTGCTTTTTGTTTCCTTTTTTCATGCACCCCCCTACGCCCCTCCCACGCTCCTTTATTCCAACCCGCCCCTCGCCATCGGTGTGACTCCCCCGCCGCCCCCTGCGTGCCGCACGCGTCGCACAGAACCCCAGCACAGCACCCCACCCACCACCAGAGGGAACCGGCGTGCAACTGGTTTTTTGGGGGCACCGGGATTCGGGTTACAGTTAGAAGCTTGGGGGGACGGGGGATTGGTGGTGGGTGGGACGGGGATTGGAGTGAATTTGAATTTGACACACTATTGGGCCTCCCGAACATTCAGGTCCGTTGACCTGCAAACGAGCCGAGATTGCATGGTTTTGGACACACTGTTGGCCTTGAAAAAGGCTGCACGGCTTGAAATTGCACAAATTTTGTTTCCGGTGATGCGGAAATTTGCACCACCCGTGCGCACGCGTCCCTTGCTTCACCCCGCGCTATTACACGCAAGCTTCCCTCCCATGTACACTCTCTGAGTGTCTATTTTTTTTCGGTAAGTATATCTTCCTCACAATGGAAGTGTGGTGTAAACGCACCCATTTTGTGGAGGCCCATGGGTCATCTCCTTCTACAATACTTTGCACTTGCCCTTCGTATGCTTGGCCTACTCTCCCATTTCTTCCTAGGGTTTCATTTGAGTTCCGGTCCCGTCTGTGCCAAATAACACCCCCCCCCCCTCACCGAGGGGTAGGGTTTATGCATCTCCCTCCTATGCACCATCCCCCCCACCGTCCCCTAGGGGTAGGGTTGGCGTGTGTCCCGCCTATGCGCTCTAACCCCCCAACCACCACCACTCTAGGGGTAGGGTTTGTGTGTCTCCCTCCTCTGCTCTATGTAACCCCACCCCCCCCTGGCACACCTTGTTCCTACCGTAGGGTTAGCACGTGTCCCTCCGGGTTAGGGTGCAGAGGCATGTCCCTCTCACGCGCAATTGGGATGGGGGAGGTGGGGGGGGAGGGTGCAGGGGGATCCCACAGACATGTCCCTTTGGGGTCCCTGTCGTCCTTTGCCACTTTCCTCCGGCTAGCCGCCGGCTTGCTAGACCCCCGGCGGTGAGTGGCGGGCTGCTTTGTTATGTTTTCCCCTGCGTTTCAGCCTGTGCGCCCCGTTGCAATCACGTGTACCCCCGGACGGCGGACCGAACGGGCACCAGTGGCTAATGCATACCGCCATACTACTGGGAATACACCTAAACCCGTCCAATTTAAGAGGTTAATCCTAGTCAGTCCCGGTTAGTATTGAGGTGGCAGACCACGTGGTGTTGTGTGCTTTTTGTTTCCTTTTTTCATGCACCCCCCTACGCCCCTCCCACGCTCCTTTATTCCAACCCGCCCCTCGCCATCGGTGTGACTCCCCCGCCGCCCCCTACGTGCCGCACGCGTCGCACAGAACCCCAGCACAGCACCCCACCCACCACCAGAGGGAACCGGCGTGCAACTGGTTTTTTGGGGGCACCGGGATTCGGGTTACAGTTAGAAGCTTGGGGGGACGGGGGATTGGTGGTGGGTGGGACGGGGATTGGAGTGAATTTGAATTTGACACACTATTGGGCCTCCCGAACATTCAGGTCCGTTGACCTGCAGACCAGCCGAGATTGCATGGTTTTGGACACACTGTTGGCCTTGAAAAAGGCTGCACGGCTTGAAGTTGCACAAATTTTGTTTCCGTCGATGCGGAAATTTGCACCACCCGTGCGCACGCGTCCCTTGCTTCACCCCGCGCTATTACACGCAAGCTTCCCTCCCATGTACACTTTCTGACTGTCTATTTTTTTTCGGTAAGTATTTCTTCCTCACAATGGAAGTGTGGTGTAAACGCACCCATTTTGTGGAGGCCCATGGGCCATCCCTTCTACAATACTTTGCACTTGCCCTTCCTATGCTTGGCCTACTCTCCCATTGCTTCCTGGGGGTTTTCATTTGAGTTCCGGTCCCGTCTGTGCCAAATAACCCCCCCCCCTCACCGAGGGGTAGGGTTTATGCATCTCCCTCCTATGCACCATCCCCCCCACCCTCCCCTAGGGGTAGGGTTGGCGTGTGTCCCGCCTATGCGCTCTAACCCCCCAAACACCACCACTATAGGGGTAGGGTTTGTGTGTCTCCCTCCTCTGCTCTATGTAACCCCACCCCCCCCTGGCACACCTTGTTCCTACCGTAGGGTTAGCACGTGTCCCTCCGGGTTAGGGTGCAGAGGCATGTCCCGCGCAATTGGGATGGGGGAGGTGGGGGGGGAGGGTGCAGGGGGATCCCACAGACATGTCCCTTTGGGGTCCCTGTCGTCCTTTGCCACTTTCCTCCGGCTAGCCGCCAGCTTGCTAGACCCCCGGCGGTGAGTGGCGGGCTGCTTTGTTATGTTTTCCCCTGCGTTTCAGCCTGTGCGCCCCGTTGCAATCACGTGTACCCCCGGACGGCGGACCGAACGGGCACCAGTGGCTAATGCATACCGCCATACTACTGGGAATACACCTAAACCCGTCCAATTTAAGAGGTTAAGCCTAGTCAGTCCCGGTTAGTATTGAGGTGGCAGACCACGTGGTGTTGTGCGCTTTTTGTTTCCTTTTTTCATGCACCCCCCTACGCCCCTCCCACGCTCCTTTATTCCAACCCGCCCCTCGCCATCGGTGTGACTCCCCCGCCGCCCCCTACGTGCCGCACGCGTCGCACAGAACCCCAGCACAGCACCCCACCCACCACCAGAGGGAACCGGCGTGCAACTGGTTTTTTGGGGGCACCAGGATTCGGGTTACAGTTAGAAGCTTGGGGGGACGGGGGATTGGTGGTGGGTGGGACGGGGATTGGAGTGAATTTGAATTTGACACACTATTGGGCCTCCCGAACATTCAGGTCCATTGACCTGCAGACCAGCCGAGATTGCATGGTTTTGAACACATTGTTGGCCTTGAAAAAGGCTGCACGGCTTGAAATTGCACAAATTTTGTTTCCGGTGATGCGGAAATTTGCACCACCCGTGCGCACGCGTCCCTTGCTTCACCCCGCGCTATTACACGCAAGCTTCCCTCCCATGTACACTTTCTGACTGTCTATTTTTCTTCGATAAGTATTTCTTCCTCACAATGGAAGTGTGGTGTAAACGCACCCATTTTGTGGAGGCCCATGGGCCATCTCCTTCTACAATACTTTGCACTTGTCCTTCCTATGCTTGGCCTACTCTCCCATTTCTTCCTGGGTTTTCATTTGAGTTCCGGTCCCGTCTGTGCCAAATAACCCCCCCCCCTCACCGAGGGGTAGGGTTTATGCATCTCCCTCCTATGCACCATCCCCCCCACCCTCCCCTAGGGGTAGGGTTGGCGTGTGTCCCGCCTATGCGCTCTAACCCCCCAACCACCACCACTCTAGGGGTAGGGTTTGTGTGTCTCCCTCCTCTGCTCTATGTAACCCCACCCCCCCCTGGCACACCTTGTTCCTACCGTAGGGTTAGCACGTGTCCCTCCGAGTTAGGGTGCAGAGGCATGTCCCTCTCAGGCGCAATTGGGATGGGGGAGGTGGGGGGGGAGGGTGCAGGGGGATCCCACAGACATGTCCCTTTGGGGTCCCTGTCGTCCTTTGCCACTTTCCTCCGGCTAGCCGCCGGCTTGCTAGACCCCCGGCGGTGAGTGGCGGGCTGCTTTGTTATGTTTTCCCCTGCGTTTCAGCCTGTGCGCCCCGTTGCAATCACGTGTACCCCCGGACGGCGGACCGAACGGGCACCAGTGGCTAATGCATACCGCCATACTACTGGGAATACACCTAAACCCGTCCAATTTAAGAGGTTAATCCTAGTCAGTCCCGGTTAGTATTGAGGTGGCAGACCACGTGGTGTTGTGCGCTTTTTGTTTCCTTTTTTCATGCACCCCCCTACGCCCCTCCCACGCTCCTTTATTCCAACCCGCCCCTCGCCATCGGTGTGACTCCCCCGCCGCCCCCTACGTGCCGCACGCGTCGCACAGAACCCCAGCACAGCACCCCACCCACCACCAGAGGGAACCGGCGTGCAACTGGTTTTTTGGGGGCACCGGGATTCGGGTTACAGTTAGAAGCTTGGGGGGACGGGGGATTGGTGGTGGGTGGGACGGGGATTGGAGTCAATTTGAATTTGACACACTATTGGGCCTCCCGAACATTCAGGTCCGTTGACCTGCAGACCAGCCCCGATGGCATGGTTTTGGACACACTGTTGGCCTTGAAAAAGGCTGCACGGCTTGAAATTGCACAAATTTTGTTTCCGGTGATGCGGAAATTTGCACCACCCGTGCGCACGCGTCCCTTGCTTCACCCCGCGCTATTACACGCAAGCTTCCCTCCCATGTACACTTTTTGACTGTCTATTTTTTTTCGGTAAGTATTTCTTCCTCACAATGGAAGTGTGGTGTAAACGCACCCATTTTGTGGAGGCCCATGGGCCATCTCCTTCTACAATACTTTGCACTTGCCCTTCCTATGCTTGGCCTACTCTCCCATTGCTTCCTGGGGTTTCATTTGAGATCCGGTCCCGTCTGTGCCAAATAACCCCCCCCCCCCTCACCGAGGGGTAGGGTTTATGCATCTCCCTCCTATGCACCATCCCCCCCACCCTCCCCTAGGGGTAGGGTTGGCGTGTGTCCCGCCTATGCGCTCTAACCCCCCCACCACCACCACTCTAGGGGTAGGGTTTGTGTGTCTCCCTCCTATGCTCTATGTAACCCCACCCCCCCCTGGCACACCTTGTTCCTACCGTAGGGTTAGCACGTGTCCCTCCGAGTTAGGGTGCAGAGGCATGTCCCTCTCACGCGCAATTGGGATGGGGGAGGGGGGGGGGAGGGTGCAGGGGGATCCCACAGACATGTCCCTTTGGGGTCCCCGTCGTCCTTTGCCACTTTCCTCCGGCTAGCCGCCGGCTTGCTAGACCCCTAGCGGTGAGTGGCGGGCTGCTTTGTTATGTTTTCCCCTGCGTTTCAGCCTGTGCGCCCCGTTGCAATCACGTGTACCCCCGGACGGCGGACCGAACGGGCACCAGTGGCTAATGCATACCGCCATACTACTGGGAATACACCTAAACCCGTCCAATTTAAGAGGTTAATCCTAGTCAGTCCCGGTTAGTATTGAGGTGGCAGACCACGTGGTGTTGTGCGCTTTTTGTTTCCTTTTTTCATGCACCCCCCTACGCCCCTCCCACGCTCCTTTATTCCAACCCGCCCCTCGCCATCAGTGTGACTCCCCCGCCGCCCCCTACGTGCCGCACGCGTCGCACAGAACCCCAGCACAGCACCCCACCCACCACCAGAGGGAACCGGCGTGCAACTGGTTTTTTGGGGGCACCGGGATTCGGGTTACAGTTAGAAGCTTGGGGGGACGGGGGATTGGTGGTGGGTGGGACGGGGATTGGAGTGAATTTGAATTTGACACACTATTGGGCCTCCCGAACATTCAGGTCCGTTGACCTGCAGACCAGCCGAGATTGCATGGTTTTGGACACACTGTTGGCCTTGAAAAAGGCTGCACGGCTTGAAATTGCACAAATTTTGTTTCCGGTGATGCGGAAATTTGCACCACCCGTGCGCACGCGTCCCTTGCTTCACCCCGCGCTATTACACGCAAGCTTCCCTCCCATGTACACTTGCTGAGTGTTTATTTTTCTTCGGTAAGCATATCTTTCTCACAATGGAAGTGTGGTGTAAACGCACCCATTTTGTGGAGGCCCATGGGCCATCTCCTTCTACAATACTTTGCACTTGCCCTTCCTATGCTTGGCCTACTCTCCCATTTCTTCCTGGGTTTTCATTTGAGTTCCGGTCCCGTCTGTGCCAAATAACCCCCCCCCCCTCACCGAGGGGTAGGGTTTATGCATCTCCCTCCTATGCACCATCCCCCCCACCCTCCCCTAGGGGTAGGGTTGGCGTGTGTCCCGCCTATGCGCTCTAACCCCCCAACCACCACCACTCTAGGGGTAGGGTTTGTGTGTCTCCCTCCTCTGCTCTATGTAACCCCACCCCCCCCTGGCACACCTTGTTCCTACCGTAGGGTTAGCACGTGTCCCTCCGAGTTAGGGTGCAGAGGCATGTCCCTCTCAGGCGCAATTGGGATGGGGGAGGGGGGGGGGGAGGGTGCACGGGGATCCCACAGACATGTCCCTTTGGGGTCCCTGTCGTCCTTTGCCACTTTCCTCCGGCTAGCCGCCGGCTTGCTAGACCCCCGGCGGTGAGTGGCGGGCTGCTTTGTTATGTTTTCCCCTGCGTTTCAGCCTGTGCGCCCCGTTGCAATCACGTGTACCCCCGGACGGCGGACCGAACGGGCACCAGTGGCTAATGCATACCGCCATACTACTGGGAATACACCTAAACCCGTCCAATTTAAGAGGTTAATCCTAGTCAGTCCCGGTTAGTATTGAGGTGGCAGACCACGTGGTGTTGTGCGCTTTTTGTTTCCTTTTTTCATGCACCCCCCTACGCCCCTCCCACGCTCCTTTATTCCAACCCGCCCCTCGCCATCGGTGTGACTCCCCCGCCGCCCCCTACGTGCCGCACGCGTCGCACAGAACCCTAGCACAGCACCCCACCCACCACCAGAGGGAACCGGCGTGCAACTGGTTTTTTGGGGGCACCGGGATTCGGGTTACAGTTAGAAGCTTGGGGGGACGGGGGATTGGTGGTGGGTGGGACGGGGATTGGAGTGAATTTGAATTTGACACACTATTGGGCCTCCTGAACATTCAGGTCCGTTGACCTGCAAACGAGCCGAGATTGCATGGTTTTGGACACATTGTTGGCCTTGAAAAAGGCTGCACGGCTTGAAATTGCACAAATTTTGTTTCCGGTGATGCGGAAATTTGCACCACCCGTGCGCACGCGTCCCTTGCTTCACCCCGCGCTATTACACGCAAGCTTCCCTCCCATGTACACTTGCTGAGTGTCTATTTTTTTTCA
Organism: Eutreptiella sp. 'Long Island Sound 2002'; assembly: GCA_964036045.1. Lineage (NCBI taxonomy): Eukaryota > Euglenozoa > Euglenophyceae > Eutreptiales > Eutreptiaceae > Eutreptiella > Eutreptiella sp. 'Long Island Sound 2002'. Next base: position 126,745,890 of record OZ038383.1, on the reverse strand, counting down.
GTAAGTGTTTCTTCCTCACAATGGAAGTGTGGTGTAAACGCACCCATTTTGTGGAGGCCCATGGGCCATCTCCTTCTACAATACTTTGCACTTGCCCTTCCTATGCTTGGCCTACTCTCCCATTTCTTCCTCGGGTTTCATTTGAGATCCGGTCCCGTCTGTGCCAAATAACCCCCCCCCCTCACCGAGGGGTAGGGTTTATGCATCGCCCTCCTATGCACCATCCCCCCCACCCTCCCCTAGGGGTAGGGTTGGCGTGTGTCCCGCCTATGCGCTCTAACCCCCCCACCACCACCACTCTAGGGGTAGGGTTTGTGTGTCTCCCTCCTCTGCTCTATGTAACCCCACCCCCCGGCACACCTTGTTCCTACCGTAGGGTTAGCACGTGTCCCTCCGGGTTAGGGTGCAGAGGCATGTCCCTCTCAGGCGCAATTGGGATGGGGGAGGGGGGGGGGGGAGGGTGCAGCGGGATCCGACTGTCCGGCTCACATGCTGGACAGTTGTTTTCCTCTGGGTTCCCTTGGGACATGCCGCCTTATGTTGTGTATAGGGTCTTTTACCTTTATGAGTTTGTTTTAATGTCAAACAAGCGTGCGTCAGGGGAGGAAGACGGCGAGAAGCGCGGAAGAGAAGGAGTAGAAGAAGATCCGGGCAAGAGGATCAGGCTCAAGAGAGAGCCCAAGGAGGAGCCGAAGGAGGCCAAGGACCCCAAGGTCAAGGTCCTCCTCGGCACTGCCCGCCCCTGCCCTTGCCCCTGCTCCGGCCCCTGATCCACCCCCCCCGGATCCACCTGCGCCACCCGCCCCCATCCCAGCCTTCCCTGTCGACGTCTTCGCCCATGACATGTACGACGTTCAGGCGAGGCGTGCGGAGGGCAACATGTCGGTGGTAGACCTTGGTGATCGCCCGCAAGGTATCATCAGCCTCCACCTGGGTGTCAGTAGAGCCCTTTGGAGGGACATCCCAGCCCCTCAGCGGCAGGCACTCGTACGGGCTGCTTCACGTGCAGACCTGGTCACCATCCTGCAGCAGTGGGCGCGATACCCCAGGGCCCCGTCACCCCCTCCGCCCCCGCCGCCTGTGTTGTAGCGTGAGCAGCACACGGGGAACCCGCAGTGGCACGGGCGTTCGTCAAGGCCTTTGTGCCCAGGCGGAGGCAGACCGCCTGTACCAAGGACCCGCCAGTAAGGGGGTTGTGTTGTGCGTTTTATTTGGTGGCCCTAGGCTCAGCCTTGTCAGGCCTGGGGTTTGGTTTTGACGCTGTGTGAGGGGGTGGGCATCAGTGACAGGGCGCACCCTGCGGCACCTCAAAGAATCACAACGGTGGGCATTCCGCCGGCTGTGGGGTTGCGCCTAGTGCTGATGCCTATCTCCCTGTGTTGCTTTAGTGCAGCGAGTTTCTGCGGGCTGTGTCCCCTCGCTTTTTGTTTTGCTGACGGTCTTTTAGGAGGATGGCAGTTTTTCTGTCTCAGCGGCCAGGCCCCAGGTTGTATGATTGTGCCGCTCAAACGCCGCCCTTGGTGTGCGGCCTTAGCGTGGTTTACCGCAAGCGTCTGGCCTAGTATGCAGCCAGTCTGCAGAAAATGCCCCTTGCGAGCGTCCGCTCTTGCTATAGCTGGGGTAGCGGTTAGTATTGCACTACAGGTGTGCAGCTGAAGGGTGGGCCGCGTGACGCAGAGGGTCGGTGTTTGTTTGTGTCAGGGCGGGGTACAAGGGGCGGGGGGATCGCACACGTGAGGGTAAGCCCTAGGCCCTAAGGTATGGCTACCCTATGCCCGCCAAGACAGTGTGAGGTTGTGGGAATATATACCGCTGGCTGTTCCCGCAATACTCTTGGTGCTTGTGCTGCCGGCATGGGAAACGACTGTCTGGCTCACATGCTGGACAGTTAATTGTTTTCCTCTGGGTTCCCTTGGGACATGCCGCCTTATGTTGTGTATGGGGTCTTTTACCTTTATGAATGCCCACCCATACCTTACCCGCCCAATTCCTATTGTTCAGGCCCTTTGGGTTTGAGAGCTTAAGTGGATGGACAATTGCTGCCCTTTGGGGCTTTGACAAGAACTGTTCCCCGCAGGCTGTTCCCGCAATACTCTTGGTGCTTGTGCTGCCGGCATGGGAAACCACAGACATGTCCCTTTGGGGTCCCTGTCGTCCTTTGCCACTTTCCTCCGGCTAGCCGCCGGCTTGCTAGACCCCCGGCGGTGAGTGGCGGGCTGCTTTGTTATGTTTTCCCCTGCGTTTCAGCCTGTGCGCCCCGTTGCAATCACGTGTACCCCCGGACGGCGGACCGAACGGGCACCAGTGGCTAATGCATACCGCCATACTACTGGGAATACACCTAAACCCGTCCAATTTAAGAGGTTAATCCTAGTCAGTCCCGGTTAGTATTGAGGTGGCAGACCACGTGGTGTTGTGTGCTTTTTGTTTCCTTTTTTCATGCACCCCCCTACGCCCCTCCCACGCTCCTTTATTCCAACCCGCCCCTCGCCATCGGTGTGACTCCCCCGCCGCCCCCTACGTGCCGCACGCGTCGCACAGAACCCCAGCACAGCACCCCACCCACCACCAGAGGGAACCGGCGTGCAACTGGTTTTTTGGGGGCACCGGGATTCGGGTTATAGTTAGAAGCTTGGGGGGGCGGGGGATTGGTGGTGGGTGGGACGGGGATTGGAGTGAATTTGAATTTGACACACTATTGGGCCTCCCGAACATTCAGGTCCGTTGACCTGCAGACCAGCCGAGATTGCATGGTTTTGGACACACTGTTGGCCTTGAAAAAGGCTGCACGGCTTGAAATTGCACAAATTTTGTTTCCGGTGATGCGGAAATTTGCACCACCCGTGCGCACGCGTCCCTTGCTTCACCCCGCGCTATTACACGCAAGCTTCCCTCCCATGTACACTTTCTGACTGTCTATTTTTTTTCGGTACGTATTTCTTCCTCACAATGGAAGTGTGGTGTAAACGCACCCATTTTGTGGAGGCCCATGGGCCATCTCCTTCTACAATACTTTGCACTTGCCCTTCCTATGCTTGGCCTACTCTCCCATTGCTTCCTCGGGTTTCATTTGAGATCCGGTCCCGTCTGTGCCAAATAACCCCCCCCCCCTCACCGAGGGGTAGGGTTTATGCATCGCCCTCCTATGCACCATCCCCCCCACCCTCCCCTAGGGGTAGGGTTGGCGTGTGTCCCGCCTATGCACTCTAACCCCCCCACCACCACCACTCTAGGGGTAGGGTTTGTGTGTCTCCCTCCTCCTATGCTCTATGTAACCCCCCCCCCCCCCGGCACACCTTGTGCCTAGCAGTAGGGTTAGCACGTGTCCCTCCGAGTTAGGGTGTAGGGGCATGTCCCTCTCAGGCGCAATTGGGATGGGGGTAGGGGGGGGGGTTCAGGGGGATCCCACAGACATGTCCCTTTGGGGTCCCTGTCGTCATTTGCCCCTGTCCCCCAGCACCTGTCGGCTTGCTAGACCCCCGGCGGCGAGTTCCCAGCTGCACATTGTGCCATTTCACGGTGCTCCAAAGCTCTGGGACGCTATTATTTGTCTGTGCATCAATGGACCAGGCTGTCCCAAGTGGAAACCAAGTTGTATTGGGACAGTTTTGGGACAGCTCGGCCACTCTTTTGGCACCCACACCTGATTTCACGCATGTGTTGTGCAACTATTTGTGACCCACAGGACACAGCCCAGATCCGGTGGCCAGAACGTGCCAGGAGTATCCAGAATTGTCAATGGTAGCAATGGTGGATTTTGGTGTTTTTCCCGGGGCGACGATGGTGCAGTACCAAGTGGAGGGGCGAATGGTTAAGCGGGACGCGACCGTAGAGAATGGCACTTTCTAGATTCTAATTCTGATTGATTATGATGGTATTTTATCGACAAATACTGGAAACCATTTCTTTAGAATGTGTCCAAAAGGCGAACAATTATTCCAATTGCCAATATATTGTTTTGTTGTTGCTGTGTCATTGTCAAGTACCACATTTTCTCTTCCATGCTTTCATGATCACCCAACCTCCCCTATTTCGCGTGTCGCTTTCAGCCTCCTGACGTCATCGAGATGGAGACCATGACGGAGGCTCCGATCGCCACCCCTGTGGCAGAAGTGGAGACCATGACAGAAGCTCCCAACCCTGTTGCAGAAACGGAAACCATGACGGCATCAGCGGTGTCCACTACAGAAATTGGGACTATCACAGAGGCAGAAGTTTGTGCCGTCGAAATCCATCAGGTATGTGACGCAAGTTTGTCCCGTTGTCATGGATGGAACAAGATTGTCACAAGATGCATCCCTGCAGAGGCCATGGTTTTGAGTGGTAGATTTTTGCGACCCAAATGGGGATGGCGGGTGCTCCAAAAAAAAAAAACGAAGTCCTGTCCCCCGAGCATCACTTTGGGGTATGGTTCGGCAAAAAGAAATTGAGGAGGGGACGAGTCCAGTCAACCCAAGAACGCTTGTCAATGAGCATCGGTATCAATACGTAGTGTCAGCACGCGCCGGCAGGTGTCAGAATAAGCCTCGGTAAGTACTGGCAGGTGTCATGACAACTTCAGGCAGGTGTCGGAATGTATCTCAGAACATTTCAACTGGTGTTAGCACTGCGTAGGGGCAAAACAATCTGGTCACCATGGGCACAACACTTTGCTGTGAAAAGGGCAACTGAACTCGGGTATTTGATACCCTAGACCTTTCGCAACCGCTGGTGGCATTCACGACGACACCACCCCTCTCTGTCCACGGAGCAATGTTTGGTGTACTGACTCGCAGAACTCCTCCCGACGGACTGGCAAAAAGCACCTGTCCATGCTTCTGCCATAGTCTGGTTCTTGGTTTGCAGGATAGTCTGAGTTGCTGATGGTGGGCTGTTAGAAGACTGGCTGCTCTCTCAAGATGCTGCGGGAGATATTCGTTGTCATTCTGTACAGGCCTCGAGACATCCGCAGCAACTGTGTTAAAAAAAAAAACTCGTTTGAACATACAAATCTACTGCCAAGTGTACAGATTCCGAGACACAGTTTTCACCCACCCACCCACCCACCCGCCCTGCGAACCGCTGAGCCTGTGGGCACCTACCCGTGGGACCATTTGCTTGTGTGCCCGGGGTGAACTGATGTTTACGCCTGGGACTTTTTTGTCGCGCCTTCAGGGTAAGTTAATGGTTACCCGTGGGGCGGTTTTTTCGAGCGTCTAGGGTACATTCATGTTTACCCGTGGGCGACCAATTAACTGGGTCAGAGAGAGGGAACGGGCTGATGGGTGCTGGTTCTCCATCGCCAGCGACATTGATCGGACACAGAATTCGAAGTGCCTGTGGTGTATGGTAGCCCATGCAGTGCGGATAGACGGGTAGCACACTCATTTATGCATGCAAACACGACACACAACTCACGGGTGTCCACTGTCCCTGAATTGGCAACTCGGGACCTCTGCCGGCAACACCCCGTGTCGCGTATCCCGGCAGCCAAGGCGGTACCACAAGCCCCTGGGGACGGGCCCACTTGAACAAGGCTAGCACTTCTAAGGCCCCTTCCTCATCATTCCAGCCTCCATTTCGAAACCCCATTCAGAACCCCCACTCAACAGCGACCTCGGAGCCTTTCGTGGCAGGGCTTCCTTCGCCCGTTTGGCCAAATGCAAGTGGCATCCGGCACGAGGGCCTCCGTGATGCCGTTGTCTCTCCGTCAGGCACCGGCCCTCAACCGGCAGACCCGCATGAAAAAGCTGTTCAAGCCCGTGAAGCGCATCCCCAAGGGCAAGCGGTGCAGGTCCTTCGTCAAGGGGGTCCAGTCGGACCCGCGCCTTTCCATGCGGCTGCGGGAGGTTTCCTCGGCCCCACCGCCCGCCACTGTGCCTCTTCTGGAGCCCGTGGTGCCGGCGTGTGCATTGGAGGTGTGTGCTGTCTTTGCTGTCACCAGTGGATGGCCAATCGAGCTGCGGGTCCTGATAAAGTGATGCAGAATGATGGCATGTCATCGGATGGCCCTTTGTATTTGTGTGTGTGTGTGTGTGTGTGTGTGTGTGTGTGTGTGTGTGTGTGTGTGTGTGTGTGTGCCCAAGGCGCTCTTGCTGAAAGGCAGGGGCCAGGATGCCGTACCAATGGGGACTGGTAGACGGGTGTGTATATGTGTATGTGTATGTGTATGTGTAGGTGTAGGTGTTGGGGCTTGTGTCTTGTTTGCCTTGCTGGCAATCAAAGCCGCATCTGTGGCTGTATACGTTTGCCATTTGATCAAGGAGTACTATGTGAAGGCTGTGAAGTGTGGTGCTCCAGTGCACCCCGTTCCCATAGTTTTCCTCTTGATGTAGGATCCTGCGCTCCACCTCAGAATCAAGCTTGAGGCTTGGTCGCCTCATACATCACAACATATCCGCACACACATCCCAACACCTCTTGCTGTGTGTGGGTATTGTATGACGAAGCAAACCGCCCCCTTTTTCTAAAGATCTGTTCACAACCAATTCTTCCAGCGGGAATTTTTGTACGGCTCAGTTCTGCCTTTGAGGGGGGGGGGAAGTGGTAGGTGCTGGTGGAAAGCATCGCGCGTATTGTGGTGCCGCCCAACTATGTTCATGGTTGTGCAATAGTTCTCGCCTGCGCCAGTGTGTTGGGCCTCGACAGCAAGCAGAACCATATCTGAGGTCAATTCATGCCATCGCCGTTGGCCCTGTGCAGTCCTGTAAGGACACAAGGCCCTTGACATCGTTCAGCAACAGCGGGGGGGGGGGGGTGGCAGCGGCTTTCATTGAAAGGGGAGGCATTGCATTCTCATCAACCCTGACCACAAAAGACCTTGCTCTCGGTGGCTCGGGTGCAAAGCTCCCCAAGCCACAACTGCTCTGAAGGGGCCTCATATACCGCTGCATCCTCCACCTCTTGTGGGTGGCAAGATCATGCAGAGTAGGGGCAGGGTCCCACTGGTCCCACAGAGCCATACAGTGTGTGGCTGCATGGCTGTACGGGTCCATGTGGCTGCCTGTGCCGCTGTATGCGATTCGTTGTGGCTTCAAAGATTACTGCACAGCCTCTAACACCATGTTAGAGCACCGTTGTATCCTTTTGAGTTGTTGGAATCGATCGCAGATGACCCACTGGATGATGCAGCCCCTTAGCAAAGTTTTGGAGGGTGATGGTGCCTCCAATGTACACCCTCTGTTGCGCCCCACCACAGCCTGGAACCCCAACAACAACAGCAACAACCGCCCATGCCCTACCTGAGCTGCCAACCCCCCCCCCCCTCTCTCAAGGAGTGCCTCCCGGCTTCATTTGTACCAAAGTGAGGAAGAAGCCGCAAAGGAAAGAGAGAGGCGAAAATGTATGCAGAAACGGACCCCCAAGAAATCACCCCGAAGAGATGTTGTTAGATCAAGCGCAGGCGCGGACGCCATACACCCCCCTTTTTTGGGGGGTCATTCGCGTAGCATACCCCAAGGCATGATATTTGATGTCCAACCCCTTGTAAGGTCATTATTTTGCCCAATAAGACCATCCCCCAATGGATTTTTGGATTCTGAGGCCTCTATCCCCTGAAACTGGATATCACTTTTGGGGGGGGGGGGGGGTGGCGGGGGGGTCAAAAGTTTGTGCTCAGAGGGATTTGAACGAGGGCCAGGAGGAGCACAGCATGCGCGGCCGCCGGCTGACTGATTGCCAGTAATCGAACCGCCGACCCGCATGCTGTCGGTTAGGTGCGTTACCGCTCAGCCACTGACCGACCTACTGATGCTGGCGCTCCCCACTGCTTGTTGCCGAGTCTGTCACTGAAAAAACCCAAACTGTTTGGTTGTCTGCCTGTCTGCCTGCCTGCTTGCCCGACTGACTGGGACTGACTGGGTGACTGACTGCTTGCCTGACTAACTGACTGACTGGCTGACTGTCAGCCTCTCTTCGAGGTGCACTGCCGAAGGCAATAGAATTAGAAAAATACCAAAAGCAGAAATTCTTTTTTTTTCACGGTGTCCCTCCGGGACCTGAGGCCAAGCCAAAAACCAAGACCCGAGTGAAATTGTGGCGCGTTATCCTGTTTCGGTCCGGAAGTGTTGCAGTCATACGATGCACTTGTTTGCAGGTTGATGCGCCGGAGCTCATCCCTGTGGCCCCACTCTTGCCTTCCAAGCATCGCCGGGCAACGTTGGATATGTCTGCGGCATCTCCATCGCACACAACCCACGCATCCCCTGCCTTCAGCACTGCCTCATCAGAGGAATCTGAGCTTTCTCCCAAGTGCACTGGCTCTGACTCAGAGGTGGTTGTGCAGGTGCGGCCTGTGGCTCGTGGTCATCGGAAGGCTGGACGGCAGACCATCCGTATTTCCAAGAGTGGCAAGGTCACCATCGACGTGTATCAGTGAGAGGTGATACAGGGAAACCAAATTAAACAAAATCCGCAGGTTGGCCATTGTGCTAACAATTGTTGGGCTGCAATTTTATTATATGATCATCCATGCTGCAGAGCATTTTTATTGGATGTCCAAAAAAAATTTCCATTGCATGCATGGATGATTCTTTCGCTTCACGCAATGCAGCACTTCAAGGAGGAAGCAGAGATTGGTTCCTAAATTCTCATATCTGTAGCACACCTGTCTCTGCTGGGGTGGCAGGCAGCAGAGCTGTACAAGGGGGCAGTTGAGTCTACTACTACTGTCCATTTTGTGCGCAAAAGGCTGGTTCCACAATGGCCATTTTGCTGCTGTTGGCAGCTTGTATTTCTTTCGTTCACCACGTGCTGCCAATGTGTGCTAGCCAGCACTGTGTCTTCATTTTGCTTCGTTGTGTTGAGGAAAGTGCTGTGTGCACCCTCAACCACTGCCATGTGAATACAGCCGTGTCCACATAGACACGTTCCCTGCCCTCCTTAGGGGTGGCGGCCATATTTGAAGTTGTGTGCATGGTAGTGTATTAATACACATATTTTCTTCCTCCTGATTATGTAAGATAAGCGTGTCTCGGTTCGTCGATTTCGGGCTGTGTCCCACAGTCAGTCGGATTCTTTTTTTTTTCCACTACATTTTTTGACATGATGTTCTGGTAAGGTTTATTACCCCACTGTTTCAGCTCTGCATGCTCTGTTTTGCATCTGTGTTCAGTTGCTCCAAATTGTTTCATGAGTCCAATTGAAGATGAGGTCCCACAGGATTTGAAATATTTTCCCCACAAGTGAACCAACAAGCAAAGACCAGAGGAAAAGCTAGTTCAATACATGAATAGTTTTTGGACGAGCTGTCAAGTTGCTTCCTGTTCCATGTAAAAAGTGCGGTGTCATTTCGTTTTGGTTTATTCAGTTGGGGTGTGCGCACACTGCTGGCGGGTGGTTGGTGTTGAAGTGACATTCGCTGCACTTGTAATGCTTGATTCTGTCCGGGGTCTCCAGCAACAAGCTATACGCACTTGTGAGGCACATAGAAATGCATTTGTACGCGGCTTTCACCAGGCTGAGTTGACGGCCTTCTCCGTTCATGCAGCTTGGAGACGGGCACAAGCACAAAGAGAAATAGAAAACCGAAGACCGCATAGAGCAACATACTATACAGATGATAACAATGCAACCAAGTGTCAAATGTTGAGTAGTGAATAGGCACGTTGTGAATATGCATATGCGGCGAACGGCGATCTTTGCAACAAATTAGACATGTATGAATGTGCATCTCAACAATACATCAAATCAACGACCATTGTACCACATAGTTGTTTTTGAAAAAGATTTGCCCCCAAAGAGGATACCTTTTGGATGAATGGTCCACAAAAAAAAAGCGGTGTTTGCAACTTTGGCCCTATGGCCCTGTCCACGGCGCCGTGTGAGCTATAGAAACATACATGTCCATTCCAACAAGGCATCGAATGCACAACATGACCAAACACCATTCAAATTGCTTGTGTATGTTATTCTACTGCTTGGACAATGCCATGATATTCAACTTCAAGCTAATTTTCTTTGCAAGCCCGGGCAGTCCCAACCGTTCCCTGTTGTCAAAAGCCCATTTTGCGGCACTAAATGTGCACTCCATGGATGATGGAGAGCTGACTTTTTGAAGGGATCTATGTGACGGCTAGATTGAGTGCATTCACTAGGTTCCGTTGATTGGCTAGTTTACAGATGTTTCTCATCACCTTTGTCAACTTTGACACATTTAGCTTTGAGTCTGTGGTAACGAAGAAGATGTTTTTTCATGCGGGTAGCATTCGCAGTCTTTGGGACCAAGGACAGCCATCATGTTTTCGCTTACCAGTCTTCGGCTCTCCATGTACGTCAAGCATGACAATGTCAAACTGGCTCCAAAATAGCCTTTTTTGTTTCATGGTGGAATCTTTGAATAGAAACATGTAGCAACACTGATTTAGTTGGAGAATTGGTGGAAGAATTGGTGCAGTCACACCATAATTGCAGCAAAAAGCAAGAAAGGTTTTTACCTTTGGCTTTTGCCCTTATCCAAGTAACAAGCTTTAAAAATGAATCTAAGATGTTCATGTTTCAATACGAAAAAGAATCCGTTCTACAAAGCCTGCAAGGAACCTGGCCAGAAATCCAAAGCCTACAGAGGTGTTTTTGGAAACATTACAGTGTGTGACTTGGTTAACACACCGTGCAACTACATGAACGAAATACCACACACATGACCAAAGTTCTTAATTGTTAGTCGTTGAACTAACAATGCCTGCCAATGTAGCACTTGAGTGGCGATGTAAATACATCGCGTTTGCACTCCATGGTAAGATATGGCGTAGCTCCGGTGCTAAAAAATGCATAAATGAAAGCAAGCAAAAAAAAAACGCTTCTGTAGTATTAATTGCTCACAAAAATCATTTATGGGTCTGATCTTGGATCTAGATTTCATGGTCTATAGCTAATTTTGAGTTTGGAGAGGCCTTTTGGAATGCGCCGATAGTAGCTCGCGCAAGTTCCTGAAGCAAGTCAGGGGGAGGGGGGGAGCAACAGTGACTTGAACCCTTCGGCACAGTGGGGGCGGGGGGGGGGGGAAGGGTCACAGTCCACAAGCAAGATAGGTGTTGTGCAACAAACCGACAACCAATTTGTGGCCAAGAAGAAATTTATCTCTTTGTTTCGAAGCACTATGAATGCGGTTTTCATATCATTATGATTGCTGTCTTCATGTTTTTCATTCGGGTACTTTTTAGTGCTGCATCTCGCATATTTAGGCTTTGTAGCCAAAATCTATCTAGAGTTAAACAAGAGTAAAAGCTGTACATGGTTTGCTGTTGATCCGTTTTCTTCGCTTCAAACTAGCCGGTGTTGTGGGACTCTCCAGTCCAGAAACGCGTCCGCCAGTCCCCATACCTCCACTCCATTGGCTGTAAAATGTTCTAGTCAGGAGTATTGCCACACAGCAGAGCATTGACAGTACCCATTGCGACAAGTACCTCTTGCGGTATAACATTGTCTATGTTTTTTGAAGTGTTGGTCTCCTATCAACTTTGATAATCAACAATCTAGGTGTAATCTATGAAGATTTGTCGCTCATATGCAACAAATGGGTGACGTGTTGTCGAGCCTAGTCTCTGACCTGCAGCACCCCAGCCACTATGCCACGTGGCAACAAATAGCATATGATGTCACGCTGCGGGCAAAGACCGATAGTATCTGCGATGAACACCAACCCACAGCCCTTTTGAATAGCCATGGTGCATGTCTACAATGCCAACGGGTGTTCACTAGCAAAGATGATCGAGTACACCACAACAAGTTGCGGCATCTTGCAAGTGGCAAGCTTCTTGATGAGTAAACATTTCTTGCCGTGTTCTTGATGAACAACCATTGTGACATATCCTAATTGGAGAATTCATTTGCTCTTTGTTTTTTATGCATTGCATTGCAAAGGCGTGAGGGATAGAGGTAAAGTAGATGGGGAAGAAAGGGGGGGCGGCTCAACTTCAGCAAATGGAGGGAGGAGGGAGCCGGGGGCGGGTAGGAGGAAGATAAGGAGGGATTGAGAGAGATTCCAAGAGGGGGCTGTCGGTCCCTTTAAACAAGTTGAAGCGTTCAAGTGGCCCAATTATGCCCCCCCTCGACAGATTTGTCGACTTGCCGTGCGCACTCGCGGGCCCGCCCTAGTGGTCGCTACCGCGACGCGCGCGAAATGAAGTCGACAAATTTGTCGACTTCATTGCACCGACCGGGTGGCAGCAGACCCGCGCAATCAAGTCGACAGTCACCCCTCGGGGTCCCCCTCGCCCCCCGTTTCTGCATCGTTCTCTCTGGTTTGGTGTCAAGTTTCTGCTGGTATTTACTGTAGAAATAAAGTTAAATCAGCAACAGTAATCCGGACCCCCCTCGAAATCATTACAATTCAGTAAACTAACCTAAGTAATGGGCGTCTGCGGCCATTAAAACTTCAGTAATCGTAATTCAGTAACGGCGACAGAACCGCGACATTTGGCGCAGCGGCACCGAACTGAGTTGAAATTTCGTCAAAAATCTCCTGTTCTGCTTTGTGGTGCAACAATGAGCACTTGGTACCATGTTGTAGTAGTTGAAGCAAGTGAATCAAGAAGAGGCAAATGTCCCCACCCACAAGCCGTTGGTGCAGTCCTCCATTGCAGGGTTTGCCACCCCAGTGCAAAGGGGAGCGGCAGCACTCTTCGGCACATCGATTCGGCAATCAGATGGGACCATGTCTTGTTGTGCTCGTGTCTTTCTGCTTGTATGTGTCATATTAAGTAAGGGACAGTCGGGGGCATTAAAAAATAAGTAAGAAGTACGGACGCCTCTGGATGAATTAAAGAAAAAAAGTAATAAGTATTAAGTAAAGCCTTTCCTGAAACCATTAATATACTGTTTTAACTTTATTTCTACAGTATGGTTGCTTTGATATCATGGAAATCAGGGAAACTCGCCTATTCCTCGCTTGGATGTTGATTGTGTTTTAATATAGGGTAATGGGCGACTTGGTTTGTGGGTCCCTGACGTTGGCATGTTGCCAGAATTTTCAACTCTGTGTTCACCAGCAATGAGCCGCCGGCCTCAACTTGACAGTGAGCCAATGGAAGTTCCGTGGGAGCGGGGGTGGGGAGGGGGGGTTGGAATGTGGGAGGGACGGGAAAATGTCAAAAAAGAAGCCGCACACAAGACTGGGTAAAGCGGAATATCAAACTTCCGAATTGCAGTCTATTATTTACTCTGTTGACCTGTCAGCACGTGCAGAATTCCTTTACGCTCTCAAAGCCCGAATACTAAGCTGTTGTCATGTCAACTCTTAACGTAAGACTTTACCGAGCGCTTATCCAGAAAGCGAGGCACTTTGACAAGAATCCGGGGCTCAAAGCTCTCATTAAGGATCTGGATACGTTTGAGCCCTTGAAGCTCCGAACCCTCTATTCGCCATGCATGCAAAAATCGTTCGTCCAGGTGTGTGGGCTCAGTTTGGAATCATGTTGGCCAAAATTAAACGTGGGCAGTTTCTTGGATCGGAAATCGATTCTGCTGCGCAGGTAACGCGCCCATTCTGCTCGAACGCGCCCGTACTAGCACACTTCAATACTGTCAAGACTGACGTAGGACAAGGGAAAGTGCTGTGCAATATCAGTGCTTCTGCAAATTAGTTGCAAAGCCTGTCGCCAGCCCCGCGGTCCAAGACATGATTGCAACAGGACCGAGGGCGTTTTCTCCCCTCTCGTCGTACGAACCATCTTATCTTATTGGCAAAGTGAAGTCCCAATGCGGTTGGCATGAGTTTTGCCTGTTAGTTGGTTGTTTCAGCTCGCCCTTTCCCGCTGCTGGGCCGGGATACCACTTTGATGTGCATGCTGTTTCTTTTGTTGCTTCCGGAATTCTTCAGCTTTTTCAGCTTGCCCATCTGTGCAGATGGTGCGGCAAACCTTCCGACAGCCTCGTGTGGAAGGTGTCGATGCTGAGCTTGGGTTCGATGTGCTGCGGTTCCTGAACGAGGTGGACGATAAATTCTACAAGACCCTGTACAACCCTGAGCCCCAGGTTAGGGTTAGGGCCGCGCAGGGACGCGTCTAGGCAGGCTAGGGAGGGCGCATCACAGTTCCTAGAGCCCAGTTGGCGTGAAAATTGCACAGGTTGGTCCACAGTGGCATTCATAGGGCCCATTTGGCGTGACAATTCACGCCAAATATGCCCTAGGAACGCCACTCTTGACCAACCTGTGCCATTGTCACGCCAAAAGGGCCCTAGGAATGCCACTATTGGCCAACCTGTGGAATTTTCACGCCAATTGGGCCCTCGGAATGCCACTATTGGCCAACCTGTGCCTTTGTCACGCCATCCTGCAACCTGTGCTGACCCTCTGTCAATTCATGTGGAGGTTGCCTGCTGCTGCATTGCATAAAGGCAGTGAAGGGTGAGATTTGCATTGTACTCCGGTGGGTGTCCTTTTGCCCAAAATTTCAGGTACTTTGTGGGGCCCAATGATTGTTGGCGCCCAAACAATGAGTGTTAGCGCCCAAACGATCCCAGTTCAAGGCTCGAAGAGTCACCCAAATATATACTATAAAAGCCACTACTGACCAACCTGTGCGTTGTCACACCAAAAGGGCCCTACGAATGCCACTACTGACCAACCTGTGCAATTTGTCACGCCAAATATGGCCCAGGAATGCCACTGTTGACCAACCTGTGCCTTTGGCACGCCAAATATGCCCCAGGGATGCCACTACTGACGAACCTGTGCAATTTGTCACGCCAAATATGCCCTACGAAAGCCACTGTGGACCAACCTGTGCAATTGTCACGCCAAATATGCCCTAGGAATGCCACTGTTGACCAGCCTGTGCAATTGTCACGCCAAATATGCCCTACGAAAGCCACTGTTGACCAACCTGTGCAATTGTCACGCCAAATATGCCCTACGAAAGCCACTGTTGACCAACCTGTGCAATTGTCACGCCAATATGCCCTAGGAACGCCACTGTTGACCAACCTGTGCAATTGTCACGCCAAATATGCCCTAGGAACGCCACTGTTGACCAACCTGTGCAATTGTCACGCCAAATATGCCCCAGGAACGCCACTGTTGACCAACCTGTTCAATTGTCACGCCAAATATGCCCTAGGAACGCCACTGTTGACCAACCTGTGCAATTGTCACGCCAAATATGCCCTAGGAACGCCACTGTTGACCAACCTGTGCAATTGTCACGCCAAATATGCCCTAGGAATGCCACTGTTGACCAACCTGTGCAATTGTCACGCCAAATATGCCCTAGGAACGCCACTGTTGACCAACCTGTGCAATTGTCACGCCAAATATGCCCTAGGAATGCCACTGTTGACCAACCTGTGCAATTGTCACGCCAAATATGCCCTAGGAACGCCACTGTTGACCAACCTGTGCAATTGTCACGCCAAATATGCCCTAGGAACGCCACTGTTGACCAACCTGTGCAATTGTCACGCCAAATATGCCCCAGGAACGCCACTGTTGACCAACCTGTGCAATTGTCACGCCAAATATGCCCTAGGAACGCCACTGTTGACCAACCTGTGCAATTGTCACGCCAAATATGCCCTAGGAATGCCACTGTTGACCAACCTGTGCAATTGTCACGCCAAATATGCCCTAGGAACGCCACTGTTGACCAACCTGTGCAATTGTCACGGCAAATATGCCCTAGGAACGCCACTGTTGACCAACCTGTGCAATTGTCACGCCAAATATGCCCTAGGAATGCCACTGTTGACCAACCTGTGCAATTGTCACGCCAAATATGCCCTAGGAACGCCACTGTTGACCAACCTGTGCAATTGTCACGCCAAATATGCCCTAGGAACGCCACTGTTGACCAACCTGTGCAATTGTCACGCCAAATATGCCCTAGGAACGCCACTGTTGACCAACCTGTGCAATTGTCACGCCAAATATGCCCTAGGAATGCCACTGTTGACCAACCTGTGCAATTGTCACGCCAAATATGCCCTAGGAACGCCACTGTTGACCAACCTGTGCAATTGTCACGCCAAATATGCCCTAGGAATGCCACTGTTGACCAACCTGTGCAATTGTCACGCCAAATATGCCCTAGGAACGCCACTGTTGACCAACCTGTGCAATTGTCACGCCAAATATGCCCTAGGAACGCCACTGTTGACCAACCTGTGCAATTGTCACGCCAAATATGCCCCAGGAATGCCACTGTGGACCAACCTGTGCAATTGTCACGCCAAATATGCCCTAGGAATGCCACTGTTGACCAACCTGTGCAATTGTCACGCCAAATATGCCCTAGGAACGCCACTGTTGACCAACCTGTGCAATTGTCACGCCAAATATGCCCTAGGAATGCCACTGTTGACCAACCTGTGCAATTGTCACGCCAAATATGCCCTAGGAACGCCACTGTTGACCAACCTGTGCAATTGTCACGCCAAATATGCCCCAGGAACGCCACTGTTGACCAACCTGTGCAATTGTCACGCCAAATATGCCCTAGGAACGCCACTGTTGACCAACCTGTGCAATTGTCACGCCAAATATGCCCCAGGAACGCCACTGTTGACCAACCTGTGCAATTGTCACGCCAAATATGCCCTAGGAACGCCACTGTTGACCAACCTGTGCAATTGTCACGCCAAATATGCCCTAGGAACGCCACTGTTGACCAACCTGTGCAATTGTCACGCCAAATATGCCCTAGGAACGCCACTGTTGACCAACCTGTGCAATTGTCACGCCAAATATGCCCCAGGAACGCCACTGTTGACCAACCTGTGCAATTGTCACGCCAAATATGCCCTAGGAACGCCACTGTTGACCAACCCGTGCAATTGTCACGCCAAATATGCCCCAGGAATGCCACTGTTGACCAACCTGTGCAATTGTCACGCCAAATATGCCCCAGGAACGCCACTGTTGACCAACCTGTGCAATTGTCACGCCAAATATGCCCCAGGAACGCCACTGTTGACCAACCTGTGCAATTGTCACGCCAAATATGCCCTAGGAACGCCACTGTTGACCAACCTGTGCAATTGTCACGCCAAATATGCCCCAGGAACGCCACTGTTGACCAACCTGTTCAATTGTCACGCCAAATATGCCCTAGGAACGCCACTGTTGACCAACCTGTGCAATTGTCACGCCAAATATGCCCTAGGAACGCCACTGTTGACCAACCTGTGCAATTGTCACGCCAAATATGCCCCAGGAACGCCACTGTTGACCAACCTGTGCAATTGTCACGCCAAATATGCCCTAGGAACGCCACTGTTGACCAACCTGTGCAATTGTCACGCCAAATATGCCCTAGGAACGCCACTGTTGACCAACCTGTGCAATTGTCACGCCAAATATGCCCTAGGAACGCCACTGTTGACCAACCTGTGCAATTGTCACGCCAAATATGCCCTAGGAATGCCACTGTTGACCAACCTGTGCAATTGTCACGCCAAATATGCCCTAGGAACGCCACTGTTGACCAACCTGTGCAATTGTCACGCCAAATATGCCCTAGGAACGCCACTGTTGACCAACCTGTGCAATTGTCACGCCAAATATGCCCTAGGAACGCCACTGTTGACCAACCTGTGCAATTGTCACGCCAAATATGCCCTAGGAATGCCACTGTTGACCAACCTGTGCAATTGTCACGCCAAATATGCCCCAGGAACGCCACTGTTGACCAACCTGTGCAATTGTCACGCCAAATATGCCCTAGGAACGCCACTGTTGACCAACCTGTGCAATTGTCACGCCAAATATGCCCCAGGAATGCCACTGTGGACCAACCTGTGCAATTGTCACGCCAAATATGCCCTAGGAATGCCACTGTTGACCAACCTGTGCAATTGTCACGCCAAATATGCCCTAGGAACGCCACTGTTGACCAACCTGTGCAATTGTCACGCCAAATATGCCCTAGGAATGCCACTGTTGACCAACCTGTGCAATTGTCACGCCAAATATGCCCTAGGAACGCCACTGTTGACCAACCTGTGCAATTGTCACGCCAAATATGCCCCAGGAACGCCACTGTTGACCAACCTGTGCAATTGTCACGCCAAATATGCCCTAGGAACGCCACTGTTGACCAACCTGTGCAATTGTCACGCCAAATATGCCCCAGGAACGCCACTGTTGACCAACCTGTGCAATTGTCACGCCAAATATGCCCTAGGAACGCCACTGTTGACCAACCTGTGCAATTGTCACGCCAAATATGCCCTAGGAACGCCACTGTTGACCAACCTGTGCAATTGTCACGCCAAATATGCCCTAGGAACGCCACTGTTGACCAACCTGTGCAATTGTCACGCCAAATATGCCCTAGGAATGCCACTGTTGACCAACCTGTGCAATTGTCACGCCAAATATGCCCTAGGAACGCCACTGTTGACCAACCTGTGCAATTGTCACGCCAGGAACGCCACTGTTGACCAACCTGTGCAATTGTCACGCCAAATATGCCCTAGGAACGCCACTGTTGACCAACCTGTGCAATTGTCACGCCAAATATGCCCCAGGAACGCCACTGTTGACCAACCTGTGCAATTGTCACGCCAAATATGCCCTAGGAATGCCACTGTTGACCAACCTGTGCAATTGTCACGCCAAATATGCCCTAGGAACGCCACTGTTGACCAACCTGTGCAATTGTCACGCCAAATATGCCCTAGGAACGCCACTGTTGACCAACCTGTGCAATTGTCACGCCAAATATGCCCCAGGAATGCCACGGTGGACCAACCTGTGCAATTGTCACGCCAAATATGCCCTAGGAATGCCACTGTTGACCAACCTGTGCAATTGTCACGCCAAATATGCCCTAGGAACGCCACTGTTGACCAACCTGTGCAATTGTCACGCCAAATATGCCCTAGGAATGCCACTGTTGACCAACCTGTGCAATTGTCACGCCAAATATGCCCTAGGAACGCCACTGTTGACCAACCTGTGCAATTGTCACGCCAAATATGCCCCAGGAACGCCACTGTTGACCAACCTGTGCAATTGTCACGCCAAATATGCCCTAGGAACGCCACTGTTGACCAACCTGTGCAATTGTCACGCCAAATATGCCCCAGGAACGCCACTGTTGACCAACCTGTGCAATTGTCACGCCAAATATGCCCTAGGAACGCCACTGTTGACCAACCTGTGCAATTGTCACGCCAAATATGCCCTAGGAACGCCACTGTTGACCAACCTGTGCAATTGTCACGCCAAATATGCCCTAGGAACGCCACTGTTGACCAACCTGTGCAATTGTCACGCCAAATATGCCCCAGGAACGCCACTGTTGACCAACCTGTGCAATTGTCACGCCAAATATGCCCTAGGAACGCCACTGTTGACCAACCTGTGCAATTGTCACGCCAAATATGCCCCAGGAATGCCACTGTTGACCAACCTGTGCAATTGTCACGCCAAATATGCCCCAGGAACGCCACTGTTGACCAACCTGTGCAATTGTCACGCCAAATATGCCCCAGGAACGCCACTGTTGACCAACCTGTGCAATTGTCACGCCAAATATGCCCTAGGAACGCCACTGTTGACCAACCTGTGCAATTGTCACGCCAAATATGCCCCAGGAACGCCACTGTTGACCAACCTGTTCAATTGTCACGCCAAATATGCCCTAGGAACGCCACTGTTGACCAACCTGTGCAATTGTCACGCCAAATATGCCCTAGGAACGCCACTGTTGACCAACCTGTGCAATTGTCACGCCAAATATGCCCCAGGAACGCCACTGTTGACCAACCTGTGCAATTGTCACGCCAAATATGCCCTAGGAATGCCACTACTGACCAACCTGTTCAATTGTCACGCCAAATATGCCCTAGGAACGCCACTGTTGACCAACCTGTGCAATTGTCACGCCAAATATGCCCCAGGAATGCCACTGTTGACCAACCTGTGCAATTGTCACGCCAAATATGCCCCAGGAATGCCACTGTGGACCAACCTGTGCAATTGTCACGCCAAATATGCCCTACGAAAGCCACTGTTGACCAACCTGTGCAATTGTCACGCCAAATATGCCCTAGGAACGCCACTGTTGACCAACCTGTGCAATTGTCACGCCAAATATACCCCAGGAACGCCACTGTTGACCAACCTGTGCAATTGTCACGCCAAATATGCCCTAGGAATGCCACTGTGGACCAACCTGTGCAATTGTCACGCCAAATATGCCCTACGAAAGCCACTGTTGACCAACCTGTGCAATTGTCACGCCAAATATGCCCTAGGAACGCCACTGTTGACCAACCTGTGCAATTGTCACGCCAAATATGCCCCAGGAACGCCACTGTTGACCAACCTGTGCAATTGTCACGCCAAATATGCCCTAGGAACGCCACTGTT
This sequence comes from Eutreptiella sp. 'Long Island Sound 2002', assembly GCA_964036045.1. Lineage (NCBI taxonomy): Eukaryota > Euglenozoa > Euglenophyceae > Eutreptiales > Eutreptiaceae > Eutreptiella > Eutreptiella sp. 'Long Island Sound 2002'. The sequence continues at coordinate 126,725,600 of OZ038383.1, read as the reverse complement.
GACCAACCTGTGCAATTGTCACGCCAAATATGCCCCAGGAACGCCACTGTTGACCAACCTGTTCAATTGTCACGCCAAATATGCCCTAGGAACGCCACTGTTGACCAACCTGTGCAATTGTCACGCCAAATATGCCCTAGGAACGCCACTGTTGACCAACCTGTGCAATTGTCACGCCAAATATGCCCCAGGAACGCCACTGTTGACCAACCTGTGCAATTGTCACGCCAAATATGCCCTAGGAACGCCACTGTTGACCAACCTGTGCAATTGTCACGCCAAATATGCCCTAGGAACGCCACTGTTGACCAACCTGTGCAATTGTCACGCCAAATATGCCCTAGGAACGCCACTGTTGACCAACCTGTGCAATTGTCACGCCAAATATGCCCCAGGAATGCCACTGTTGACCAACCTGTGCAATTGTCACGCCAAATATGCCCCAGGAATGCCACTGTGGACCAACCTGTGCAATTGTCACGCCAAATATGCCCTACGAAAGCCACTGTTGACCAACCTGTGCAATTGTCACGCCAAATATGCCCTAGGAACGCCACTGTTGACCAACCTGTGCAATTGTCACGCCAAATATGCCCCAGGAACGCCACTGTTGACCAACCTGTGCAATTGTCACGCCAAATATGCCCCAGGAACGCCACTGTTGACCAACCTGTGCAATTGTCACGCCAAATATGCCCCAGGAACGCCACTGTTGACCAACCTGTGCAATTGTCACGCCAAATATGCCCTAGGAACGCCACTGTTGACCAACCTGTGCAATTGTCACGCCAAATATGCCCCAGGAACGCCACTGTTGACCAACCTGTTCAATTGTCACGCCAAATATGCCCTAGGAACGCCACTGTTGACCAACCTGTGCAATTGTCACGCCAAATATGCCCTAGGAACGCCACTGTTGACCAACCTGTGCAATTGTCACGCCAAATATGCCCCAGGAACGCCACTGTTGACCAACCTGTGCAATTGTCACGCCAAATATGCCCTAGGAATGCCACTACTGACCAACCTGTTCAATTGTCACGCCAAATATGCCCTAGGAACGCCACTGTTGACCAACCTGTGCAATTGTCACGCCAAATATGCCCCAGGAATGCCACTGTTGACCAACCTGTGCAATTGTCACGCCAAATATGCCCCAGGAATGCCACTGTGGACCAACCTGTGCAATTGTCACGCCAAATATGCCCTACGAAAGCCACTGTTGACCAACCTGTGCAATTGTCACGCCAAATATGCCCTAGGAACGCCACTGTTGACCAACCTGTGCAATTGTCACGCCAAATATACCCCAGGAACGCCACTGTTGACCAACCTGTGCAATTGTCACGCCAAATATGCCCTAGGAATGCCACTGTGGACCAACCTGTGCAATTGTCACGCCAAATATGCCCTACGAAAGCCACTGTTGACCAACCTGTGCAATTGTCACGCCAAATATGCCCTAGGAACGCCACTGTTGACCAACCTGTGCAATTGTCACGCCAAATATGCCCCAGGAACGCCACTGTTGACCAACCTGTGCAATTGTCACGCCAAATATGCCCTAGGAACGCCACTGTTGACCAACCTGTGCAATTGTCACGCCAAATATGCCCCAGGAACGCCACTGTTGACCAACCTGTTCAATTGTCACGCCAAATATGCCCTAGGAACGCCACTGTTGACCAACCTGTGCAATTGTCACGCCAAATATGCCCTAGGAACGCCACTGTTGACCAACCTGTGCAATTGTCACGCCAAATATGCCCCAGGAACGCCACTGTTGACCAACCTGTGCAATTGTCACGCCAAATATGCCTTAGGAACGCCACTGTTGACCAACCTGTGCAATTGTCACGCCAAATATGCCCTAGGAACGCCACTGTTGACCAACCTGTGCAATTGTCACGCCAAATATGCCCCAGGAATGCCACTGTTGACCAACCTGTGCAATTGTCACGCCAAATATGCCCCAGGAATGCCACTGTGGACCAACCTGTGCAATTGTCACGCCAAATATGCCCTACGAAAGCCACTGTTGACCAACCTGTGCAATTGTCACGCCAAATATGCCCTAGGAACGCCACTGTTGACCAACCTGTGCAATTGTCACGCCAAATATGCCCCAGGAACGCCACTGTTGACCAACCTGTGCAATTGTCACGCCAAATATGCCCTAGGAATGCCACTGTGGACCAACCTGTGCAATTGTCACGCCAAATATGCCCTACCAAAGCCACTGTTGACCAACCTGTGCAATTGTCACGCCAAATATGCCCTAGGAAAGCCACTGTTGACCAACCTGTGCAATTGTCACGCCAAATATGCCCTAGGAATGCCACTGTTGACCAACCTGTGCAATTGTCACGCCAAATATGCCCTAGGAACGCCACTGTTGACCAACCTGTTCAATTGTCACGCCAAATATGCCCTACGAAAGCCACTACTGACCGACCTGTGCAATTGTCACGCCAAATATGCCCTAGGAATGCCACTGTGGACCAACCTGTGCAATTGTCACGCCAAATATGCCCTACGAAAGCCACTGTTGACCAACCTGTGCAATTGTCACGCCAAATATGCCCTAGGAACGCCACTGTTGACCAACCTGTGCAATTGTCACGCCAAATATGCCCTACGAAAGCCACTGTTGACCAACCTGTGCAATTGTCACGCCAAATATGCCCTAGGAATGCCACTGTTGACCAACCTGTGCAATTGTCACGCCAAATATGCCCTACGAAAGCCACTGTTGACCAACATGTGCAATTGTCACGCCAAATATGCCCTAGGAACGCCACTGTTGACCAACCTGTGCAATTGTCACGCCAAATATGCCCCAGGAACGCCACTGTTGACCAACCTGTGCAATTGTCACGCCAAATATGCCCTAGGAACGCCACTGTTGACCAACCTGTGCAATTGTCACGCCAAATATGCCCCAGGAACGCCACTGTTGACCAACCTGTTCAATTGTCACGCCAAATATGCCCTAGGAACGCCACTGTTGACCAACCTGTGCAATTGTCACGCCAAATATGCCCTAGGAACGCCACTGTTGACCAACCTGTGCAATTGTCACGCCAAATATGCCCCAGGAACGCCACTGTTGACCAACCTGTGCAATTGTCACGCCAAATATGCCCTAGGAACGCCACTGTTGACCAACCTGTTCAATTGTCACGCCAAATATGCCCTAGGAACGCCACTGTTGACCAACCTGTGCAATTGTCACGCCAAATATGCCCCAGGAATGCCACTGTTGACCAACCTGTGCAATTGTCACGCCAAATATGCCCCAGGAATGCCACTGTGGACCAACCTGTGCAATTGTCACGCCAAATATGCCCTACGAAAGCCACTGTTGACCAACCTGTGCAATTGTCACGCCAAATATGCCCTAGGAACGCCACTGTTGACCAACCTGTGCAATTGTCACGCCAAATATGCCCCAGGAACGCCACTGTTGACCAACCTGTGCAATTGTCACGCCAAATATGCCCCAGGAACGCCACTGTTGACCAACCTGTGCAATTGTCACGCCAAATATGCCCTAGGAACGCCACTGTTGACCAACCTGTGCAATTGTCACGCCAAATATGCCCTAGGAACGCCACTGTTGACCAACCTGTGCAATTGTCACGCCAAATATGCCCCAGGAACGCCACTGTTGACCAACCTGTGCAATTGTCACGCCAAATATGCCCTAGGAACGCCACTGTTGACCAACCTGTTCAATTGTCACGCCAAATATGCCCTAGGAACGCCACTGTTGACCAACCTGTGCAATTGTCACGCCAAATATGCCCCAGGAATGCCACTGTTGACCAACCTGTGCAATTGTCACGCCAAATATGCCCCAGGAATGCCACTGTGGACCAACCTGTGCAATTGTCACGCCAAATATGCCCTACGAAAGCCACTGTTGACCAACCTGTGCAATTGTCACGCCAAATATGCCCTAGGAACGCCACTGTTGACCAACCTGTGCAATTGTCACGCCAAATATGCCCCAGGAACGCCACTGTTGACCAACCTGTGCAATTGTCACGCCAAATATGCCCTAGGAATGCCACTGTGGACCAACCTGTGCAATTGTCACGCCAAATATGCCCTACGAAAGCCACTGTTGACCAACCTGTGCAATTGTCACGCCAAATATGCCCTAGGAAAGCCACTGTTGACCAACCTGTGCAATTGTCACGCCAAATATGCCCTAGGAATGCCACTGTTGACCAACCTGTGCAATTGTCACGCCAAATATGCCCTAGGAACGCCACTGTTGACCAACCTGTTCAATTGTCACGCCAAATATGCCCTAGGAACGCCACTGTTGACCAACCTGTGCAATTGTCACGCCAAATATGCCCTAGGAATGCCACTGTGGACCAACCTGTGCAATTGTCACGCCAAATATGCCCTAGGAACGCCACTGTTGACCAACCTGTGCAATTGTCACGCCAAATATGCCCTAGGAACGCCACTGTTGACCAACCTGTGCAATTGTCACGCCAAATATGCCCTACGAAAGCCACTGTTGACCAACCTGTGCAATTGTCACGCCAAATATGCCCTAGGAATGCCACTACTGACCGACCTTTGCAATTGTCACGCCAAATATGCCCTACGAAAGCCACTACTGACCGACCTGTGCAATTGTCACGCCAAATATGCCCTAGGAATGCCACTGTGGACCAACCTGTGCAATTGTCACGCCAAATATGCCCTAGGAACGCCACTGTTGACCAACCTGTGCAATTGTCACGCCAAATATGCCCCAGGAATGCCACTGTTGACCAACCTGTGCAATTGTCACGCCAAATATGCCCTACGAAAGCCACTGTTGACCAACCCGTGCAATTGTCACGCCAAATATGCCCTAGGGATGCCACTACTGACCGACCTTTGCAATTGTCACGCCAAATATGCCCTACGAAAGCCACTACTGACCGACCTGTGCAATTGTCACGCCAAATATGCCCTAGGGATGCCACTACTGACCGACCTGTGCAATTGTCACGCCAAATATGCCATAGGAATGCCACTACTGGCCAACCTGTGGACATATTTGGCGTGACAATTGCACGTCGTTTGCCGTGCATTGTGCACACACAGATGCCGGCATACAACTTCGCAGTAGTGTTCGTGGAACCCTTTTCTCGTTCAAAGTGACTGGCGCTTTGGCAAACAGGGCCGGACTGTGTGTGCCGGCAAACCAAACTTGCATCGTTTGCACACTGCTCCTTTTTCGCCACCGAGGCATCAGTGAGAAATCGCCTGCCCTCTCCCTCCCTTGCGTCAGAGCCCCGAGCACCTCCTCGCCACAATGTCCGAAGTGAACTCCTCCGTCCCAACCAGCACACCCACCGCCGCGGACGCCGTCTCAGCGGTCCGCAAACAACCGCTGTTGCATCGGCGCCTGACGGAGTCGGCGGATCGGTACTGGGCCATCCCGGTCAACGTGGACCGCACGAACAGTGCGCCCTCGCTGGCGCCGCCTGCGGGTTTGGTGCCAACAGTGCCACCAGCACCACCCGCTGTCGAAGGGGCACCAGTGAACCCTCTGACACCAGGTGGCCCTCTTCCGCAAGAACCCTCCAACACGCCCATGTGCACGCGGGCGAAGGGGATATTGGGATGCAGGGATGCATTGAAGGGGGGGAGGGGACGCCCCTCCCCTTTCCAGGGTTGTGGCGCTGTCTATCTCTTGCCCATGCTGGCCCTACCACCATCGTGTTCAGGGGTAGTTCTGGCCACACATCCCCTGATGGAGTGGCCTTTCTCAAAATGTGGAATGTTAGTGTTGGAGTCCCACCACAACTACGTCTCCGCTTTAATATTGAACTATCCAAGGGTGTACCCGATCACAGAAAGGTGTGCGCAGGCTCTCAAGAGGGGTTGGGTCTCATGAGGTGTTGGTCTCTCCAGCTTGGTCTGTTCTGGGAAAGAAAACCCAATCATACAGGGGGTTCTGGAATTCTGAAATTGAATCTTGAAGAGGGAAGCCTAAGGGGTCGAGCCGAGGGCAGTCAAGGTCCAGGGCAGGAGGTGGTGCAAGGGGGGTCCGAAAGCGGTGCTTAGCTCGGGGTAGTTAAAAAAAAGCGGTTGGGGATGGTTATTGGTCGTTGAAACAGCGGTTTGGGGGGTGGCATTGGGGTTTCCGAATCCCTAGTGGGTGCAGGCAGGAGAGCGCTCTGGGGGGATCCTCCCCGTTTCCCCCCTTGTAGCGTCCTCTTGCTTCCCAGGGCGGGTCTAATCACCCACCAGGAGCTTTTTGAGTCACTCGTGTGTGTACTGTACAATTGTCCCGTGTAGTACTATGGTAGTGCCACCCACCAGCAGTAGTGATGGTAGCAGCAGCAGCAGTAGCAAGGCACCTCCCTTTGCTGGGCCATGATGCATGTTCTCCTGCCTTTCCGTCTTCTTTGTGCAAAGCCCTTCAGTGTGGGCCCGACATTCACCTCCGGGCGTGTGCGTGTCGAGGGTGCACATGCACCTCCGGCTTGTGAATGACCAGGAGACCCCCTGGCAGCGTGCGTTCTGGGACACCCGTAGAATGGCACCTGCACACTCCCGCGTATGCCCACGGATTCCTGATGCCCCACGAAAACCAGCCCCGGCACACTGCGTTCCTTTGGGAGACGGCAGTATCAAGAGGCATTCACCGATGCGGTGGGTGGCGACGTTGTTGCAGATGCACATTGCACATGGCACATTGCACACATGGTCTATGCACACATGGCACATGGTGATCGCATGCACACATGGCACATGCACACATGCGATCACGCAGCGGCTGAAATCCCCTCACAGGGGGGCGGGGGGGGTGCTTGCAGGGTGCTGGTGGGTTCACCCACGTCATCTGGGCAAGCCAGTGAATGTTACCCAGGCCCCCCGTTCCGTCCCATCTGTGCACCAGATGAATGGGCGTTTGGAGCTTTCCAATCCGGCACATTGTGTGGCCTGTAGATGTGTGCTTCATTCCTATCTGTGAGGTAGCTTCGAGTCAGGTCATTATCCGCAAGACACCATCATACTTGCCAAGATTTCATCGAATGGGAATTACCCTCACCGTTGTGTGCCTTTGGTTGTGATCGCTCTGGTTTCGGTTGATGTATGGACATCCTTCAAGAGAGCCCAGCGTGTTGTGCAACCCAAGCCCCCGAACCCTTTGGTACTGCAACAATGGTGGGCGTCCAGTGGAATACTCGCTTTTTGGACTGATGCTGCAAGCACAACGCGATGCCCCGTGCACTCCTGTGCAACCACGACCGGAGCCCTGGATCTCCAATGCTGAATGGTGCACCCCCAATGGGTTCTCGTCGAATCCCACTGAGTTCCAAAGTTTCAGCAGCTCTCAGGACCTGAGCAAACTAGACACGTAAAATTGGCAGACTGTGGCAGATGGGTCTGCCTTGCATGGTGAGTGGCACCTGCGGCTGCGCTCTAGTTTACCATTTGTCAAATCAGAAGAGCTTCACCCTCATCATCAAACCCTGCAGCACAGCCTGGAGGGCCCCAAGGGTGCTCTTTTTCATGCTGCAGTCCCGCAAAACCTACCGCAGAGTTCATGGGTTGCCAGTCTGTGCTAGCACATTTATGGACAGTGTGTGCGCGCGCGCCCTGTGTGACAGCAGCAGGGACCTATGCACGAGGTATTCGTCATCTCTCAGGAATTTTGTGTTCCCAAGCCAACTTCGCCAGCAGAACTGCCACATTGGAGGTCCCATGTTGTCCATGGACATGCCCCTCGTGCCCAACTATCACATCATCCATCCCTACCCCAAGATTGCGAATGCAAAGGTCTCTCTCTACTCCCTGGCCGAACCGCAAGTCTAACGAAAAAAAGGTCTTTGAATCGTCTTTGGAAACGTGTGGCACACTGTGCCACAGTGTGACACCATTGTGGCACAGTGTGCTGTGCCACACTGGTGTCCTGTTTTTCACTCCCTGTTCTCACCCATTGACGGGTGGGGTGAGGCGCACAGGGGCATTGGACCATCATATTTCTGGATTAGCTCCGATCATTTTCTGGGTCTTTATGGAACTGCGTGATGCGCATGATGTGCATGATCACGCTCACACTGGCTCGCAGAAAGGCGGCTGGAAAAAGCACTGGGCAGACTCTGGGGCACCTCAGGTGCTCAGGTATTCATCGTCCGAAGCAATGAGACTCTCGTCTGATGACAACAGAGAGACTGCCGCATTCGGAACCCTTTCAACGACACAAACTTCCACTGCACAAAAAAAAATCATGTTGTGAGCACCATGAAAGAAAAGGGGTTGAACTGGATCAAGGATGGTTGTAATGTTGTGGACGCATGATGCGACAAGTGCCATGATTCTGTGTGGTGTGCTTCATTCTAGTCACCATCACGGGTGTGATGGTGGTGAAGGTGTTGTAGTTGTGCATGTACAAGGGATGCTTTTGCCGTTGTTTGAATGTTGCACTCCTTTTTCATGGTGTGTTCTCATTGTCACGGTCATGGCCATGGGAATCAAATGTGGTGGGATTACATGATGGAATGGCAAGGGCGGTTTCTTGAAATGAAGTACAGCCCTATCTGCCATTATTGCAAGGTGCATCAACGGCCAACGTATCATTGTGCCTCTTCTTCCTGAATGATTGATCATTTGGAGATCACATGGTGCCGTGATCAGGCCTTGTTGATAAGAATTAAGTTGCAAGGCGGGGGGGGGTGTCCGGGTGGGTGGGTCTTCAGCCGCGTGGGTGGGTCTAAGGCCCTGGACCCCCCCCCTTTTATAATTCCGAGGGTTTCCTGGGTTGGGCACCTGCCACAGCCTCTTTCCTGGTTGACAGAAGCCTTGTCTGGCTGTGTGCTGTTGCCCCTTTTCACTTTGTCTCTACGCAGGCACCACGCCCAAATCTCTTTGTGGTTTAATTCTGTCGTCAATGCGTCATGGACGCCTATTGTGAGACACGTTGAGGGCGCGATGAAGGATTTGATTCCCCATCCACAAGTGTTTATGACCCACAACCCTGCACCCCCTCTCAGAGCCCAAATGGGCCTCCATGTTGTGGTCTACCTGGAGCGGTTTGAACACTGAATTCGACATCCAAAACACCCCCCCAACTCTTATGAACGAGGCCTGGCAGTGATCCAGCTCCAGCGGCAATGTCAGGGTCCCGGGGGCCCAGAGCGGCTTCGAGGAAGCAATGGCAGGCGCAGTGCAGAGGACCACCTTTCTGGGCCCTCTGTCTTGCACGGCATCTGCACACATACCCCCTTTGCAGGGCTTTGCTTGAAGGGGAGGGGGGGCATCGGGGCAGTCCCAGAGCGGTTGCAGAGCGGTCACAGGGGATGTGAAAGCGGTTGGGGGGGGGGGTGGTTTCTGGCGGTTGGAGATGCGGTTGGGGCTGGTATTGGGGTATGGGAATGCCTTTCGGGTATAGAGTCAGGGCAGTGGCGAGGGGGGAGCCCCCCCCCCCCCCCTCAAGCGATTCCCTGCCCCTTTGACTGCGGCCAGTCCACGGTGCATCGGTTGTGCAGGTGCTGCTCCCGGACGCCGACAGGCCAATATGTGTGTCTACTGGAGAAGACATCCAGGCCATCTCGTATGTGTTGTGCTGAAGCCCTGCGCTGCTGCTTTGGCTCTACATTTTTCGACCGCATGGCTGTGCCTGAGCCGTGTGATTGCATGTCACACGGCGCGCCCTCATACCTGTGGCAGTCCGAGGAGGGGACAAATGCCACCCCCCCAGGTACCCCCTGCAGGTGAAGGTGCTGGATGCACATTGCGGAGCACCACTTCTTGACCAAATGCAAGGGTGGTAAACGCACAAGCCCCCTCCGTTCCCACTCACCATTGCTCTCACTGGAGTAGCACTGTGGCCCACGCTGTGCCTCAAGCTGCCCCACTGTGGCTCCATAGGTGCCTAGGGTACCGCCACACTGTGGCCTACGATGTGCTGCATGCAGGACCACGGCACCCATCAAGACACTTGTGTCCGTTATTGGCTCCCGTCCCCCCCCTTTAAAGTGGGAAGGGGCACGCAGACCTTTTGGAACGTCAGGCCATCATCTCTGAAGTCTCATGTGCAGGGGCGCAGTGGACGGGGGCGGTGCCTATGGACCCCTTCAATCAGCAGGCGTCCACACCCAACGCGCTCTCTCTCCGCTCAGCCTTGCACCGCTCTGCACCGCACAGCGCAGCTGCACAGCCCGATGCCGCCCTACCCCCTCCCTTTTCGTGCCCTTGCCTGCGGACATCTTTCATTACCCGTCCCCATGCCCTTCCCTTCCCTCACTTCTTCCTGTTCAGCCCTCCGCTCTCTGCGCCTGCGCCACCCCTCCCTCCCTGCCTGCCCCTCCTGCATTCCCCGTTTCGGTGCACCTGCCCTTCCTCCTTCCGACCCGATGGAATAAACCGCACAGTTCGGTTCGGCGTACGTTCGGCCGGCCGAACGTACGCCGAACCGAACTGTGCGCCGAGACCCATGTACGGTTTATGGCGGCGAGCTCCTCCCTCCCTCCCCCCCTCCCCTTCGTCCCCCTCTTGCTACGCCTGCCCGTCCCCTGCCTCTCCTGCATTTCCCCCCGGGGCTTCTGTAACGGACGGGGGTTTCCCTCTTTGGGAAGGAAGGGCCGCGACCGCCGGCGGTCGGGCGCCAACTGCTGGGGATTGGCCCCCAACCGTCGACGGTTGACGGCTGGTCAACCGATGACCCGTCTCCGGGAATTCTGTGATGAATTGGCGGTTTTGGAACGTCCGCTGCTTCGCTCTGTTGATTTTTCCTTCGAGCCCTTCGGGTCCACCTCAACAGACTGGTGCCACTTTTGGAGGGCAAAGAAATGGAACACGATCCGGTGTATTTGTTGTTTGCATCAGAGGAGGTGCTGGGTTCTCCATCCATCCCCCTGCCATCCCCTCTCCCTCTTCTCATATGATTGCCCATGCCGTTTCATCTGCTTCCCTGCCTCAACTCTTTGCTTCCCTCTGCCCGCTCGCTCCAGCGGCAACTGCACGCTGGGATCGGACCGAGGAAGGGCTGGGAGCACGGAGGGCAGACACGACGGTGGGATCGAGGCAGCCAAGGGCGACGAATTTAAGAGCAATGACCACTGTCCCTCCGATCTCACGGACCTGCAAACGAATCCCATCCACTTCAACACAAAAAAACAGGATCCGGAGAGCGTTTTCCGCCTCGTCAGACGGCGTGGAGTGGGGCATCTCTTCATACTGCACCGCTTTGTGCTGAGATTGCTGCCTGCGCACCGCGTCCTGCTGACGTTTGCTGGCCCAAGATTGGGTGCCACCGGCGATGCTCTGTTCTGAGGGACGTCGCATCATTTTGATCGGTGGGGTATCCCTGGGTTGCGTGGTCTTCGAAACATCCACAAAAGCATTCTTTTGGCAGGGAGAAGGTTCCCAATCATTCTGCGAATCCTCAGTCTTGTCTGCCCCTGCGCGCGCATTTGAACAGCAGCATCCTGTGGCCTCACTGCCTGGGTTTCATGTCCACGACCGTTCAATTTACAACGAGCGTGCGACATTCGTGTGTGGGTTTTCTTGGGTTGGCGCACGTGTGTTTCCGCAAGGACCACTGCACATGCATTGACAACGGGCAAGTGGTGTTTGGCAGGCGGGGGGAGGTGGGGCGTCAAGGAAAGTGTTCTGCCGTTGCCTCCCAGGGACTACATCGCGCAAGGCAAGGCGGCCCCTGAGGATTTTGGGATCTTTATCGGCTCCGTTGCTGTTCGCAAGAATGAACTGCTCAAGCAGGTGTGCAGAGCCGTGTGCAGCCAATGTCCCTCCCCAACCCCTTGTGACTGAATTTGTGGTTGAGCAATGGGTTGTGAGGTGCATTGTGTCAATGCCGCTTCTTTCTGTTTCAGTTGTTTGTCGTTTCATTGCGCCTCCTCCCCAATTTCCATGATGGTTTTGCTGTTGTCCTACAGACACATACGCATCCACACATCCCAACTGTTAATGGTGGAGATACGTAGGCTATTCGCTTTGGTTATGACTGGCTTCTCAGAAGCTGCCCTTGCTTCAATGGTGACTGTGCGTCTAAGTGAATTTCATGAAAAGTGCCATCGTTACATCAATAATATTATTCTGTAAGTGGATAGGGGTGTCGTGATTGAGGAGGATGTTTTCTGAGCATCCTGCAGTCGGATGCCAATGCTGCCTGATGCTGGTGCTTGTGAGCGCGGACCAAGTGCTATTTCCCCTCAATGATGCCGCACGTGCATTTTGTTGGTACCACCTGTCGCCCCAGTCCGTGTCTCCACCCACCAGATCGATGAAGGGTTCTGGATGCCGATCATGGCCTCGGCGGAGTTTGTGCATTCCGCTGGACGGCTGGGACGCCTTTTCTGGGACGGGCTGATGGAGGCGTGTGGCGGGGAGTTCGCGCACATGCCCCTGGTCAGCACCATCGTCGAACGGGACTCCGAGAACAGCAGCAGCCCCGTCCCTACGGGCCCGCCTCAGTAACGCTCAAGTGGGTGTGCCGGTGGGCCAGGGGCGTGGGCGTGGAGACTGAACCCCCGGGAGACCGGTCACATGGCCTGCCTCGCGACCCTCTGCGGGGGGAAGGAACCGGCAGTACCCTCAGCGGCGGTGTCGGCCGAACCGCTGCCCGGCACTTCGGCCGGGCCGATCGGTGGGATCCCCCTGACCAGCATGGCCTCTCGAGTTGGTGATACGGACTCCCACGCTTTGGCCCGGGGCCTTGAGTTGGGCATACGGACTCCCACGCTTTGGCGTGGCCCATTGATTTGGGGATACGGACTCCCACGCTTTGACGTGGCCCAATGGCCGTTGCTACGGGCGTTGCGGCCCCGCGGTGTATGGCCCTGTACAACTGCATGGATTACCTGCAGACCGCTATTCGTTTTTTTTTTGTTGTGAAACATGATGTTCGGTGGGTGCACCGTGCGACGTTCTTGCTGCTGCCCCCCGCAGTGCCGGGCACACGCGCCCCCAATGCCGATGTGCCCCCCCCCCACCCCAAAGCCCTGTATATTGCACCCACTGCTCTGCGTCAGGGCACGTGCCCCCGCCCCTGCCCGGGCCGGGCTGGGGGGGGGCCATGCCGCGCACGGGAGGCGGGGGGCGTGCCGTTGGCGATGCCGGTGACAAGCATCGGTTGGTGGTCGAGCGGGCAGAGGGCCAGCTCATGGCACAGCGAGGGACTGTCGGCCCGTTGGAGCGGAGTTGGCCCGCCTTCCCCCCCCCCCCCCCGCCCCTGTGTAGCTGCTGCTCAGTGCCATTCCATGGAGAGAAACGAACGCGCGGTGCAATGCGCAGTGCAATGCGCGGTGCGCACGATTTGATGTGCGGTGTTTGATGAACACACCAGTTTTTCATTCAGTCACAGCGGGTTGTAGACACCGCTCTCCCACACGCATGAGTAGAGGCAGGGGGTGTGGGCAGCTACAGCCACCATTGGATTGGGGAGGAGGATGGAGTGGAGGCCTCCGCTGTTGTATGCCAACCTCTCAGGCCACCGCGTCCTTGGCCCCCCCTGAAAATCAGCCAAAAATGCATAAAACGCGAACCAAAAACGAGCGCGCGGCGCAATGCGCGGTGCGCGTGTTTCTCTCATGCCTCTGCCTGTAAACTACGGATTGGGGTCTCTGAAGGACGCAGTACGCAAGGCCGTCCATGGGCCATCGGCCGACTGTGGCCCCCCTTCGCAGCACCGACAAAGCGCACAGCCCTGTGAAGAGAAGGGCCGCGAGGTCATGCGGTGGAGGAACCGAGACTGAGGAGAGGGCAGGGTCAGGCACAGGGCCAGGGATGTTCGGGGGATGCGGGGGGGCGGTCCTCCGCGCGCGCGCGCCCGCCCCGGACACCGCGGCCGCCGGGGGACGGCGGTGGATGGGGATTGGCGGGGCTCTTTGAGGTTCGGGTGCGACGGGGGCCCTCCGGTTTTGTTGGTCCGCCGTGGACGGCCTTGCTGCCGACCGCGTCCCGCCGGGGGCCGGTGCGGTCGGGCGTCAGGGCTGCCGCCTGCACATGACCTTGTCCCGGATGCGTGTCTCTTGCCCCAGGGCACAGACGACTGATGCAACCCGCCCCCCCCCCCCCCCCGCTCTCCCAAAGGGCCCGTTTCCGCCTTCGCTTGGCTCACCGGAAGTAGGCCTTGCCCCCCCCCCCCCCGGTCCCCTGCTGCTGCGCGGCCCCGTCGTCGTCGTGTTACGCCCCTGTCCTGCGCAAACCCCCCGTCTGCCCCAGAGGTTTTGGGGTTCCCCCCCGTCTTGTGTTGGACCCTCCGACGATGCCCCGAGCCCCCCTCCCCCGCAGGGCAGTGGATGCCACTGGGGCAGCACGCCGCGGTCGTGCGCGGCGGGACGGGCATCCCACTCCCACCCACACCCTCCACCCCCGCCGCCCCCCACCGGCCACACGCTGCCCTCCCCCAGCGGACCTCCGCTCAACGGGTCGGGCAAAGCCCTACAAAAGCATCGCAGGCCTCCCGCGCGCTTCTCCCACGGTCCGACGCACCGTCCGTTCCTCTTTCCCCCGTCGAGTGCAGGGCGTTCTGCCCCAGGCCGGAGTGCCCCGTCCCGCTGGACTGGATTGGTGAGGGCCAGCGCAATGCGCACGCGTCCCACGCCGGCGGCCCTCATGGAAGCAGCCCTTTCCTGCCCAGGTCGAGTGCATGGCCGTGGCCTGCTGCCGTCCGCTGGCGGGGCACTCCGGTTTGGCTTCAGTCGCCGGGGTGGTCTCAGTTTCTGGGGTGGCCCCGGGTGCTGGATGTCGCCCAGCGGCCCATGTGCAGCTGCCTTTTCTGCGGCAAACCATGATCCATGCAAGGCCATGGTCTGGGAAAGGGGGGGCGGTGGGGAATCAGGGATGGTCTTGGAACTGGCTGTCTGTATGGAATCGCGGAGGCTGGGGTTCCTGACCCACCGACGAGACAAATTCCGTCCTGAGCATGGACCTCTCTTCTTGATCCGCAGGCACCACGTATAAAGTTTCCAGTGATTGGTGGCAGCTTTCAATCACTCTTGGCTGGTTGCTGCCAACGTGCTTCAGACTCGTCCAGACAACACCGAATGAGAGTAGGCTAGACGTTGACGTTCTGCATGGGGATTAAGACCAATCTGTGGAGGGTTGATTGGCACTTGGCATTTGCACAGTGAAACTCAGCTAATTTACCGAAAAACCTGCCCACTGTGTGCCAACACCACCCCACACTCCGGCATATCTGGCCACGGCATCACCTACTGATTCCGCACTGTACCTATACCAATCATTATTGGCTGAGTGTTGGCAGGTTTTTTTTTGGGCTGGTTGGCCCCAGGCCCGTGACCAAAAAAAGGGGCCCTTGACCCTTGCCTGTGAAAGCGATGTCCTCCCACTTGTTGTGTTGTCTGTTGTCCTTCAGCACTGTGCCAACTCTCATTTGTACTCATAACCCAACCTTCTTCCACTTGGAGTCGCGTACTTGGGGATGCACGACCACGAATCAAATGTGGTCCCAGTGCCAGTGGAGGTGTGTAGACAAGCACAGCCCCTCACAGAGGGATATTTGGGATGGATGACTCCACAAGGCATCCGGTGTCAAATGGGTATATGTGTGCATGGACATGGTTGGTGTGTGTGTGTGTGTGTGTGTGTGTGTGTGTGTGTGTGTGTGTGTGTGTGTGTGTGTGTGTGTGTGTGTGTGTGTGTGTGTGTCTGTGGGTGTGTGGGTGTGTGGGTGTGTGTGTGTGTGTGTGTGTGTGTGTGTGTGTGTGTGTGTGTGTGTGTGTGTGGGTGTGTGGGTGTGTGGGTGTGTGGGTGTCTGAGCGTCTGATTTTCTTTCCAAAGGTGCCTGGCGGTGTCATGCACATGGCGTTGTTTTTGCACTGTGGCTTCCAGCCATCCCGGTCACATGGCCTTGATTGCTTGCAGTGTGCACAATGAGCTGGTCTTGCGGCTTATGTTTGGGGATGTGTGTGTTTGGGTGATTCAGTGGATTTGCATTCTTTTTTCTGTTGTTGTATTGCTGTGTTTCCCAGACAGGTGTGTGCTGTGCATGGTGCATATTTGTTCCTCTTCAGGTGCTGCTTGCATGCAGGCATTGCATAGTGTTCGTATGCATCCACAACGGGCGCTGATGTTGCTGTTTGGAGAAACAAATTTGCGTGTTTTTGTTCACTGCAGCAATTGTTCACATGCCTGCAGCTGCTGGTTTCCCTTCTTTTTGAGGAGGGGCGGTTCCAGCAGTCAATATGTTTCTGAATGCAGCAAATACCCGCACCAAGCGTATCGGCATTTCCAAATTATTGTTCTGTTGGTATTTTGACCCAGGTACGGGGGACTTGAGCTTACTGTCTGGGAGGAAGAACAACAGGGTAGCCTACCCCCACTGTATTATCTCTCTGTGTCACTCAGTGGTTCATTTGTGGGTTCTGTGCTCTGTTTCATATGCCCATGATTTGTTGTTCCACGTCCTGTTTTTCTCACAGAGAACAGTTTTCCGCTCTGTGTTGTGTGGCACCGAAACTTTCTGAAAAAACAACACTTGCAATGGCTGCATATTGCAATTGCAGTTTCAGCCATTTCTGAAGTTGGTTGAAGCTTTCTGCAGTGCAATTTGGAGATTCCAATCCAACTCCAATTCATTTTGTTATTTTGTTGTATTGTATTATTTGGGGTGATGCCATCACCACATATCCAAGAAGCGGTCCCCGAATGAACGTGTTTTTATCCTGAAAGTTTGTTATTCCCCTGAATAAAGAATATAGAATCTTCAAACAAATATCGACACATTTATCCATTCATCTGGGGCAGATCGAAGAAACAATCTTTTTTTTTTCCCACGGCGTTGGCCGCCATGCAAACTAGAGATCGAAGAAACAATCTCACCAGAAAAAGGTGATGTACGATAGACAGGTAAATTGCAATGCCAACAAAAGATATTCAATGCCTCAGCTGTCAATGCTTCAGCATTTTGGAGAAATTGTCGAGAAAAGGGCTTGCTCAACCCCTCCCCGCCCATACCCCCCCATGGGGGGCTTTATATGTTGGGGCCGGGGAGTGGGACCCCATCCCTAAAAAATCTATTTTATAGCAATTTTTATGGGAAGCACGATCAAACAAAATGTACGTGAAAAGCTTTAAGATGGCCCTCAAAATGACTGCATTGACTTGACTGGACTAGATTTGACTTCTTGTGGGCCAAGGGGGAGTAGCCTTTTGCAGTCACCCTTTTTGTTTAGTGGCCACTCGATGGTGGGGGCTTCTTTCTCCGCCATAGGTTCGCAGTCACCTTTTTTGTTTAGTGGCCACTCGATGGTGGGGGCTTCTCTCTCCGCCATAGGTTCCCCCCACGTGTAAGGTCCCCCTCACGGGTGACCACCTGGGTTCCCTCGGGGTCCTACCGATGCCTAGCCAGTCCCCCCCTCACCTGGCCGTGCGGTCTGATAGGTCCCCTGCAGGTGGGGCCTTGTGTCGGTGCACCGGCTAACAGCCCCACCACCACAGGGCCCACTCCCCACCCTCACGGGCAGAGTACCCACTCGGTTCTCGTAGGTGCACTTAGGTTTTGTCCACCCATGACCGCACGGACCAGGCTCGGCATCCACATCCCGATCCCCCCTCGCGGGCGTCTCAGTCCATGGGCCCATTGGCCCATTGACTGCATGGATGCGCACATCAGCGTGGTGCACTCTTTTTTTATATATATAGATATAAATGAGAGTTTTTTTGGAAAGGTCGGAAGTTCAAAAGTTTGACATTCGGCATCTACCAATTGGAGATGAGCTAGGGAGGCAACTTGAAGCTGCACAAAAGAATATGTATACATTTTTCAGTGCTTTGTGCTTTGCAACACTTGACTTGTTGAAACCGTACATCATACGATGTCGCCCTTGAGGCTTGTGGCTCATATAAAGCTGTATGAATGTTTATGTGACATCCATGTTAACATCCACAGCTCCGAGAGTGAAGTAATTCTAGTGCACGGTATTTGTCTCTTCAAGCTGGGCACTGCAGGTGTTTTTCAAATTAGCATAGGATTCAGCACCTGCAAAGATGACCACTGGGTCACAATGACACCTTCATCTGGGGTCGTCAACATTCAGCACCCCAAGACTTAGTTTGCTAAACCCGCCACCATAGTCCAAGTGCACAGCAATGAAGATAGAGTGAACAAGCGGAGGGGGGCTCCACGAGATGGGGAAGGGCAGTGTGCGGGCTGTGATCGCCTCCGAAGGGTATCTGTCGGACGACGAATTCAGATTGCACAATATGCACGTGTATGATCACGTATTTATAACAAAGAAAGATGAGCATGTTGAGGAAATTTCAATGAAGCAATGATACATGATATGTTGCGGAGGGTGTGGAAAAGTAAGGTTAAATGAATCCTTCGTCTTTCCTGCTTGGTGTGGCTTTTCCTTTGTTGGTGCGAAGCACCATCAAAAGAAAAGCCTTATTACATTTTTAGCCATTTTCGGGTCACTTTTCTACGTCGGAAACGGAGCCGGGCGATGACAAACAAACGCAAAAACACTCCTTTGCCTTATGTTTAAGCTAGCAGCGCAAGGACAGGGAGGGTGCATTGGGCTCGATTAGCGACACAGGGTGCAAATAGCATAAAATTGACATATTCATAACTCGGGCCTATTGTATCGGATTTTGACGAAATCAAGGGCAATTCTGGTCAATTTGGGGGTGTTCTTTCCATTTTTGAGCTTAAAAAGGCGGCTGAGGGCGCTGAAAACCGTCAAATCGAAAAGCGGTGCTAAAACAAAACGACGGCGGTTTCTGGATTGTACAACAACACGAGGCTTTTAGAATCATTCATAAACCTGGTCTTAGATCGAAATTTAGTGCATTGTAGCCCGATTTCACTTTGGACAGTCAAAATGAAAGATCGCAAATGCCGGCGACTGCAAAATGCACGCGTGCACAGCAAATAAATAATATGTCGGGAAGGGTGCCGCTACCGTGACATACCGCAAAATACCGCGGCGCCGGGGAATACCGCAGTATTATACCACAGTAAATACCGCGGCGCCGCGGTATTCCAGTATTTGGTCGCCTGTGTATCAGTATTTGACTTGAGTATCACAGGTATGTAAATCTGTGAAAATTGTAGCATTTGACTGTTGACGTTACGTTACATCAGTCGAAATAAATAGTTCTACACATCATGCATTTTTTTTCAGGCATGATGAAAATGCAACTATTGCTGCTATTCTACATATGGCTATGGATGTCACCAGAAGTACGGGGAGCCAAAGGTGGATCCAAAAAGGACCCACCCTACTTCACCAGTTACGAAATGGGTGTGATCAAGAACACCCAAAGTTTGTGGGGAAGAATGGTAACCACATGTGCCAATGGGAGTCCTGCCTTTTTTGTGTGGGACCCATTGACACAATACAAAGTGCATCTCTTTTGTGCTGCCTGTGGACAACCTTTGCGTGTTCACAAGTGGCATAGGAGGGTTGCATGCCTTTTAGAATAAAACTGCATTCTTCTTATGCGAGGGTATGTATGTAGGCACCAAGTTAAGGCCGTATTAGTAGGTTGTGGTAAAACGTACCATTCTTGGGAAATTCATAGCCAATTGACTCCCAAGTTACAAAGAGCCTTTCCCTTTATATTATTTCAACGAAGTGCCTTGCATAAGCAAGTGCTTCGACTTGTTTTAACTGGCCTCTCTAAGGGTGTAAGCATGAGTGCCACGGCAGAGCGACCTAGATGGTACATGCCACAAAGTGCGGAGCCGTTGCCTTGGCTCAATGACCTCACTATCAATGGATTGCGGAAAATGCCCATCGAAGGTGATGGCAATTGCGCATTTCGTGCTATTGCCCATTTCTTGCCACATGATCACACAACACTAAGACAGCTCATTACGGACGAGTTGCTGGAAAATAGGGGGGAATATGAACCGTTCTACACGGGACATGATTGGGAAAGGGCAGTTGAGGAGTTGCGTGCCGATGGTTTTTGGCACAATGATGTGGCTGACATGGTGATGCTTGCAGCAGCCACCGTGTTTCAAAGGCCCATCATGATATTCACGGCAAATATGGGTGCTATACTTACCACACCCTTGTATGCTACGGGCCGGGAGGTTGGGGGGGAACCACTTCTTCTCACGTTTCATGGTGCACATTACAATGTTGCAGTCCGGGACAATGACCCCTCCCGCTCCATGTATCGGGATAAGGGGTTACACGTGAGTTTGAAGCCGTCTTCTAGGAGTAGTGCGGCAACAACACTTGAGCAATTAGGTGTCCCTCTGAAAAAAAGGAAGTACACATCGGGTGAGGAGACTTTGC
The DNA here is from genome assembly GCA_964036045.1 of Eutreptiella sp. 'Long Island Sound 2002'. Classification (NCBI taxonomy): domain Eukaryota; phylum Euglenozoa; class Euglenophyceae; order Eutreptiales; family Eutreptiaceae; genus Eutreptiella; species Eutreptiella sp. 'Long Island Sound 2002'. The sequence continues at coordinate 126,705,339 of OZ038383.1, read as the reverse complement.
TCAACTTGTTGTTGCCGCGGTATCGTAGTGACTTCAAGGGGTTGGCGGCTGAATGGGAGCGAGTGTTCTTGGCTCAGGGGGAGTTTGAGGGGAAGGTGTATCAAGTTGAGCGTCGCTCAATCACACAGTTGAAATCAAAGGCACAGCAGATCGCAAATGCAGAAATGAAGGCCCAAAAGGCAACAACCCGAGCTGACACGGCCACACAGCAGGCAGCCCAACAGCCCTCACAACCCCCACCATCTCAAGCTCCACCATCGGCAACCCAACAACCCTCACAACACCCACCATCTCAAGCTCCACCATCGGAAGCACCATGTTCAAGCCACACGGACATGGAGTGCAGTAAGTTGGATGAGGCCATTGAGCCCCCTGCCCCAACTCCAATCCCTACCCCTGTACCCGCACCCCCGCCTCTCCCTACTCCAAGCCCAACCCACGCCCCTACCCCGCCTGCCACTGTGTCACCCCCTGCAAATGCAATTGCGTCTCCCATATTGCCTGCATTGCAGCAAGCTGCGGCTGCACTCAATGTGTATGCGAATGCAGCACGGCAGGGTCAATTGACCCCGCACCAATGGGCACAATACCAGCAATTGTTTGCACAGGTACAGGTGATGACCAATTCTTTGGGCAATTCTTGATGCAAGATCTTTGCTGATCCTTTGAGTGAGTGGGTGAGTGACGGTACCACAGTGCAACCCCCATCTCCCCAAAAGTAGGGGTAGGGTTGCTCAATTTTTGGAGTTACCCCCCACCCAAGTCGGTTGTCTAACTCAAAATGTTGGTCAAACAGACCCTTTGAGCCGTAGTTTTTTGAAAAGTATATTGTTTTCCGCAACTTTGGACCTAGGTAGCACCAAAATCGGAGCCGGTGGCGCCAAGTTACCCCCCGGGTACTTTTGGAGACCTGGTTGTTGCACTATGGTACCATATCACCACAAACCCTCAAAAACTCTCACTTTGTCCCATGTGCATGTCCTCTTACCTTCAAAAGCCTATCCGTATGCATGCATTGACCTGTTGCAAGGACATGAGGCACCACAAGCAGCCACAAAGGCCCCGGGGCTGGCCCGGGGCCTTTGCTTTTTTTAAAAATTTTGAACGTATATGGACAAATCTATATACTACTTCTCCGGTGGCACGAGCGCTCTCGGCCTGTCCTAGTTGGCGGTGTGCAATGCGCTTGCGCCACAACTCCGGGTCGTTTTTCTGCAGCGCGCGCCGGCGCAGGCTGAGTTTTACCGTCTGCACTGCAGTACTGTCTGACGGTCTGCAGAGCAGTACTTCGCCGGCGATTTGTGTCACCAGGACTTTCCTGGAATTTTGTGTCACCAGGAATTTTTTCCACGACGATTTGTGTCACCAGAGTGGCAGCCTAACCAATATGTCAAATAGATTTCTTGAGATTTGGGGCCTGTGGTTTATATATAGTGTTGTTCGGCACCTCAACTTTGGTGGTGCACCTTTAAATCGCATCCCTAGCTTATATGGAATTAGTGGATGCTGGTAAAGAAGTTAAAACCTTGTAAAGGTCCTAACTTTGCAAAACAGCCATGATCAATCGAAACAAATATGACGGCGCGAATCAGCTCTCCGAGGCGGTCATTTAGAGGGGCTGCACTGTACACTTTTGGGATATGTTTCGTTTCGGCGCGCGGATTGTATATAATGGCATAAGGACTGCTTTTAGAGGGGGGCGGGGCCCCATTCCCCGGCCCCCCAATTAAAAGCCCCCCATGGGGGGGGAGGTGAACAAGCGGAGGGGGGCTCCACGAGATGGGGAAGGGCAGTGTGCGTGCTACGATCGCCTCTGAAGGGTATCTGTCGGACGACGAATTCAGATTGCACAATATACACGTGCATGATCACGTATTTATAACAAAGAAAGATGAGCATGTTGAACAAATTTCAATGAAGCAACGATACATCATATGTTGTGGAGGGTGTGGAAAAGTAAGGTTAAATGAATCCTTCGTCTTTCGTGCTTCGTCTGGCTTTTCCTTTGCTGGTGCAAAGCACCATCAAAAGAAAAGCCTTATTACGTTTTTAGCCATTTTCGGGTGACCTTTCTATGTCGGAAATGGAGCCGGGCGGTGACAAACAAACGCAAAAACACTCCTTTGCCTTATGTTTAACCTAGCAGCGCAAGGACAGGGAGGGTGCATTGGGCTCGATTAGCGACACAGGGTGCAAACAGCACACAATTGACATATTCATAACTCGGGCCTATTGTATCGGATTTTGACGAAATTAAGGGAAATTTTGGTCAAGTTGGGGGTGTTGTTTTCTTTTTTGAGCTTCAAAAGGCGGCTGAGTGCGCTGAAAACCGTCGAATCGAAAAGCGGTGCCAAAAAAAAATGATGGCGGTTTCTCAATTAATCAGCAGGACGAGGCTTTTAGAATCATTTATAAAACTGGTGTTAGATCGAAATTTCGTGCATTGTAGCCCGATTTCACTTTGGACAGTCAAAATGAAAGATCGCAAATGCCGGCGACTTCAAAATGCACGCGTGCACAGCAAATAAATAATATGTCAAATAGATTTCTTGATATTTGGGGCCTGAGGCTTATATGTAGTGTTGTTCGGCACCTCAACTTTGCTACTGCACCTTTAAATCGCATCCCTAGCTTATATGGAATTAGTGGATGCTGGTAAAGAAGTGAAAACCTTGTAAATGTCCTCACTTTGCAAAACAGCCATGATCAATCGAAACAAATATGACGGCGCGAATCAGCTCTTTGAGGCTGTCATTTAGAGGGGCTGCATTGTACACTTTTGGGATATGTTTCGTTTCGGCGCGCGGATTGTATATAATGGCATAAGGACTGCTTTTAGAGGGGGGCGGGGCCCCATTCCCCGGCCCCCCAATTAAAAGCCCCCCATGGGGGGGGAGGTGAACAAGCGGAGGGGGGCTCCACGAGATGGGGAAGGGCAGTGTGCGTGCTACGATCGCCTCTGAAGGGTATCTGTCGGACGACGAATTCAGATTGCACAATATACACGTGCATGATCACGTATTTATAACAAAGAAAGATGAGCATGTTGAACAAATTTCAATGAAGCAACGATACATCATATGTTGTGGAGGGTGTGGAAAAGTAAGGTTAAATGAATCCTTCGTCTTTCGTGCTTCGTCTGGCTTTTCCTTTGCTGGTGCAAAGCACCATCAAAAGAAAAGCCTTATTACGTTTTTAGCCATTTTCGGGTGACCTTTCTATGTCGGAAATGGAGCCGGGCGGTGACAAACAAACGCAAAAACACTCCTTTGCCTTATGTTTAACCTAGCAGCGCAAGGACAGGGAGGGTGCATTGGGCTCGATTAGCGACACAGGGTGCAAACAGCACACAATTGACATATTCATAACTCGGGCCTATTGTATCGGATTTTGACGAAATTAAGGGAAATTTTGGTCAAGTTGGGGGTGTTGTTTTCTTTTTTGAGCTTCAAAAGGCGGCTGAGTGCGCTGAAAACCGTCGAATCGAAAAGCGGTGCCAAAAAAAAATGATGGCGGTTTCTCAATTAATCAGCAGGACGACGCTTTTAGAATCATTTATAAAACTGGTGTTAGATCGAAATTTCGTGCATTGTAGCCCGATTTCACTTTGGACAGTCAAAATGAAAGATCGCAAATGCCGGCGACTTCAAAATGCACGCGTGCACAGCAAATAAATAATATGTCAAATAGATTTCTTGATATTTGGGGCCTGAGGCTTATATATAGTGTTGTTCGGCACCTCAACTTTGCTACTGCACCTTTAAATCGCATCCCTAGCTTATATGGAATTAGTGGATGCTGGTAAAGAAGTGAAAACCTTGTAAATGTCCTCACTTTGCAAAACAGCCATGATCAATCGAAACAAATATGACGGCGCGAATCAGCTCTTTGAGGCTGTCATTTAGAGGGGCTGCATTGTACACTTTTGGGATATGTTTCGTTTCGGCGCGCGGATTGTATATAATGGCATAAGGACTGCTTTTAGAGGGGGGCGGGGCCCCATTCCCCGGCCCCCCAATTAAAAGCCCCCCATGGGGGGGGAGGTGAACAAGCGGAGGGGGGCTCCACGAGATGGGGAAGGGCAGTGTGCGTGCTACGATCGCCTCTGAAGGGTATCTGTCGGACGACGAATTCAGATTGCACAATATACACGTGCATGATCACGTATTTATAACAAAGAAAGATGAGCATGTTGAACAAATTTCAATGAAGCAACGATACATCATATGTTGTGGAGGGTGTGGAAAAGTAAGGTTAAATGAATCCTTCGTCTTTCGTGCTTCGTCTGGCTTTTCCTTTGCTGGTGCAAAGCACCATCAAAAGAAAAGCCTTATTACGTTTTTAGCCATTTTCGGGTGACCTTTCTATGTCGGAAATGGAGCCGGGCGGTGACAAACAAACGCAAAAACACTCCTTTGCCTTATGTTTAACCTAGCAGCGCAAGGACAGGGAGGGTGCATTGGGCTCGATTAGCGACACAGGGTGCAAACAGCACACAATTGACATATTCATAACTCGGGCCTATTGTATCGGATTTTGACGAAATTAAGGGAAATTTTGGTCAAGTTGGGGGTGTTGTTTTCTTTTTTGAGCTTCAAAAGGCGGCTGAGTGCGCTGAAAACCGTCGAATCGAAAAGCGGTGCCAAAAAAAAATGATGGCGGTTTCTCAATTAATCAGCAGGACGACGCTTTTAGAATCATTTATAAAACTGGTGTTAGATCGAAATTTCGTGCATTGTAGCCCGATTTCACTTTGGACAGTCAAAATGAAAGATCGCAAATGCCGGCGACTTCAAAATGCACGCGTGCACAGCAAATAAATAATATGTCAAATAGATTTCTTGATATTTGGGGCCTGAGGCTTATATATAGTGTTGTTCGGCACCTCAACTTTGCTACTGCACCTTTAAATCGCATCCCTAGCTTATATGGAATTAGTGGATGCTGGTAAAGAAGTGAAAACCTTGTAAATGTCCTCACTTTGCAAAACAGCCATGATTGATCGAAACAAATATGACGGCGTGAATCAGCTCTCCGAGGCGGTCATTTAGAGGGGCTGCATCGTACACTTTTGAGGTATGTTTCGTTTCGGCGCGCGGATCGTATATAATGGCATAAGGACTGCTTTTAGAGGGGGGCGGGGCCCCATTCCCCGGCCCCCCAATTAAAAGCCCCCCATGGGGGGGGGGGGGTGAACAAGAATGGAAGGATGCCAGAAGATGGCTTGGTCAATGCAAATGTCTGAGAGCTTGTCATCCAACGACTGCTTAACAGATACATTGTCTACTAGAACACGAGCTGTCTCATTGTCACCCACCCACATCTGCATAAATGATGTCCTGGTAGGGCAACTCACTTTTTCCACCTGGCGCCGGTACATTCTTCATGCCCCACAGCCTAACCTTTCCTCTCATTATTTGCAATTGGGTAACAGTGAGTCCCAACCCACACCGCAATTTCAGAGTGCCATCTTTGGAGATGTGCGGAATGCATTCCCGGAAGGCTTCTACCGCTCAAACATTCTGCTACGAAGCTTTGCAGCACCACTCTCACCGTCACCGGCGGTGAATTCTAGGATGTTGCGAGCATGTCTAGTGGTAATGCCCTCCATGGTTTTGCAAGAATGCGGAAACCGTAGATATGGAACAAGCCAACCTTGTGTGTTGACTCAGATCCTTTTTGAGCGCTTGCTAAAAAGTTCTTCGCTGCGCTTTACGGGGGCTGCGGGGTGGTCCGTGCGGCGACTACCCCCTTTGGCACAACGCCACAGCGGGATGGTTTCGCTTTGTCATCACTAAGAGAATTTCTTGGATAAAAATCATCCCACAAAAAGCCAAGGAAATCAAAGTGAATGCACACCCATTTGATGACCCATTTGATGTGCATTGGGACAACCGTAGGTGCCAAGTTTGGAGTACGGAATCAATAACACACCACTTTAGGCGTGCAGGGCACAGGTCAGTGTGCAGCTTCCGTGTGGGGCCCAGAAGAGAGTATTAGCACGCCGTGCTCGCGGCAGGCATCTTTTTTGTACCATTCTCTACCCGTGTAATTTGTCATCAACAAAGAGTAGTAGCGCAAAGATGTGCATGGTTGCTTTTGTTGAGCTAGAACAACTGCGAACCTGACAATGCGTAGCTAGCGAAGTGTCCTTGACACGATGCCAATGGTGAAGATGTGCCAAACTGCTTGTAAAAAAGTCACGAGCTCAGGGTATACCACACCGTTTGCGCACGAACAAAAGCCATAACACGTACACATACCTGGGCGCAGCATAATGTGCATGCAAGCCCGTTTGGGTTCTGGGACCAAGTGTCTTGTCTACTTGAGTCTAGCAGAACCTCTCCATGCCCTGATGTAGGATGGCAAAACAATGATCTCTGGTGACACGGTGGTGCACATTGTTCATGGGGTTGTAGCAAAAGTCGAATTGGGATCCTCCGGGAGTATGAGTCATATTGAGTCATCCCAAACAGCACTTTCTAGCGCTCCAATGTCATGCCAATGGTAGTTCGTTGCCATCGCGTCGGCTGAGGGCTTGTTGCTGTCTTACATGTGCGTTGTGAGCATGATCAAAGAGATATGAAAAAGAATCAAGATGCCGCTAAAAAGACAGTGCGTGCAAAGCTCTTTGTGGGCAGCCGCTGTTGTTTTGGTTGCACTCTGGGCCTCACTGTTTACCGCATTGAAATATAGCACAACAATCTTGCTTGCATGTCATAAGTGTGCCTCCCCATTGCTTGGAGCCTTCTCGGCGAAAACTTTTGACCCCCCCTCCTCAAAAAAATGTAATCTAATTTTAGGGGATAGAGGCCTCGGAATCAAAAAATCCATGGGGGATCATCTTTTGGCGCAAAATAATCATTTTACAAAGGGTTGGACATCCAAAATCATGCCTTGGGGTATGCTACGCGAATGACCCCCAAAAGGGGGGGGGCTATACAACCCCGCACCTGTGCCTCATCTAACAACCTCTCTTCGAGTCGATTTTTAGGCGCCACCATATGTATGGCCGGCAGCTATTGACCCTTGGTAACTGGGCCCGGAGGGCAGGGGACGAGTCGCTTACCCAAACTGAGGAGCCCCCCCCCCCCTCCCTGGTACAGCCCTTGGCACCGCACACACGCCCAGTGCTCCGCCAGGGGGCCGAAAGGGGGTTCGATTATTGGCCGACATACAAAACTTTGCCCTGCGTGCACAGCATTCCCTAATGCCCAGCCCATCTCGGTGATATTCTAGCAACAGATATGACAGGCTCCGCTTTCACCAATATTCCCACAAGCAATGATGATCCTCAGAGATTGTATGTGCGTCCAGAATTTAGGATCCCGTTGTGGGCGCGGTGCAGAACATTGCGGCGCATGTCTAGCGCGCTACATCTGTATGAAGTATGTTATCTCGAGCTCCAGGTTTATTTTCACCTTGGGAAGTCCCCCAAGTAGACCGCACTAGACTGCAAACTTCTCTGCAAGGCACGTTGCAGAAGCCAAAATGTAAGAATTGAACAACTTTAAATGCCACTCCCACCACTTTCAACGTCTACCTTTGCCATCATCATTGGGAAGTCTCCCAAGTAGACCGCACTAGACTGCACACATCTCTGCAAGGCACATTGCAGAAGCCAAAATGTAATTCAACAATTTTAAATGCCACTCCCACCACTTCCAACGACTACCTCTGCCATCATCATAAACTGAGTGCAAAAGATCAGCCAAATTATGAGACACTGTGAGAAGGTGCTCCAAATGTTGAGGTGGGAGCAAAAACATGCAAAGTGGCAGTCTCGGCCCTGTGGTTGGTGTGGGACTGGAAAATGCTGCCGCCATTGGGTCCAGGCAAATGGCTGTAAAGGGCAACAGAAATGGAGGTCAGAGCACACTTGTGTCGCTGATGTGCGCGCGGTCATTTTACGTGGTGTTCTGTAGAAAAATAAACATTTCTGGAGTATTTGGATTGTTGCAGTCTGACCACTGGAGAGAACTCAATACCTAATCACTGTAAATTTGTCGCTTGCTATGGTGCCTGTTTGCCTGTCGAATTCTTGCCTGCAGCTGATCATACTAAACGCAAGATTTTGCCCTTTTACAACGGTCAAGATTTAGCTGTAGCGCGGAAGCGTTTAGCCACCTCTCCCCAGTTTTTGTGTTCGCTAGCTCAACAGTTTTGAAGCATGGATGGCAGTGAAAATGTGACGCCCAGGATCCCAACAGCCATTAACCTGTGCTCTCATCAACGTGCCCCAGCAACCACAGCACATGTGCATGCACTGGAGACATGAACCGGAGCACGAATTCAATCGCAGTGCAATCTCCACATATCTGCGACCACAGCTCATCATGGTGTGCTTGCACCTTTAAATATGTGTACCCTTGCACAATTACCACTGCAGTGCACTTTAAGCTGCAGAGCTTTACGTCCGCATAGAGTTTACCAAGATTTTACACGTTAAAAATGCCAACTGTGGATGGCAACCATGTCATGCCCGTGACATTTGTGCAAGCCCACGGCTGAGCTCCTGACGACCGTGTCTCACCTGTACCACTGTTGGGCGGACACCAGGGAAGTCTGGTGCCTCAGACCAAATTGGCACCCTGCTGGACCATGGTAACACCGGGAGGCATGGAAGAGTGGGGTGGACAGGGTTGACTGCAAGCGGTTCGGGGAGGCCTTGCCATGTCTGGGTCCCTGGCCACGATTGTGCCACATGCATGCCAACAGCGAAAATAGGACATCGAACCGAAAAAATGTTCAACCATCTTGTTCTGCTCCCCAGAACCAGATAACTGGTGCACAAGCAAAATCCAAAGGGATGATGAACGCGACACACGGCCCACATGCAACACCGTCACATCGCGACGCCACGTAACGGGCAACCGACGATTACTACCAGCGCCACTAAATGAGGAGCACCACCAAACCACCAAATATATGCGACCTTGCAACCGTGCATTGAAGCTGGGAGACGGCGGCGGTGGTGTCGAATACGAAAAAAAGGCTGGGAGACCACTGAAAATTTTGGAGACGAATGTTGGCAGGAGAGTCCAATCACGGACGAGGTGTTCATCGAATCCCCCAATGACAGCTTGCGGTCAGTTCGCACGCACTTGTGGTCAGTGGTCTACAGGTTTGCGGTATGTAGCACATCGAAAGGCAGGTTTGGTGCGTGCTCAGGATATGGAGCACAGACTTCACAGGCCCATCAACTGCCACTCTGATTTTAAGTCCAGCCACTGCCACTCGTGGGTCGTGCACAGGTGGGGATTCCATGAATAGCTTGTCTCACACTTTATACCTACGACACGGCTGACCAGGTTGGGAAGGCGGCAACCTTCACAAGCCGTCCTTGTCCCAATGTCATGCAGAACGTAGGTTTGGACGCATAATTACAGCAAAAACCCAACCCGCACGGAGATACGCTCCGGCATAGCAGTAGATTGGGCTGTGCGCGCATGTGGGGCCGAAACACAGACCAGCATTTCGAAAAGGCCCCGCGGGGGCGGCAAAATGAACCAGCGCAAACAGATTTTTGTACAGGAGAAAGGTCAGCGGGGGCAACCTGGCGCTGGAGGGCAGGGGTGTCAGGGGCCGGGAATCGGTGCCACAGTTCCACGCCGCACCACAAACATTATACAACGAACAGGGGGTTGGCACCCTGTTCGATACGCTGATGGCGTTCAGCCCCCCTTCACCCGGTCACATCGATTTCGAACCCCTTGGCGCGGCCAACTTTCGGGCACCACCGAATTGATCCGGACCCCCTGCCCCTATATACGCCTGTTCACATTAATGCTGGCTCGCCGACATGCTGTCGTACTTGTGGCCTGCCTTCCCGCCTTCACCTGGGGCAGAGGCGCAGAGGCGGTTGACATTGATGGAGGACTGCAGCTTGCGTTGCTCCGGCGGAGCAATGCGGGTGCCTGCCAACACGATCTCCTTAATTCCCGAATTGTGTTTGACGAGCCGCTTCAGCGCCAAAATCTTGGTGAGACCGGGATTGTTGGACAGATCAAGGGTCTGAAAAAGAGAGTGAGAGAGAGAGAGAGAGAGAGCCAGAAACAATGCATGAACAGTGCAAAATGCACTATGCGGTTAGACCAGTGGAGGGGGCGTCAACAACGGGGGTGACCTGTTCGAATATGAGACACCCAAACGTGTGTTGAAGAAGTTCCGAGGTCCAGAAAGGGGGGGGGGGGTGAGGCTTAATGAGATTGATTGAAAAAGAGACAGACAGTGCTGCAAAAAATGCAAACCAGAGGCAATGCACTCCACAGTCAGGCATAAGTGCATCTTTATTCTGTATGCCTGACCTGGTTAAACCTCTTGACACACGCTGTGCCTGAATCAGGAAGACGAAATATCCGACAATGCGGTCGAACAGTCACTTACAGTCCAGAAAGGGGGGGGGGGGGACCTAATTCAAAAACAGACCAATGCACACTGCACCAAACGATTTGGGATACGCAACAACCCCAAGGGGTTTCAAGATGATTTCCAGACGACCAACTCCCATTAGAAATTGGCATGTTTGTCAAGGCAGAGTGTGGACCAGCGTGAGTGTGGGAATCGGATATCTTGTTCCTGACCATCTGATGGACAGGACTTCTTTTTCAAATCCTCCGAGTCTGTTTGTTTTGCTGTTTGTCATATTTGTTGTTTGTCCGTTCTGTCTGCCCCCTGATTTTGGTCACTGACGCCCCGCCCCCCCCCCCCCTCTCCAGGAGTCCTTATTGGGGACTGTACTGCATGTCTGCTTTTCTACCTTTCAATCCTCTCAATTAAATTAGGTCTCCACCCCCCCTCCGGATTGGAGTGCATTGCCTGGTGTGCCCATGCACCTCTGCACATGTGGCTGCTTTACGGTTGCAGAAAGCTCATCGGAAAGAAGCTCATTGGCGGCGGTCTTCGGCCAAAAAACTCGGCGGTGGTTCGGCCGAGCCGAACCGCCGCCGAGGGTACCGCTGGTTCATTCCGTCCAGCCGTTGCAGAAGGTACATGCGTGTCAAAACGCTTACCTACTGGGCAGGCGGTAATCTTTCTTTCTGTTTGGATCGTCGAGACCAACGGATTTTGCCTCTGTCATGAGGCGTGTGCTTTGGACATTGCAACTCTTGAGAGTGGAGCAAAATTGGACGGAGTCCAAGGCAGATGCAGTCTCCTCCACACAGCACTGGCAACAGCCCGTGCCCCTGCCGGCATTCAGGCCCATTGCCGAGCATGCCGCACCCCTCGGGCACCCTCACACACCTGCAGTGATTTCATGGGCAGGCAGGCCTCGACCACCTCTGTGATGGTGTTGTCATCCACGAAGTTGTCGCTCATGTTCAAGAGGCGCAGGTGGGTCAGATGCTTCAAAGCGGCGCACAGGGCAACAAGCTCATGGGGGCCCTGCGAGACATCGGAATCGTGAGGTGGGCAGGCGCTGCAAGCTCCGTGGGAGGCGGACAGGGGGGCGTTCAGGTGCTTGGCCGCCTGGTCACATGGCCAAGCCGCCCATTGCACTGCCACCGCGCAATCACCGACCCCCCGTTGCCCCGTGTCTCAGGGCTCTGGCTCTAGAAGGCCCCACGCCGTTGCACGTGCGACATTTGGGTTGATGGACAATAAAGCGCATCGCTGTGTAGACGGGCAGGTCACCTGTTGCAGGGACCACAACGCATCCGGGACGTGCCTTCCCCCTGTTGTTCGGTCCCAAACCCCCCCCACGTCCTCATTGGCTTCACTCGAGTGGGGGGTTTGCAAACCGTCTCAGGGTCCCCACAAGAGGGAGGGGTCTGCCAGGACCACGTGTCGGAACTCTAATCCGGCCCTGAATTACCCCCGACACGGGCCTCCACAAGGCAACCCCCCCGTGTGACATGCCGTCGGGTTGCAGTTTCCGTACGGGGCCCTGGACAGTCACCCACTCTCCCCTCCGCGCGCTGCGTCAGGCCGCTGCGTTCCGACGGCCGCCGCGGCCGGTGCCTTGTGGAGTCGTTGCCGCGTGACGCGGAGCCCAGCGGTTGGCGCACTGGGGGTTCGTGCTGGTGGTTGCGGAGGTCGTGTAACGGTCTGTCTGCCCACGCCCCTCCGCACTCGTCCACCCCAGGCCTCGCCGCGTTGTGAAGCGCAAGGGCTCCAACCCCCCCCCCCCCGCTCCACCAGCCGCATCCCCCGCAAGGCCATGTGCGGGAGCCCCATGCACTCCCCCTCTGCGCGTGGTGCACGCGGGCATTGCACGCCCCTTGATGGTCCCCCTGTGTGACATAAAGTCCATCTCTGGTTGCTTTACGGGGCCCAGGACAGTCACCCGTTTATCCTTCACCGCATGATGCAGTGTCGGTCTTCTCCTTCTTCTCATGAAGGTCCGCCAAGCCGCTGTCTTGACCCCACCATTTCTGTTTCTCCATGGCGGCGGGTTGTGGTGGTCAAGACATTAAGGATCCATATGGCATTAACCTTCGCTCAGACCCCAGCCCGTGGTGTGGCGCCCGCGCTGCAGGCCCCAAGTGGTGGTCTCGGCGATTACCCCCCGCCGGTTCGCTCAAGCGAAGTATGGCACTCACCACTAGGGTCTGCTTAGCCCTGTCAGGAGGACCCCAGCAACTAGGTCACTCAACTGATCACAGCGATGCCCGGCTCCCGGACACCATCGGGAACCATCCCCAACACCGCTGCGGGCCGTCGGATGAGCGCCTGTGCTCGACCGGACCTGGCATCCCCGCAACACATCCAGAGACTGCCCAGGCCCGGGAGCTCTTTCCCACGGATTGTGCAGGGGGAGCATAGTTCCGCCTTCTGCGTGGACTGTCCTCCATAGCCGCTGGCACCACGCCCAGCGCCGCAGCTATGTCTAGTCCCGCTGCTCCCTTGGCGGTGGTGGCTCGGCTGCTATTGATACAACAGCACGTGTTGTCCCTCCGTGTGCACGAAGGCCCACGTCACGCGTGGGTGATCCCCCTGTGTGACATAAAGTCCATCTCTGGTTGCTTTACGGGGCCCAGGACAGTCACCCGTTTATCCTTCACCGCATGATGCAGTGTCGGTCTTCTCCTTCTTCTCATGAAGGTCCGCCAAGCCGCTGTCTTGACCCCACCATTTCTGTTTCTCCATGGCGGCGGGTTGTGGTGGTCAAGACATTAAGGATCCATACGGCATTAACCTTCGCTCAGACCCCAGCCCGTGGTGTGGCGCCCGCGCTGCAGGCCCCGCCTTGGTCCCCCGCCCCCCCTGGAGCCCCGCCTTGGGCAGTGATCCACTTGCCTGGGGTTGTATGGTCCATGTTCAGACACAAACGGAGGTCCACCGGAGACACCAATGCCCCCCTATGCCCTTGATCCTGCAAACGTCCTGCAGTGTCTCTTTGGGGGGGTCGTCCCCCCACCTTGGCCAAGGACCCCGGGCCGCAGCAGTCAAATCGGACTGAATCCGTCTGCCCGCCTGCGGTCCACACTGCTGCACGGAAACTCCCTCGCCCACCATTTGCTATCCCGTGCACCTGTCGTTTGTCTCGAGTACCCCATCGGGTACGCCCCCACTGGTCCGTCATCGATCCTTAAACGACTCCGCTTTGTTTCGGTCCTACTCCGTACATGTCCAGTGGTGCAGCAGCATCAACGACAAGCGACCCACGCACGGGAGGCAGGGCGAGCAAATGCACATGGCGGTGCACTGACAGCCGACAGCAGCGAGGGGGAACCGAGGCACACCTGCAGGGCACGGGCCAAATCCATCCGGTCGTCGTTCGCCCCTGTGCGCAACTTGTTCACGATGGCCATGGTGGGGGCCTCACCGCGTTGCTGGCAACCGTTGGTGTACGTGGACTCCGCCATGCGTGGGTCCAGCACCTGGAGACGCGGGAAAGAGCAGCGAAGGCCCAATGGCTCGAGCAGGGCAAGGGCATGTGTGACCTTGGCAGGCAAACCAGGAATGAAACGTGGCGAAAACAAAATACTTGTCATTATTGGAGGGGAAGAGTCAGGGGAAGGGCAAGGGTGAGTGGCGAGAGGCCCACAGGCGCCGCCAGCGGCAGACCGCAATACCCCCAGGCGTCATGCCAAACCCCGTCCCACCCGGAGGCATGGTGTGGGCAACACACCAGGAAAAAAAGCTGGAGTGTCCGGTACCAGGAATTTTTCATCTTTAGTCTGATGCAACCCATAGGTCCAGATGATTACCTACCAACAGCCGTCGGTTACCCACCAACCGCCATCGGTTACCCACCAACCGCCATCGGTTGTCCGCCAACAGCTGTCGGTTACCCATCAGGTTTTTTAACTAAAAAAAACAATCTTGTCCACTAAAAAACGTCGTGCAACACACAGAACAAGCACTCAGGGGCCCAGACGGGGGTGCGCATGTTTTGTGGCCACAGCGCACCTCGTTGGGGTCCGGAGCGTAGCTCGACACGGAGCTGGTCCGGCCACCGCCCCGGGCACTGTTCTTCTTCTGCGGGGTCGCGGCCTCCTCGGCGGCCTTCGCGGCGGCCTGGGCGATGGCGTCGCGCCTGTCGTGGAAGCCGTAGATGTTCTTCTTGACGGTGACGATGTCCAGCTCCCACTCCTCGCCCAGGATGCCGTAGCAGGGCACCCCGTCCACCCCCTCCGCGCACGGGATGATGCCCGTGTCACGCAGCTTGGGCGACAGGCGGTCCGCCACGGGCTCCGTGATGACGATGGTGCGGCCCACCTCGCGGGTCAGGGCCTCCACCTCCATCACTCGGGCGCTGACCTCCCCGGCCACCACGTACTCGGTCATCCCCATGCTCCCGCACTGGGCCAGCACGACCTCGCCGAAGTCCAGGCCCACACCGCAGGCCACGACAGACCGGCAGTCGAGGACGTCCTGGAAGGCTTGCCGCAGGCCGGTACAGAAACTGCATGGCACACGGAAGAGGGCGGGGCAGGGGACCGGTGCTTGTTGGGGATGGGGGGTGATTGGCGAAGGCGAAGGAACGGCCGGGACCAGTTTGGCGCGCGCCACAAATGCGAGGCTATTCGGGAGACCCAAAGGCAAAAGTGGAGTGTGGACCAGGATGCCACTCGCCACCACGGTCTCCCCTCCCCCCCCGGACAACAAATGCAGGGGGCCCTGTTCACACAGTGGACCCCCGACAAAAAACACGCAAGTGTTGTCCCCAACGCCACCTACCTCGAACCCCCCACTGACCCTAACCTCAAGCAAGTTTTGGGGACATTGGACCAGCCAAAACACCCGGAGTACATCGGCTATGTCACGCTCACTGGCGGTTCTGAAATGCTCAGAGGCCATGTGTTCACATCACAACACCGTCCAGTCCAAAACATCGTGATCTCTGCGACCATTCATTTTGCAAAGCACGTCTTGTTCTTCCCCGACGCATTGCCGTGTGCTGTGCACCGGCTGCCGCATGCATTCTACTCGGGCTTGTGGCTGGCATTTAGCCCCGGCATTTGGCAGCAGGGCTGAAGCGACAGCTCACCGCAAGAAACCGGACATGGTCTTCGGCGCACGTACCGGCTCGGCCGACAAGGGGCCGGCTGTCCGGTTCGTTCCGGCGACCCCCATACGTGCACTGGTAATAGCAACCCCATAACAACACCCCTGCGGTGGCCACAGACCGCCTCGTGTATGCACCGCGTTGTGTGTGGACCACCAAACCACCCCTTCGCTCGACCTTTGACCAAAAGCCTGTTCTCTACTGTTCTGTACATAAGAGGTGTTGTTTGTATGCAGGGGACCGGGTTATTGGTGGGGTTGCCGGGATGAAGCGGACAGTCGGCCCGCCGGCTCGGCCGGCCGATTGTTCGTCAAACCCGCGTCCGGTTTATTCCGCCAAGCCTGAAGCAACCTCAGGGCAAGGCAAACCTGACAATCTCTTTGCAGGCAGCTACGGCACCATCGGCATTCTCCGGTGGGAAATAAGCGGTCACACAGTCTCCAATCAGCTTGATGACCTCTCCGCGTTCGTTGACGATGGCGGAGGTGCACGCATCGATGAACGTGTTGCAGATCACCCAAACCTCCGTCAAACTGCACTTCTCAGAGAGCGGTGTGAAACTGCAGATGTCCGTGGCCAGCATGACCACCCCAGTGGACACGGCCTGCAGATTGCGGGGGTTGTTGCCTGCAGTCAGGTAGCGGACCACCGACGATGGCACGTACGTCTCCAGGGAGATGAACGACTTGGCGAGCTGGGACAGCACGTCCTGAGCAGGACAGAGACACGGTGTGCAGCACCGGCGCAAAGGAGGGCATCGGACATCGGGCAAGCCCACAGACCGGCCCTGCCTGGGCAGGTTCGGCTCGGCCTGGGTACACGTGGGTCCATTGCCTCCCCATGCCCTGTCCAGCCCTGAGTTCGCCAGGGCCGCACCCCTTTTCGGTTGCAGGTTCAGCCGCAGACCCCAAAAGCCGCGCCGAGCACGCCAAAGGGGTGTCAGTTTGCGTGCATCGCACTGAACTACAGTCCGCATGACGCAGAGCAGGTGGATGCCGTCCACGGCACGGCGGACGGTCTGGCGTGGGCTCCTTTTGCTTTGCGTTTGCAGATGAGCCCAGACTGCTCGAATCTGCATCAGCAAAGCCCACGGCCTGCACCCGAAACGACCAGAGCGTTGCCACAAAGTCCCAGTCCCAGAGGCAGAGGTGAACTCTGTGCGATGATTGGGTTTGCGATCAGCCATTCGGCAACAATTTTCTTTGGGGCGGGGGGGGGCACATCGCCTTGTCCACGACCCCCCCAGTCTTGGGGCGCTTTGTGGCCCCCGATTGCCGCCGAATGACGGGTGGGTTTGGCGTGACGCCTGGAGTGCCGTCTGCGGCGGGCGGCGCCTCGCCACTTCCCCGTGTCCTTCCCCTAAACCCGTTCCCTCCGCCGGTGGCGGTGCCCCATTTGCCTCACCCCCTTGTGCCCGGTGGTGGGGGCGGGGGTTGGCATGACGCCTGAGGGTAGTGCTGTCGTCCTCCGGCGGCTGTCACACCTGCGCACCCTGGCCCAGCAGCTGCCCTGAGGGGGCCACTCCTGAGACTCGGGGCCGCCCTTACGACCTCTTCCCTGTCCCCACAAACCCGTCGCTCTCGGGGCTGCTCGAGCAAATGGTTGTGCGGGGGTGGGGGTCGTCTGAGACTCTGTTGAGCCCCGCCCCCCCACCACCGTTCTGGGCTCGGGGGACGGGGGCTGCCAATGGGCCGGGGGAATCCGGGACTCCCCCACATTTCACACACATTTCGGGCTCAAATGATCTCCCACGGCGCACTGATCACTGATCCCGGGGATCACGGGGAAGAAAGCAACTTTTTCTGGGCCGCTTCGCCGCCCGCATTCTGAGCCATCGCCGGTCCTTAGACTGCCCTTTGACTCTGTCATCTGAGCCCCTCCGATGGGGCGGTGGGTCAACGTCGAGGCGACGGGGCCCCTCCCCCGACGGTCGCGCGCGGGGCGCACCCACGGCCACAAAAGAGGGGGGGTGAGAGGAGGGCGGGCGCCCCGCGGCACACCGGAGGGTCGACTAACGCGGAGGATGGGACCTTTGGGGCCCATTCGGTTTGTCACTGCATGTCCCTGTTGAGCAGGTAGGGTAGAGACACGCACACGGCACGCCCCCAGACCTGCAACGGAGGGAACGCACTCAACATTTCCTCCGTGGCGGTGGTCAGCTCGAACGCGGTGCTGTACACCCGCTCGTCCTGGGGGGCCATGTACACCATCACGGCATCCCGATGCCGGGAGTCCGCGCGGATCTTCATGTACACCGAGATCACGGCATCGCGGGGGCCTTCGAGGGTGTGCACAAACAGCCCGCTCACGTACAGCAGAGACCCGGTGATGTCCAGCTGGGCGTTGCGGCGCATTCCCACCCGCTGGATGGCGGCCAGATCCAGCCGCGACATCGGCCGGGAGGCGAAGGAGACGTAGGTGAGCGAGACCAGCGTGGAGTTGCCACCCGACATCGTCGAAGGGAACGCAAGCTTCGCAATCATCGTCAGGCGATCAGCAAGACTGTCTCGTCGGTCTCCTACCCCACCGGCCTGTGTGTTTGAGAAGGTGGGTGAGACCTAATTAGTTGGTTGGATTGCAATACTGCAGAAACGGACAGGCAGTGCTGCAAAAATTGCAAACTTGAGGTGGTGCACTCAGGGCATCTTGATTCTCTGTGCCAAAGCTGGTTGAACCTCAGAAACACACTGTCAGCACACAGAGCAGCAGACAGAAATCAGTACATACAGTGTGTGTATGTCAGGACCAGAAAGAGAGACAGTAGCGGCATAATGGAAAAGAGAGAAGGGGGAGGGAGGGGGTCTGTTAACACAATCTCAACATAGGAGTCACCCTGGACTTCACACAGGAAGAACTGCCTTGACCGCGGAAACTCGCGTCATCTTTCCACCCTCCAACCAGCAACTCACTCTGCATCCGCTGCTAGGCCCTGCGTTCTGTGCCCTGCGACCGTAGCTGCAAGGAATCCAGCTGGCTGAGATTGAAGGTAAGGGCAATGATCGAGGATCGAGGCACCATACCATGGGCGCCAGGTCCTTGGGCGTGTCGTCAAAGATGGGCGGCCGGGATTCAAGGGGCAGGGATTCGTAGTCCCGCACCGGGAACATGGCCCGGTACCTCCCGGGGTTGAACTGGTCGATCTTCTGCTTCACCATCGCGCTGTCCAACTCCTGCGCCCCTGCGAACTGGTACACCGCGACGGGCTTGTCGCGGCCCTTCACCTTGTGCATCCCAAGGCTCTCCAGCTCCTCACGCATGTCGTCGCCGAGCAGACACCGGACCTCGAAAGAGAACAGCAACGGCACCTTCAGTTGCACCGACAGCGACGCAACTCGGGAGGCGGTGTTGATACAATCTCCCAAGAGCGTGAAGTCGGACTTCTGCGCCCCGGCGTTGCACAGCAACGCACGCCCGTAGTGCACCCCGGCGCGGGAATACACCAGGGAGAGCGCGGAGCCGGGCGGCTGGTGGGCGCGCAGCTCGGCAAGCTCGTCGCTGATCGCCTGGATACCCAGGAGCGCATCCTCGGCGCGGTTGATGGGCCAGTACGCCATGCAGATACCAGTGATGAACTTGGCGACCTGGCCCCCGGTGCCTTCGATGTTCTTGACGCAGCTGTCGACGAAAGTGGCCAGGACATCAGCCACCTAGGTGAACCGGCGGAGGAACAATGGATCGGCACAAGAAAAAAAGGGGGGGGACGATTGGTTTTTCTTTCTGTTGGGTCTTTCCGGACGTCGACACCCCATCACAAGACACGATAGATATTTCCTGCGTTCTGCTCGTTTGCTCTCTGCTGCAGGTACACAAATGACAAAACAGTCAAACTTCTTGTCATATGATTTCCGACTGCCAGACAGTGTGTGCGCGCATTCCGTGTACGCTCGCGACGCACCTGCTCAGTCAGAGCTCCATTCGCCAGGATGCTCGAGAACTCGACCAGGTAGATGAAGGTGACAACGACACTCATCGGCTCAGGTGGTTGCTTGTTGGGCTCTTTACCCAGAAGCAGCATGTTTCCAGCGTTCTTGGGCAAGTAGGCCCACATACTGGAGAAAGACCGGGCAATCTGAAACAGAATCGTCTTAATCGCAGGGTGCTTCGTGATATTGTCGATGTGGGAATCCTTCATATGCCAGTCACCATACATACGTCCAGAGCAAGGTCCGTTTGCCAACACAATACAGGCTTCGTGACGGGGGTCTTGTCCGATCTTGGCAAACAAGAAATCCAAGTCCTCGTCAGTACCTTCGATGACTTGGAAGAAGAACGGCGAACTGTAAAGCAGGAACCCACTGACACCGATTTCACGGTTCCGCAAAGTTGACACGTGAGCAAGCTCAGCAAGGAATTCGGGGGTGCAGTCGTCCGGGTCGGTAGCCTTGGAGAGATACATCAGTCGGCGGAGGCCGCTTTCTCCGGCCGCGCCTCCAGCAAGCATAGTCGGGGACACACTGATACTGAAAATGGAGGCATTGTCGATGTTGCTCGAAGTCTTGAACTGATTCGCTGCCTCCAGGTCTGGGAAGGATTGAATCTGCTGCCCATCTTTCCACACCAGCACGTACATTGTGTGTTTCGATTACTATGCCTGCAGAAGGGAAGGAGTTGCAACTTTGCTTCGACGTAGACGCGCTGCAAAACTAACTTTCAACGAAAAGCTGGCACACAGTAGGCACCCGGTGTGTTTCGCAGTGTCTCGCGCGGTGCAATTGCGTGCGAGCAGAGGAGGCTGTGGCTTTGGAGGCACTCAGCTAAGTTGGGTAAGCTACGTATCCGCCTGAACTGCTGTAATGAGGCAAACGCACAGATTCTTGCACGCGGTTTGCCGCACAAGCGAAACTTTCAGGTACCTTCGCTGGGACTTATTCTTCTTTTTCTTCGTGAACGGCAATCCACGTCTTTGTTCTCTTGAACTTCTGTCTGCATTTCGCCTGCGTGTGTTGTTCAGGCTTTGAGGGCCCGTGTCGTAGAAAGAAATGAGTATCAGGGCGCAGCTGAAATAGGTGAAGTTGACGTGCGCTAACGCCTGTAGTGCCCTCGGTCTTGTCTTCTTCGTGCCCTGGTCACGTCAACAAATTTGCAAGTCAACAGAAAAACGTTTCAGGTGGACAGAGTAAACAGCACCAGCGTCTGTGTTTGTTTCCTTACTGTTTTCCTTAGCTTTTTGGCAATCACCTGGAACAATCCTCACTGCCGGTAGTCGGGTGATAGCTCTCCCCTTTCAATGGACACTGAACACTGGAATTCAATCAGAATTGCAATGGTACTGGGTTTGCCCACCGCATTAAAGCGGTAAGGGCGTGCCTATGTCCCTGGATTACACTTTAACAAATCAAACCCTCAAATTCGGAAAAATAGAAGGGAATACACATCGTTGCAAAAATTTGAAACTCCGAGGCGACGAGCAGTGGATTCAAGCTGAAGCTGCAGGGAGATTGAATGTACCAGGTAAGTAAGGGAAAACCCCGCGACTTAGATTACCCCGCCTGTTGGACTGGCGCGCGCAAATGCGGCGCGGAAATCTGGCGCGCTGCGCTGAGCGCCAGTCCCCCCAAATGCAAAAACGGCGCTACAGCGGGACTCGAACTACCGCACATGTCCCTCCTGCGCTTTACCCGCGTATCTTTATCCATTAGACCGCCGATTTCACTGCCAGCGAAGCGGGAGCATTTCATATGAATTTGGTCCCTCCGAAAATTTGTTTTTAAAAAAAGGCGTTCGCCGGCGAGCGCCGGCGAGTTACGAATGTTACGAACATGTTACGAATGCATCGTCGAGGTCCATATATGCTTTCGAGTGACCCTAGGGGTTAAGTTTTGATGAAAACTCCACCCACAAGGGTTAGATTGTGGCCCATGGAGGCCATGATGACCAATGATGGTCACAATGGTGACAATGTTGAGCTGGGGGGAGTTGAAACCACCTTGAAGGAGGTGTTTATAACACCTCAACCGAATCGAAATTTATGAACCACAACCTGTTTGGGCCCAAAAGGGTGATAATGGGCCTTGTTGGGGTCCATAGGGCCCTATGGGGTCTTGTTGAGCCCATGAGAAAGAGTCAGAAAGGCACATAGACAACCAAACCTGCAGTCCAAAAAACTAATACAGAAGTGGCAAGGAAGGTGCCATGCTGTTGGAGTCAAGGACCATTGGTGTGGTCCCAAAAGCACCCAAAGAACCATCCAATGGGGCGCACAAGGGCACCAAAGGGTCCATGGGCAAGGGTGGCAAAGGCATACCTGGTTGCATAGTACTTGGAAGTACAGTGGGCAACAAAGGCATACCACCCATAGACATATTAAACATAGAGGTCCCAAAAGGATCCATATATGAATTGTCCAATTGCATGACAGGAAGTGAAGATGAGGGTAGGATGGGTGGCATGGTGAGAGCTTGAAGGAGGGGATCATTGGGGAGCAATGGCATAGAAGTGGATGGTGTGGAAGTGGCTTGTGGAAGAGAAGTAGTTGGCGTGGAAGTGGCTGTAGTGGGAGTGCGCCGTGTGTAGGTGCGCCTAGGTGCCCGTGGCACATTGGCCTTCTTCCAAGCCGTCCACTCCACTTGAGCTTCCTTGAATTTGGTGGTGAATTCTTCAAAAAAATTCTCCCTCATGTCTCTCCCCATTGCCAAAGCGGATTCCCTCGCCAAAGCCCTTTGCTCCTTTTCATCCCTTTCCTTTTGTTGAGCTTGAAATTGCTCAAAAACATCATCCCCCGACAAGCAACCCCCTTCAATGCGGCATCTTCAGCCAACATCCCTCCAGGTAGGCCAAGGTCATGCTTGAGGACCGCAGCAATGGCCTTCAACATGGGAGCCTCCCTCCGGGTTGGATACAACACGGAATGAGGATGCTCATGTTTCCAAGTCGCCAAATTGGGATTCTTGGAAGACTTGGTTGGGTTGAGCTCCAAATGGCTAGGCATGGTGGCTACAAATCAACACAATTGCAAAATCGGGCATCTCCCTCCCAAGCATCATGACAGGCGATGCCACAATTTTGCAGATGCGAAAATGACAAAAGTGCACTTGACACCAAAGCACCCCAACTATTAGTTAAACCCCTAACACTTGCCTCACCCGGTGCCCAAACACCCAAACTGCAATGTGCAAACTTCACATTTGGGCAATGGCCAAATTTGGCCCATCATGTCCGAAGGACATGCCATGCCTAGGGCACATGATGAATGACCAAAGTATCACTTCAAGGTAACAAACCCCCAACAAGTATAGCACGACACCAACACAAAGACTACCCAAAGCGTGAATTAGACAGCACTAGAGGGCTGTAGGCTGCCCAACGCAAAAAACGCAACGTCCAACGCAAACAGTGGCACAAAGTTATTCAAATGCGTTTAAGTACAACTCAGTCCAAATTAGTGGGGTTGGGGTAAAAAGGTGCCCTCAAAGGGTAGGAAAGTTCGACAAATTTTCGACGTAAAATCGTCGCTTCGACGAAATTCTAGATAGTGCACCTGGTAAACAGACACTCAAAAAAGACGTTCCCAGCTTCTCGGCGTCTCATCTTCCAGGAATTTCGAGAAAATCTCAAAACTCTGCGCGCCGCGCGTCAGTCCAAGTTAGCGGGGTTTTCCCTTAATGTAATGGTAAGCGCGACACCGAGAACCTCCCAATTTCGCGGTACTGCGGTATTTCGGTGGTAACTTATGTCTCAACAGTGGCAGCCGACCCTGAAGTCCAACCATGATACCGACCATGCAGAGTCCATCAGGAAATAACAGCAACTATCCAAGTCCAGTCGACCATGAAACAACAGAAACCGTCACTGGATCTCGCATTCTTGGGAGTGGAATCCCCCCCCTCCCGGTACTAGACGCACACCACAGAAGAATAAACACGCACGTTGCACAAGAGCCAGTAGTTATCGTGTTTATCGAGCAGCAGGGACCTCTCGAGCCTCCCCAGAAAAAGTCTCCCAAGACCTCCTCTACATACGCACACCAATGATGATTTTCCTGTTGTCCAGAATGGTTGATTTACATTATCTCTGAATTTTCTATTGTGCCTCTTCCTCCGCAGGCACTCTCTCTATGTTTGTTCTTGACACACACACCGTATGTATTGATTTTTGTCTGCTGCTCTGTTTCATGTCGGTGTGTTTCTGTTTGCTGACAGTGTGTTTCTGAGGTTCAACCAAGTTTGGCATAGGGAATAAAGATGCACTTATGCCTTACTGTGGAGTGCATTACCTCAAGTTTGCAATTTTTGCAGCACTATCTATCTGTTTTTCTACCGTTACAATCCAACCAACTAATTAGGTCTCCCCCCCCCCCCCGGTACCGATCAGTCGCTTGACGGACACAGGTCATCATCCCGTGTAACACAATCAAGGCCGAATCCTCCAATGCGTCTTTGTTGGTTTGTAGTAAGCTGCAAACCAGCTGGACCGGCCATACGATCTGCTTCCGTGTTGTTATCCGTGTGAAATGCTTTGCATCCAATTTCCGTTGCCGACACAGCTCTGGACGTAAACTCTCATCTCAGCTCAATGCAACGCCGCGGTGGAGAAGACAAACTCAAAACGTTTGGATAGCACGTCGAATCAGGAGACGCAGACAGCAGCGCACTCCAACGTATTCGTTGCTACCCAAACTGTGTTTTGTGGTTCCTACACCAAACATCGTGTGCTTGTGTTTTAAGTTTTTTTGCATCGCAAAAACCCTCGCCACCCCAGTTTTTGGAGGGCTTAGTCACAGCCGCTCGTCTTTGCTACACTGTTGATGACCAAGGCGACCGTGACATTCAGGCGTTAGCCGAAACTGTGAAACTGCAGGGGAAACCGTGAGATAACACATATGGAGGCCTCAAGCTGCACAGTGTTTCGTGCAGCCAACAAAGGGCCTCCCTTGGCATTCGATGATATTTGACCATCACTACATAGCACGTTGCGTTGAGCACCTACTTGGTGAGACTCATGGACTTCATTTTCTTTGGACCAGTTATTTTCTTCGGACGTAAAGTCTGAGCCATTGCGTGAAGTTGGAGCTGCCATTTTGCTACCATTTCTGTGGCTTCGTTGCATTCACGATGTGTGAAGCCGGAGCCGTTGCCATGCGTGAAGGCACAGCCTTAGCAATGAGTGAACTTTTTGTGTTTTTGCCAATATTCAGGTAAGGACACTGTGTAGGCCGGCGACTCTATCTCCATTGCGAATTGTAATGTTACTGTGTGGCGGTATAAGACGAAAGGGGGCGCCATATGTGTGCAGGACAATGCACGATGCTATGCCGATTTGTGAAGCATGTCGTCTTGTTGACATTTGACATTTGCCTACATAGTGCATGGTGATCTTACCATTTTGAATAGGCATGGTTATGCTTGATTTTACATGGTTCCATTTGTCATATAGACCGACACGAACAGAAGATAGCTCTCGTGAGCCAATCTTTATCCCCCATCACTGTTTTGGTTCAGCCTCAATGCATTTGTGAGCAATCTTGTGCGTACGCCTCACCAGCTTCATAGTCGTTGAGGATGGGGTGAGTTCATGCCTTGTTCAAGAGTTCATGCCTTGTTCAAATTCATGATTGTCTTATTGGTGCAAGGGGCTTGCGGACGTTTCACGGCACCTTTGGTAACACCCCATAACGTTGACCCTCAACCCCCCCCCTCCCTGCCGTGATACTCACACAAGGTGCTATACACATTCCCGAAACCTGATTTGGACGGAGTATGTTCTTGTCTCATGGGGGGCATTTCATTGACTTGTTGCACCTTTTGGGGTCTTGGGAATTATCGTAGCATTAAATGTTAGAGGGTATCTTGCGTTCTACGCTGTATTTTGGTTATCTAGAAAACCATGAGTACGGCCCCCGCCGCTGGGCCTCCAAGGAGCGGTTACCTTTCACCTAGCCGTGGAAGTCGGCCATTTTCACCTTTTCGGTCTCCAGTTGCTGCGGTGCGGAAGGTCGTCCAAGGTAGTCAGTCTCTGGGATCAAATAACCCACCGAAGGGTAATCTACAAGTGCCGAGTTCACCTCATGGAAGACATCAATCTCCACTTCTCTCGCCCAAAGGAACAAGACAGCAAGCTCCGTATCGATCGCCCACTGCAGACCTGCGTCAGACCACGCCCATAGGATCAAATAACCAACAAAAGCTTGATCCACAGATGCCGAGTTCTTCTCATGGAAGACATCAGTCTCCACATCTCTCGCCCAAAGCATCAAGACAGCAAGTGCCGTATCGATCGCCCACCGCAAACCCGCGTCAAACGACGACTCTTGAAGAACCCGTGCGTGCTAAAGCACCTTCCTTGCCTGAGGTGAAAGCACCTTCCTTGCCTCAAGTGGTCCATCGCTACAACGCTAATGCTTCGCATTTGATGCCGCCCTCGTCCACCCTTGCCAACGCCATAGTTCACATGTTGGTTTAGCTAATGTTGATTTTCGTAACGAGGCCACCACGAACGCATTTGTTGAAATGAGTCCGCTTGATAGCACGAATGGTGGTCGTGGGTTTGTGTCGTTGCGAAGTGTTGGGCCAAAGTTGTGATCGTTCCTACTTTGCTTCATCGTTTCCAAGAATTCGGCTGATGATTGGACAAAGCATAAGACACCGGAGGGAAAGGTATATTATTTCAACAATTCGACAAAACAAACGCAATGGGACAAACCTAAAGCATTATTGCAGAAGGAGGTCGGAGGTGTGCATGCACACTAACATTACCGCACCGCACGGAGGGGTGCCAACACAATTGACATGTTGTGATTGTCCTGGATGCTTATGTGCACCATCACCATTCTGATCTTCTTGTCGTGAACACGAACCGGCTGGTGGTTTGGCGGCCGAGGGGGGGCTTCCCCCTCTCCTCCAAATCCTACTCCCCTTCCCCTCACATACTCGACCGCGCCCTACGGAATTGCTGTCAATGGTAGGACATCCCCATGATTGACCGTACAATTTCGACGTTTCTATCACATAATCGTTCCTCACTAACGTTTATCGTCTTGAAATCACGGCCCTTGGGAGCGAAGCGAACCGGGCCTTGCTTTGCCCATGGATGGCACTATGTGGGTCGCTATCCTTGTCCAAGCTGGTTTATTTCTTTAGACTCCTTGATTGATTGTTACGTTTGAGACATGGCGGTCTCCCGCCGAAATTCATCACAAACTGCTCACACTGCCAGGTTCATCGAAGGACAGCTGCGGGTATATATGTATGTATGGGACTTCTGTGAGATTTGCCACGGTTTTTCTGGAAACCCCCAATTGAAACACCCCTGCCTTGGCAAATTTTGCCCTTGTGAATTTGACCCCATTTGCACCCTCTCCCATTCTTTATTTTTGGCTATCAAAGGCAAACCTTGGTTTGGTTGTTGTGTGACTCTTTTCTTCTATGTCCACAGAAAAGGTCCTTGTGGGCCACCCCTATCAATGCAAGCTTAGTTGTCGGATCGTTCAGTGCAACACGATTGCAGTTCACCCGCGGGGGGCTGCAAGTACGAAATTTTCCAGCAAAGCCAAACTTGCCGTTGGGATACGATGGAAGGATCACCTAAGAGGGGTGGAATGGGATTGACAATTGTCAAGGCCCAAATGAAGTACTACCCCCCCCCCCCGTGACAAGAGAACTGGTACTCTTAATTTTTTGCCCCCTGGAAATTTGACTGTGTCACATACATGGGTTTCAACCGTGTCACTAGTGTGTTTGGTGTGTGTGTACTCCATGAGTCCCTTTTGTAATCAGCTCTTAAACATGAGTGAAAACGGCAACGACAATGTTGAGATGAAGTGTCGCCGCCCTTTGAGGCAGGGCACCTATGAGCCATGCAAGATTTGCCATATCTATTTGCACTCCGGGTGCATGGCTGTCAACAGCCAAGGCAAGTGTGCTTGCTGCCCTTGAGACTCTATGGAGACTTGTTATGGATGCTTATATCCGCTATCGGTCTCACAATTTCTTTGCAAAGAAATGCTATCGCCGACCCTCCTGGCGATAGCATTTCTTTGCAAAGAAACGCTAGGGGGTAGCATTTCTTCGCAAAGAAATGTTAGGCGAT
The DNA here is from genome assembly GCA_964036045.1 of Eutreptiella sp. 'Long Island Sound 2002'. NCBI lineage: Eukaryota > Euglenozoa > Euglenophyceae > Eutreptiales > Eutreptiaceae > Eutreptiella > Eutreptiella sp. 'Long Island Sound 2002'. The sequence continues at coordinate 126,677,861 of OZ038383.1, read as the reverse complement.
AGCATTTCTTCGCAAAGAAATGTTAGTGTGCATTTTGTTCCCTCTGTGTTTACTAGAGTAGCACAACAATGTCCAAGAAAGATTCCAAGGTTTCTGAGGCACAATTGCCCACGCCACCCCGTGTAGAGCAATTCATTGGTGTACTTCAAGAATGCAAAGATAAGAAAGAAGACACCAAGGAACCTATCAATAGCAACATGTTTGAGGATGACTCGGATCATGAGGATCAAATCGGAAAACCCAAGAACACCAAGAGAACGGAGTTGGTAGCCCTCAATGTAGCCATGGAGTTCCAAGAAGTCTCGGCTAAACCCTCCCCAAACCAGAGATAAAAGCCGAACCTTGCCCAAAACCACCACAGAACCCTTCACCAATGAAAGTGAAACTTGAGTCTCCCCAAGAGATGGACAATCGTCAAGTAAGTATTTATACTATCTCTGATGATGATTTGCTGAGCTCACATTCTTGCGATGTGTTGAATGCTTCTATGGTTTCCTCTAAGCTTTCCTTCGGAGATGAAGCAAATGAGTATGAAGAGTTTCCTCCGACTCAATTGATGATGATTTGCTGAGCTCACATTCTTGCGATGTGTTGAATGCTTCTATGGTTTCCTCTAAGCTTTCCTTCGGAGATGAAGCAAATGAGTATGAAGAGTTTCCTCCGACTCAATTGTCTGAGAAGGGGGATGTGTTTGCCTCACTTGCAGAAGGTATCAATGAATACCGTGATGCGGCTTTTGCCGCCCCACCTAGTGAGGAAGGTGCAGCACACAATCAGGTGTTTGAAGACATGCCTAACCCCTTCACAGCAGCAAAGAAGCCTAAAAAGGCCCCATGTAGACCCAAGGTGGAACCAAGTGTATGCCATATGTGTGATGAGCCGATCCCTAGGAAACGTGACACTATTGCTCTTCAACCGGTGTCATGTGATGCATGCCGTGCAACCTACCACCTTCGGTGTGCCAAGTTGACTCGAGTGCCTCGTCATGGGTCATGGATTTGTGAAAGCTACACCATGACGCCGTAGTTCTTCCCTATTTATGGCTAAGAGGTAGGAGCCATGTGGTAGCCATTCCGCCTCCGAATGTGCGGGGTGCCACGACAAACAGTGACGTTTCGCAACTCAACTTGACTTCTTTACCCCTCTTGATGTCAATGTCTTGGGAATGCGGGTTTTGCCATGGAGGGTCGGCGATAGCATTTCTTTGCAAAGAAATTGTGAGACTTCGATAGCGGATATAGTGAAACGCTACCCGATAGCGTTTCTTTGCAAAGAAATGCTGGGGCCCCTACCCCAGCATTTCTTTGCAAAGAAACGCTATCGGGTAGCGTTTCCTGTATAGAAGATGTTCCGTGGTCTCTGTTTTTTTTATGTGCACATGTTTGTCTCCGGGTGTGAACCGTGTCACTTATTTCAACCGTGTCTCCTGACAGCTTTTTCCAACCCCCTCAAAGGAAATCCACCGTGTCACATATCGGGGGGGATTTTCCGTGTCTCTTGTCAAGGGGGGGGGGGTACTTTTTTTTTCTTTGTTAGGGCCACTTCCTTAGCCAAAGTGCCACAAAGTTGTCAAGGCCACAAGGCCCAACCGTGCGCCACCTATCAAATCTAACACGTGGTGCGGGTATTCAAGCGGGAACCAACTATCATATGTGATAGGTGGTCCGGGCATTCAACAGGGGACCACCTATCACAGGTGGTCCGGGTAACCAACCCGTGACCACCTATCACATCTGACAGGTGGTCCGGGTATCCAACCGTGGACGACGTATCAAATCTGAAAGGCCGTCCGGGTATCCAACCAGGGGCCACCCGTCAAATATATCAGGTGGTTCGGATATTCCTTTGGCTACTAGCACAACGGTCTTGTCCGGTCTGGATTTTTGTGCAAATTGTGACTTTTGTGTGAAAAGTTGGGTCAGGGGTATTTGCATGTGGCGGATCTTGTGGTTTTGGTGTTTTTTGATGATTCAACGAAGGATTAGAGTTTTGCATGTAGACCAGTTTGGCAGATCACAAGACCGGTCTAGACCGGTCTTTGTACCAACTCAAACGAACTCAAACGAAAAAGGGATACAAGGATTACAAGGTTTTTACTTCTTCTGCGCCAACTGCATAAAACGAGACGAACTGATCGAACCGACCGGACCGAACCGTTCATTTCACTTCGTGTAAAGACCAGACCGGACCGGTCCGGACCGGTCTTTGAACAAACTGCATAAAACGCGCTAAACTGGGCGGTCCGACCGGTTCGACCTGTTTATACCTGTTTTTGATGTGAACTGCATAAACTGCTTGAAATGATCGGACCGGCCCGTTTAGATCGTTTTACGCGGTTTGTTCAAGGACCGGTCTGGACCGGTCTGGACCGGTCTTCTGGTAAACTAAAACGAACCGCATAAACTGCATAAACTGTTCGGTCTGCATAAACTGCATAAACTGCGTAAACCGGCGTAAAGTAGAAGTTTTGCTAGAATAAACTGCGCGAAACGGGAAGACCGGGCAGACCGGAAGACCGGACTTTATGAAATGCGTACCTGTAGCCAAAGGAATATCCAAAGGGGGACCACCTGTCACATCTGACAGGTGGTCCGGGTATCCAACCCGGGACCACCGGTGAAATCACACACATGGTCCGTGTATCCAAATAAGGACCACGTGCCAAATCCGAAAAGTGGTCTATGTATTCCACCGGGAACCACCTTTCAAATCGGACAGGTGGTCCGCGTATCCAACCGGGGGCGGCCTGTAAATTCCCACAAGCGGTCTAGGTATCCAACTGGGGAACACCTATCCATTCCGACAGGTGGTCCACGTATCCAACTGGGGGCCACGTGTAAAATCTGACAGGTCGTGTGGGTATCCAACCAGGGACCACCTATCAAATTTGACAGATGGCCCGTGTATTTCAGTGGGGACCAGCTGTCAAATGTGATACATGATTTGGGTATCCAATCGGGAATCAGTTGTCAAATTTGGGAGGTGGTCTAGGTATTCAACCGGGGACCACCTATCAAATCTGACAGGTGGTCTGGGTATCCCACCGCGGCGGACCACTTGTCAGATCAAACAAGTGGTCCGGGCATGCCACCGGGGACCACCTATCAAATCTAACAAGTGATGCGGGTATCCAACCAAGGGCCACCTGTCAAATCTCACAAGTCATCCGCATCATAAGTCATCCGCGTATGCAACCAGGGAACACCTGACAGGTCCATACCGACAGGTGGTGCTGGCATCAAACCGGGGACCGTGTGTCAGGTATGACAAGTGGTCCACGTATTCGACCAGGGACCACCTTTCAAATCTGACAAGTGGTCTGGGTATCCAACCATGGGGCACCTGTCAAATCTGACAGGTGGTCCACGAATCCAACCGGGGCCCACCAAAATCTAACAGGTGGTCCAGGTATCCAACTGGGGACCACCCATTAAATCGGACAGTTAAATGGGACAGGTGGTCTCGGTATCCAACCGGGGACTAGCAGTCAAATGTGGCAGGTGGTCTATGTATTCAACTGAGGACTACCTGTTAACTCTGAAAGGTGGTCTGGGTACCCAACTGGGGGCCATTTGTCAAATTTGAAAGTTGGTGTGGGCATCCAACCGAGGACTACACATAAAATCTGACAGGTGGTCCGGGTATCCAACCAAGGGACCACCTGTCAAATGTGGCAGGTGGTCTGTGTATTCAACTGGGAACCACCTGTCAACTCTGAAAGGTGGTCTGCGTACACAGGGAAACCTGTTTAATATGACAAGTGGTCAGGGTATCCAACCGGGGATTTCAAATCTAATAGGTGGTCCGGGCATTCAAACGGGGACCACCTGTCAAATCTGACAGGTGGTCCGGGTATCCACCCGTGGTCGGAATTGCTACGCTCCCACACCCGAAAATGGCAGTGAGTAAAACTGCCACCTTTGTATGTCTCCCTACACCTCAATGCACTGATGCCCAGCAGTGTTCTAAATGCCTCTCAGCAAACTGGATGTAATACCGGTACACCATGGCCTCGCAGCATAGCATGTGGGTGGTGATGCCTTTGCCTCTGCACTTACCATGCTCCATGACCGTGGCACTCTATGCGCTTGTTTCTCAGAAAGACACCCATGGGTTGTTAGCGGATCGCTCTTCAGTCTTTTGCAATTTTGTTCTCTGCGGTCTTGCTGCTTTGCAACAATCTTTGCTCTGCCTGGTGACATCCCAAACTCAACCGCCTGACGAAGAGTTTCAAGTGTTTGTACCATTGTACGAAATCCTGTGTTTCACTAAATCTTTGCACCTATCAAAACTGACCTGTGGTCTCGGTATCCAATGGGGGGACCCCCTGTCAAATCTGGGAGGTGATCGGGGTGGTCCTTCACGCAGCTTCTTCAGGGGGGAGCACGTACACATGGCAGTACGAACCGGCTTACGCACTCAGCCTTTATGCTGCACACCCTGGACCAGCCCCACACCGGCAGCCCGGGACCACGGGGACAGCACATGCACCCGCGTAGTGTCCACAACAAGTGGGCGTGGGGAGGGGACACCAGTCACATCGATCCAACCTGCACCAATCCAATGGGTCGACCCATATGCCGACCGCGGCCAAGTAGAGCACAGCCTCCACACAACACAAACAAGTGCATTACACCGCGAGTATGAACCGGATTACTTTTCTGCCCTTGTGGATTACAACCCCCCCCCCCCCCGCATTGTGGTTGTTAGAAGCCCCTGTCAGGAAAATTATGCTGCAGATGCACACCCCAGCGTGCTCAAGTCAATGCTGGAGTCGGCAAACCCCCCGCATGGACTCGGAGTGTGCACCTGGATGCACCTCGGGCAACAGCCCGTCTCCGGGACAGCCGACCCCCGGAGTAGTCAAACAGGACAAGTCATCCAGGGGCTCCGTTGACACAACCAAAACACGTTCGGGCCCACAGAGGGTCAGAATGAGCGGTGGCAAGAGGCTGATAGGCGCCGCCAAAGGCAAACAATCAGATACCGAGGCCTTGTGCCAACCCCCCCCCCCCGCGGACCAGGGTGTGGGGAGGGGAACCCACATTGATCCAATGCACCCACAATCCACTCGGTGCCCCCCCCCCCCCCACATACACACCATAGTTCACACAAAACAAAAACACACAGCAAAAAAAAAGGGACATTGTCATGGTGGCATCATGAGCAGGCGTCCCGCCTCTCGAAATTGTTGAAGCTGCCCCTTTCAACCCCAACCCAATTTGGTGGACAACCAACCCATCCATCCATGTGTGGAGGATTCCCTCCTTAAAAGGTGAACAAGGACATACACCCGGAAGTACCAACCGGCATACTCACTCGGCCTTTATTGCACCCCCCCCCCCCTGGCCCATTGCCCATGGCCCATTGCATTTGTCTGTTTTTTAATTAGGTCACACCCCCCCTGGCCCAACTGCCTACCCCCTGATCCACGGATTTTCCGGACCACAAATCCGGGCCAGGCAGTACTAGAGGCTGAGAATCCACAGGCTGAGAACCCAGGGTTGCGGTCCCCGGGAGTGTGCAAGAGCATGGCAAACAAACATGCAAACACAAACAAGGTAGGCACACACAAAGCAAAGGATGGAGGTTTTGGATGACCTTGAACAATTAAGGTAATAAACAAATTGAAAGTGTGACTGACGTGCAAGTGGATGCAAACAAATGATTATATGATTTCATCTTGGCAAAAAATTCACAGCGCACGTGGTGATGCATGATGACATGCAAGCGGAAGCAAACAAATGAACCGCACTTGTCTAAAAAATCGTTCAAAGTGCAACCAGTGATGTGACATGGTGTGAAGCAAAGCAAGCAAAAACAAAAATGCACAGAGGTACAATTGTTGAAGTACATCACAAGGTGTTGTTGCAAAAGAAACTGATCCAAAGCATGAGTACTCACAGCTTTTCACTTGTCATCTCTTTGCCCCATTCAATCAAATTGGGTCTCAACCCCGCTCACTGTGTCACAGTGTGGATCCATGCGATCCTGATCACTACCATTGTACCCCTCCCCCCTTCCCCCATGCCTGGGGCGCGAGTTCCTTATGTATCCGATGGGCACAGATGGGCAGAAGTCTCCGTGGGGCAGTAAACCATGCTCGTGGCTTAGCGAAAGGGCACTACGAATGTGTGTGTGGTGTGGCCATCAATCGGACCACCAATCAGCATGACCATCAAGTTGCTGCAATTTGCCTTCTGGGATATTTCACAGCTGCAGCACGAATGAAACTCCAAAGACCATTGTTGGGTCATAGCCTTGTTGCGTGTGGTGGTTTTGCGCAGTGGACCCGTTGCTTCGCAAAGCCCAATCATTGCTCGCTGCCTTTCAGATAATAGCCCCTGGAAGGAGTATGCTTCAGCAGACGGCCGGAAGTATTAACACAACCCAACGACGAACCAGACAGTGTGGGATATTGGACAGGTGTGACAGCAGCAGGACACGAGATTGTGTGTGTTGTATGTTGTGTGTTGTGTGTTGTGTGTTGTGTGTTGTGTGTTGTGTGTTGTGTGTTGTGTGTTGTGTGTTGTGTGTTGTGTGTTGTGTGTTGTGTGTTGTGTGTTGTTGTTGTTGTTGTTGTTGTTGTTGTTGTTGTTGTTGTTGTTGTTGTTGTTGTTGTTGCTGTTGTTGTTGCTGTTGTTGTTGCTGCTGTTGTTGCTGCTGTTGCTGCTGCTGCTGCTGCTGTTGTTGTTGTTGTTGTTGTTGTTGTTGTCGTCGTCGTCGTTGTCGTCGCTGTTGTTGTTGTTGTTGTTGTTGTTGTTGTTGTTGAATGCAGGGATCACACGGTGCGTTTCCGACCCGAAGACCATTTCAATGGTCTGTAATGTCACACAAAGAGAAAATGTGAGTGCCTCATGAGCACAGCAGGATCCTGACGCGACGCGACGCGACGTGACGTGTGATGTGGGGGACAAAAGGGTGTACAGCAGGTTCGTTGACAAGCCTGGGGGGGGAGGGTGGTCGGGGAGATGGCACTGGCGAGCGGTGGGAAAGAAGCCTCGGATGAGGCCCACACGGTGGCCATTGGCAACCGATTGGTAAATGATGTCTTCCAGACCCTAAGACACCATTCTGAGGGGATTGGGTGGTCAGCCCCTACCCAGGCACGAAACTAAAAGCCCCATTGGTGGCTTTCGAGTTCGAGTGGCTGGGGGTGCCTCACTGTTGGGGTGTTCGCCGTGTGCGATGTGTTTCCGCGGTGGCCTCATTCTGGGCCCAGTTTGGCCCTGTATCAGTTTCCAACGGGAATTGCCGCGTTTTGGATCGAAACGGCTGCTCTGTTGAGGGTGTCGGGGCTTCAGGGACGACCTTATCCAAAATCGATCAGGACGCGGCGCGTTTACACCCGCTTTCAATTGGTGATTCACACGACGGAGTTCCCGTGGGTGTTGGAGCCCGGCCTGTTCATAGCCCTTGTTCATGGACCATTCGTCGGGATGTTCCAGGGCGTTGGCGTCTCCACAGGGTTGCCCACGAAGTCGAGAGCGCCAACCGACCATCTGGGGGGAGCTCCCCGATTTGTCCAGTGCAGAGCCGGACAAAGCAACCGAAGCCGCACTATCCAAGGGCACACTTCCAGGTAAGGAAGGCTGCCCGGCCAGTACCACGCATGCGTGCGCACACGGCACACACGGCACGCGTGCGCACACGGCACACGTGCGCACACGGCACGCGTGCGCACACGGCACACGTGCGCACACGGCACGCGTGCGCACACGGCGGGCACCCAGCACAGGGCTTTGCTGTTTGCTGTTTTCTGTTTTCGGGTGGGGTGCCACCCCTGACGACTGGCCTGCAAAAGGACGTGGTCAGCGCACAGCCTCTGACGCCGGTGGGGCTGGTGAGCTGGTGGATCCTGCTGAGGGGATGGGCACTTGGCAAAGGGTACCTTGTGGAAGCGGTCAAGGGCAAGTGATAAACATACCTTTGTCTCATCGAAATGGTGGTTCTGGACATCATTCGTTGTTCTTTTTCCGTTTTGTATGTGCTCCTGTGTGAGGAGGGCAATCCCCCCCCAGGTCATCCAGAGGGCTGCAGACCCCTATACCCAGCATTGATTCCTCGGGGACTTCAACTGTCTCCGCCTCACGCCGGCACGCAAGTCGCAGCGTGACCGTGTGTGTGTGTGTCTGTGTGAATGAGGAAAGCTTTCATCTTTCAGATGGGTCTCCTGCATCCGGCCGCCAAATGACGGGGTGGGGGCCAATCGTTCGGTGGGCCCTCCCGACCGACCACACATTCCCGCCCCTCCCCCCGTCTGAAATCATGCACCGCGTGCGTCATTCTCCACGCGCCCCGGCCACGTGGTGGACTGCCATCGCACGGTGCCCCGCGGGCCATGCCAACGCGTTGTCGCCCGCAGCCCGCGCACCGCCCCCCGCACCTCCCCATCTCCTCCGGCACGTGCACGTCGGACGGGTTTCGCGCCCTCGGGACAGGCCCGCGCGAGCGCGCCCATGGGCTCGCGCGAGCCCCCGCGGCGCGGGAGTCCCGGGCGGTGGTCTCGTCGCGGGCCGGCCTCCGTCGCGCTGTCGTGTTGCAGCGGAGAAGGAGCGCGTGGTCGCCTGGTACTACGACTCCCCCACGAAGACCTGGACGCACAAGGACTTGGATGTTCGGTTGGCGACGGGGCAACTGGCGCAGGGGGCGATGCGCACGGCCTTCCGCATGATGGTCAGCGAGGGCGGTGCGGAGACGCCGCACGTGGCGAAGCAGTTCATCGAAGGCCCCGAGGTGCCCGCGCGCGCGTGCGCGTCCAGTGACGTCTCCAATCGCCGCCCACCCCCGCCCCTCGCCACAACAGCCCCCCCTCCGACCCCTCACCCCAACCTGAATCCTGGCGCCCGAAACGACCAGAGTCGCGACAGACCCCCACTCGTGGGCCGCCGCGTGGGGGTGTGTGCGATCCGTGCGGCGCGTGTGTGGGGGCCGGGGGGGGGGGGCGGGGGGGGGGGAGGGTGCAGCAAGATGTCCTATAGTAGGCATAAGAACTCAGGAACGTGTTGAATGACAGGTCCGGTGGTTATAGCTTAGCGACGGGTTTTGGCGTACCGCTGCTTTTCCACTGTTTGCATCAGTCTGTGGCCCTGCCACGGGAATCTTCGTGTCCATTCTTTGTGACAGAAAGGTACCTATGGTCTTCTAGGCCACTGACGAGCCTATCTTTTCTGAACTTTGTGCTGTCTGCCGCCTGTGCACACGCGACTTAGAGTTCCTACGGGGGGGAGTAATCGGGGTTCTGAGGGGGGGGAAGGCGGGGGATGGACCGGAGGGGGGGCGGGGGAGGGGGCGTGTGTGGGTGTCGTGTGCGCCCCGAGGGCGCGGCAAAGGAGCGCCCCGCGTGACGTCGTGGCCTCACCTCCGAGGAAGCACAGCGCCACTCGGGCAAGTCCGTCCGTTGCAACGCTGCGCAAGGGCAGGCGATCGGGCACCGGTGGTCGCTGCTCAGGCAATGCCTGACTGACTGCCTCTGACACCCCAGCGGACGACCCCAAACCAACGGGACGTTGACTCGATGGAGTTTAGCGGATCGCACTCGTGTGCTCAACGGCGGCGGTTGGCGGTGGGTCTGTCACTGTGCGCGGGTCGCCCGCTCTCTCTCTCTGTGTCTCTTGGACTAAGGACCGCTCCCCTCGTGACACCCCATCCCCACATCCATCGACAGAACGGCCCGGGGCAGGCCCTTCTCGCGTCGTCCCGCAGGCGGGGGCACTCCCTCTGTCGTCTGATTTGAGGGTTGGGTCCGTCGAGGCCTCGGCCCCGGCCCCGTGGGCCTCGATCGTGGCAGTCGGCTCTTTGCCGATGGCGCGGCGCACGGGGCGATCGTCCTGAAGCGCGGCTGAAAACGGTCCGTTTGGGGGACCGGATTGGCGCTCTGCCGCCCCGAGCCCAGCCCCACGAAAGCCCACGTCCATGACCCTCTCGCTGCCCCCCTCTCCCCCCCCCCCCTCGGCATATCCGCGGGTGGCGTCAAACCCCCGACGCGCGATGCAGAGAGATGCCCCTCGCGACCGACCCCCCCTCCGTAGTCCGTCCGGGGGTCGCGGTGACCAAGTCTCGTCATGGCGTAGCACTACCGATCGGCCTTTTTCAGTTCGAGCAATACATCACAGCCGACGGCAGTGAGTTCGGCGGCGACGCCCCGGACACGGTGGTGGGCAAGGATTGGATACTGCGCGCTCTGAAGCAGAAGCGCGGATGTGAGTTCGAACATATGTTCGCGGGGGTCTGTCTGAAAGACGAAGTGAAGATGAGCGTCCGAGAGTTCTTGAGGTGGCATCAGCGCCTGAAGGTTTGCCATTCCCTGGCCGCAGCGCGTGCGACTCCGCGGTGCCGCCGCGTGCACTTGTGTACGGGGCGCGTTGCCTCGAAGGGGCCGGACTCCCGTTGCCGGGTTTGCCTTTGGGTTGACGCAGAGCCGGTGCTCCGGGGGACTGGCGTCGCAGGGCGCCGCGGAGCGGACGCTGCAGGCGGCGCTGGTGGAGGCATTGCCGCGGGTGACGCCTGCTCACACTTGTTGGCGCTGCGGCGGACGACGATGACACTTGTGGACACGCATCGGCACTTGTTGAGGCTTCTCAAGGCGGCGGCAACGTGCTCCAGAAGGCAACGTGCTTCACCGTTTGGGCTTCAGGCCCGCAAACTTGTGAATGTGGCATCCGACCGCTTTGTGTGTTGAGGCCAAATACGAAGCGGCGTTTCCTTTCGGAGGGTCTGACTCCTGCAGTCCCCCCCCCCAGACATGCCACTAGCGTCCGGCAGGGGAACGGGTTCTCGGTAGGAATCGGCCCCACACCCAAGGCCACTCAGTAATACCCGCCCCCCGCACCACCAGAACTCAGTAGGAACGTGCTGCGTCCAGCGTGTGGCTCAGTAGGACCCTGCTCCATCTGATCATGTCTGGGCCGGCAGACGCTGGTGGCAAGTCCCCCCCCCCCCACCCACCCTCTTGACCCCTCCAGCCTCGGCTGCTTTGCCCGTCCCCTTTCGGGAGGCAATGCCCGCGAAGCCGGAGCGTAACGCCCTCCGGCAGCCGCTGTGACTGCCGCGCCCACGCGCCTTTTTCGACCCACGCCGCCACCCGCGGTCACGGGCCGCTTGGGGGGTCACGCTCATCTTCAAAGGGCCGTGGGATAGAGTCCGTGGCGTGGGATGGACGGCCAAGAGGACGGGGCACAGCGCGTGGGTACCCTGGACCCCCCCCCCCCTTTGAAATCCCCCCCCCCCCCCGGCCTTGCACCACTCGACCGCTGACGGGTCCTGCAGCTGATAGACTCTTCACTGTCTGTAGCTGTGGTCCGCCACTCAAGACAGCCAAACTGTGTGTGTCTGCCTGACTGACTGCCTGACTGACTGCCTGATTGGCTGACTGCCTCTCTTCGAGGTGCACGCACACCCCCTTTGGAGAGGGGGCATCACAGAACACTTGCAGGGGATCGATTGGAACGAACGGGGGACCAACGCACGGCCGTGTGTGACCGATGGGCAACACAAACCGCCGCACAAGACATTGACCGGCAAAACATTGTAGTGACGGTCTCCTGGGGGTCGGGGGGGGGGGGCGGGATGTGGGAAGGACGCGGTGCGCAGGCAGCAATCTCAGCACAAAGCGGTGCAGTATGAAGAGATGCCCCACCCCACGCAATCTGACGAGGCGGAAAACGCTCTCCGGATCCTGTTTTTTTGTGTTGAAGTGGATGGGATTCGTTTGCAGGTCCGTGAGATCGGAGGGACAGTGGTCATTGCTCTTAAATTCGATTGCCTTTGGCAGTGCGGAGCGTTGTGTTGCTGTTGTTGTTTTGGCATTGGCACCGCATCACTGCCAAACTCGCTTCACCCGTGTTCTGTTTGCTGTCATCAGTGGAGGGCACCGCATTTTGCCTTGCAATACCCTTGCAATCCCCCTGACCCAGGGATGCATCAGAGGGGAAGGGACCTCAGAGGCGGCCCCAGAGGCAGTTAGACAGGCGGTTGGAGGAGGTTGCCAAAGCGGTTGGGGGCGGTTACTGTCGGTTATAAATGCCATTGAGGCTGGCACTTGGCGTGAGGGGGATAGTGGCTGGGCGTAGGCTGGGCGCCCTGGGGGAGGTGGTACCTCCCCCCCCTTTCCACTGCACGCCCCCCCAAATGGGAGACCGTCACTTGGCAATGCCCCCCCCCCCACCCCTTGGGAGACCGTCGCACGCGACAGGGGGCGGTAGGGTCCCGGTGTTCCCCCGCTCGCGTGCGCAGCTGTTCAAATTGGACGTGGAGATGCAGGGGTTCTGTCAGACCTACGCCGCCGAGTTCAACAAACGCGGCCCCCCGAAGCCCGTCGTGTTCCTGGAGGCGTTCCTCATTTGCCGGACGAAGTGCCGTGGCCAGCCCGTCTACGCCTGCGAGGCCATGGTGATGGGCGAATGGGAGAAGCACAACAACAACTTGGGCGACGTATGCCCCTGTCGATGATGCGTGGGACGGGGCTTGCGCGGCCGTGGGGCTTGCGCGGCGCCTCGTCCGAGACGAGGGGCCGCAATCCCCCACCCCGCGCGGCGTGATGACGGGGGTGCCTCTGTGGCTTTGGAAGCCCCACCTCAACCTGGACTGGCACCCCAAAACAGCCTTTTTTGGCCCAAAACGGCCCTGAAATCCAGTCAAAACGGACCAACGAAGGGAAATGCTTAGTGCACGTCACGTGTGCTTTGACTTCCCCACGGCAAAGAGCCCTTTGTTGCCCTCTAACTCCGCAATATGTCAGTGAAACAGCACAAAAATGGCTAAAGGAGTGGGTGATGGATGTACTGTACGAATCCTAACCGTTTGCGAACATAATGGCATGGCCCAACCATTTCTTCACATGCACAGGGCACATCAAATGCTGGAACAACGCGACAGAACAGTCTGCGGAAGCAGACAACAAGACAACACACGCACACACGAAGGCGCACCTACGCAATCCGCAACTCGGCCCTGGGCACAGAAAGGCGGTCCACGTCACTGCCATCCTGTGGGAACTGAATGTCACAGTTTGCCATTCCTCTTTTCCATTCCTTCGTCTGCTTTGGGGCACAACAAACACAGATCCCCAGACGAAGCCCCGACGATCCCAAATTCCCAGATACCTGATCCCGATCAATGAAGCAATCTCTAGAAGTGGAGCAGGGTGCAGAATAGGGCATGATACGGGGAAGGGAGGGCCAACGAGCGGTGGGTCAAATAAACAGCATCCCTCCCGTGATTCTCACATGGATACTGTTGCAAAGGGGGGGGGGGGGGGGCAGGGGCTAAAATAAATTTTTTTCAGATTTTTTTTTGCGGAACCCATTTTTACGAAAGGCAGGAAGCCAAAATTTAGTTTTTTTGCTTTTTTTTTTTGCAGAAAACAACACCTTGTGCCAGGAACTAATTGCAAATTGCATTGGTGTTTTAGCATTTCAAGTGCCATGGGCACTACTATGGACGCGTTTGACACTGGTTCGTTGAAAAACCGGAGACCCGAACTTGCTTGTTTGTGCTCATCTGTGCTATGGACTGCAATCCCAGAGTCCAACTGATCCACATTTGTATGCGTGTGTAGGGATGGACTGCAATCCCAAGTTAGGATTCGCACGGTGGTAGTGACCAAATTCTTTTGGTGGGGGTGGGGTTAGTGGGGACCGATTATGATACTTATTGTCTTTCTTATGGTACATTTTGGCGCCAAAGCCGCCAAATTTTTTCTGAGCGGCCAAAAGTGGTCGAAAATCGCGAAAATTATTTTCCAAAAAATATCATGAGGCCCATTAAATTGATCAGTGGAGTATGCTGAACGCGAAGATGTATGTGGTGGGGGCCAGAACTCACTTGTTTTCAAGGGCCAAAATTGGCCAAGATTGGCCGGCCGAATTTTGTCATCGTCATTTCGTCATCGGGAGGGGGGGGGGGGTCTGCCCCCCCCCCAAACTACATCCATCCCTCATGTGAGGGGGGGACTTAAGTGCAATGTGCGCGCAATGCAACTACTTGGGCGTTTGGTCGCACTAGAAACCCATATTTTGTGATACTTTGGGCATCATTGTTGTTTGATAGCGGGGTTTGTGGCTTCTTCCACATTGGGGATGTGGCATTTTTGGATTTCACCGAATTTCACCCATTTCCACCCCTTTCCACATGCTTTTTGCTCATTTCCAGGACATCCACTGCTTTCTACGTTTATTTCTCCCCACCATGGGGACCCTAAGAAGGCAAGGGTGATGTCGCCATATTGATTTCTCCGGTACCCGAGAAGGGTGATGTAGCCATTCCCCCGAGACGGTAGGGGTTCACTCCTAAGTGACAAAGAAAGCTAAAGTATGTACGCCGTGCGCTTTTGGGGACATGTGTTAAGGAAGTACCTTCAAGGAACCCAAGGCCAACGTGAACTATGCTTTGGTGGTTTCAGTACCTATGGGGAACCTAACCGTCCTTTGTCTTCGATTCAACCTTCCGGTGCTATTGAGGAAACCGGGCTAATTGTCGTTATGCTTGTTTGCACGCATGTCGCATTGGGGCATGTGGCATCGGGGCATTGGGGCATGTGGCATACGTTGTGAAACGGGCACTAAGTGTTTGTCAGGATGTACTCCACATAGAGCAGTGAGTTTGCATAGTAAGGGGGTCGGTAGACTAGACATTAGTCCCCTATCCCGTGCATGTTGGCGTGACAACCACAAGCATCCACAATGGTCTGCATATGAGACCTGAGTTCGGTTACGGTCGGTTTGGTGTGGAAACACTCGGAATATTTCCACTGAGCGATTAGCGCTTGTGTGACGTGAGCTAAGATGGGCCCACTGTAGGCACCCATCGATGCGATACTCCGGTACAACAATTCGGGCCTCGAAATAGAAGTATTAATTGTCCTTGTACCATTTGTCTCCGTCGATGGGCGGGACTCTAGGCCAATGTTGAGGGTTTGGAGGATGTTTCTAAACTCAGACGCATGGACAGGTCCAGTTGGACGTCCATACGTTGGGAGGCCTCTTTGGTTAGCGCCTCAAAGTTTTCCCCTTTCAGTGCATCAAAGTTGTTGCGCGATATATAGTCTGCCAACTCATTTTTGATATCTGGAATGTGGTGGACACTCAACCTAAACTAACTTAGGTAGGTCCACCAACGTTTTAGTTTTGCTTTTTCCGGTGGGGGACCGAACCGAAAGGTTTTCACCGGTTCTTGGTCACAGAGCCAGACAATAGGGTTAGATCCCAACAGTCGGGACTCTGAGGAGAGCACCAACATACCAGCCAGGAGCTCTTGGTTGTAGGTGCTATAGTTAGAACAAGCCTGGTTCCACTTCTAGTTCCAGTGACCGAGTGGGACCAGGCGCCACTCTTTGGAGGGGTAGGCGTGTTTCACTGAACCATCACGATCTAGGCTAGCGGCATGATGGTGGCAGTGGGTTATTTCAATATGGTTAAGCTCTTGCCACTGATACAGTGTGCCCTCTTCCTATATCATTGGCATCAGTGATCGGTACGATCTCCCCCTGAGGGCGAGGCACACCAAGACAATTGGAGGAGGAAATTTTCTTCTTCAATTCTTGGAAACATTCCTCTTCCCTGGTGGTCCACCTCTAGGGTGTATTCTTTTATGATGTCGGTGAGAGGGGCCGATGAGTAAGCAGTAAAATTGTGGATGTACCTACAGTAAAAATTATTGGCACCCATGAAACTTCTCACATTGTGTAGACCCTTCTTAGGGTCATCACGGATTTGCATGTCTTGTGGGGTTGCATCTTGGACACAGCTGGTTTCCACCAGCCATACCCTACGTCGAAACCCAGGTATTCCATCTCCTCTTTCATAAATTCACATTTTTCGTGTTTGATACGGAGATGGTTTTCACGGCAGATGATGAAAAACTCTTGTAGTAGGAGGATGTGATCCTCCTGGGTAGCAGTACCGAGACTCACATCGTCGATGTGAGCCTCCATCTCTGCACCGCGTGAGATGAGTTTCTTTACAAGAGGCCCCCTGAGCTGGGTATATGGTGATACAACTTTCAGGGTGTCCGCTGCATGACATCATGCTTCCCTCCTCATTTCTCAGACCCAGTTTCTCCATGGATTGGGGATAGGGTGTTCTACACCCGCTCTAACGACGTGCGAGTTCTTGCCACACCAGTTGGGACTACCAAAGATGAACTCCTTCACTTGGAATAGTACAAAGATGCAATGAACGTGGTGAACTAGCAATGCAAGATGGACTCCACCTCCTTTGCAGTCCTTTGCTTTGGCCACATCACTGCCCTCCATAAGTCGCAAATGTGTTATGTTGTGTACACAAGTTGCTCATTCTGATTTTGTACTTGGTGGACAATTCAACAAAAAGGAGGACGGTCGCAACGCGGGTATACTCAAGGTAGGAATATAAGTGGCTCCTTCTGTGTCAACCGCGACCCGTGTCATTGACAGGGGAAAAAGCTGTGTTTTGTTCAGAGAGTGTATTTAGATCCCGAGACTATCTCGTATTGTTGCACTATTGCAGCTTCATAAAAAGAAATACATGTGTTGTTGAGGCTGGATACTTGGGGTGGCAACCATCGCCGTTCATGGCTTTCCGCATTAGTGTTGTATATGAAGGGAAGGTAGTTTGCAACAGTTCTTGAGATCCTCATTTTCAGGCCGTTTGGAGGGGGCGTTCCTGGGGGCTCTTCGGGGGGAACCTAATCTAAAAGAAGCGCGCAGTGTGCGTGCAGTGCGAGGATTGTCCCTGAGGAGGGGGGCGGGAGGTTGGGACAGATCTCAGTGTTTGACAAGGGATGTGTCATAGATGGGCGCCCATGTGAGGCTGATGTGGAGCTGATGGGCCCCCCATCCGGGGGCCTGCCGCATCGAATGCAACTGCAAGGCCCCCCACCCAATGACCCCCCCCCCCTGCCCCTGAAATGAGAGGCACTCAGGGGACTGCCGCCCATTCGACTGCGCTGTGGGCCCGGGGGGGGGGGGGCAATGCGGGCGTCCCATCCGCACCGCCGCGGGTCCGTGTGCCCTTCTGCGCTCAGGAGAGTACGGACCGCCACACGCCGCAGGCCTTCTCCCACTGGACGCACGAGTTCTCTCGGGGCCGCTACATCATCGTGGACATTCAGGGGGTGAACGACACGTACAGTGACCCGCAGGTCCTCCGGATGGGGGGGGGGGGGCAGGGGGACGTGCTGGGGCAGTGGCTGGGGGGAGTAGGACAGGGGGCGTGGGGCCTGCGAAGGCAGAGGGCGTGGGCCGGTGCGGGCGCACCGCCGCTGATAAATGAGGCGGTCCGCATGGGCGTGTCCCTGGGCAAACGCGTTTTGTGGTGCGTGGGAGTGGGGCCGTTGTCCTGCTGCGCACGGGCGCTGCCTCTGCCCCCTGCCCCCCCCCCCAAACGCCGGTGCCGGCCATGCGTCACGAAGTTTGGAGGGTGTTCACCACCGCCGATTTGGGAACGGTAACACAGGGCCCTGTACCCAGGGATGCATTGGAAGGGGGGGAGGCCCCCCCTCCAGGGCTCCCAGCCTACGCCCAGCCACTGTCCCCCTGCCAGACTCAACGGCATTTGTAACCGACAGGAACCGCCCCCAACCGCTTCGGCAACCTCCTCCAACCGCCTGCCTAACCGCTGCTTGGGCCGCCTCTGAGGCCCCTTCCCTTCTAGTGCAGCGGGCTCCTGATCCCCAAGTATGCCGTTCCGTCAGGGGCATTATGCGATGGGGAGCCCCCTGCCCTGGACGTCCTTCGCGTCCTGCCAAGGCCCCGGCGGGATGCGGAGCTCTGGGGGGGATGCACGGCATTGGCTTATCCCTGAGGCTGGGGCCGGGCTGTCCCTGTCGGGGAGGGGGGGGGGGGGGCATGGGGGGAGGCTGGACTTTGGAAAGGCAACGTTTGGCGCATGAACAGCGCGCCTGCCGCGCTGTTTACACCTTGCAGATAGCCCCCCCCCCACCCTTGCAACCCCCCCCCCTGCACCCCCCCTTGCACTCCCCCCCCTCACAGCCCCCCCCCCCCGACCCCCCCCCCCTCGCACTCCCCCCCCTCACCCCAAGGTTGCAGGTTGTCTTTCGCGCGCCCTGACCCAAGTGTGCGGGCCCCGGGTGGGCATCCGCCGGAGCCTCCACGCCTCCCCTGCCCAGGAGGGGCCCGCCCCCAACCCCACAGCCTGTGGACTGAGGCGCGTGGGCAGCAAAAACAGTCAAACGACCCCGGCAACAACCAGCACAACCCCCAATACGCCAATTATTGGGCGCCGCTGACACGCAAACGGCACATCCCGCCACATTCAGCACAGCCCCGGCACACCAACGACTGGGCTCCGCGAACGCGGAAACGACACCAGCAGGAGCACCGGCCGCAGCGGCCGACAGAATGCAGCGACCCGACGCAACATGCGGAGGGAAGAACGGGTGACCGTCCAGGGCCCCGTAAAGGAGCAACAACCGGACGGAATGTCACACAGGGGGGGGGGGGGGGGGGTTGGCGCCCTGGGTGCACAGGGGGTACCGGGCGGGGGGTAGATCTTTGCGCCGAGTCAAATTTGCGGTGGTAAATTTCGCTTTGGGTAATTTCGCAGCAGCCCCTGAATTTTGTGTGGTACATTTCGCGGACACCCCCAGAAATGTTGTGGTGTGTGGGGCTTTGTAGGTGCAGTGGAGCTTATAGATTTTGTGCAGGAAATTTGGCGGTAAATTTGAAACGCGGAGTTTCCCACACGAAGTTGACTCCCCCCCCCCCCCATCACCCCCCCCCCCCCTCTGTAGGCGCCAGTCGGATAAAAGCAGGTGGAGCGGGAGTGCCCAGTACTCTGAAGGGGGGGGGGGTACCACACACAGACACACACACACACACACACACACACACACACACACACACACACACACACATCAAGCGCATCCCTGGCACACGCCTTCTGGGGTGCGGGTCCTGCCTGCGAAGTGGCATGCCATGCGTGCCGGTGCTGGTCCCAGTCAGTAACGCGGTGTGCACTCGTGGCCGAGGCGTTGCTGCGGGGGGCCGAGGGGCGCCAGCACCGACATAAGGGACAGACGTACCGAGTACAGTCACGAAGCCTCATTCCCAAGTCTGGCATGTCTGGCTGGCACACACTGTTATCCGTGGCGTATTCAAAGCAGGGCGGTCCTTAAGGGACCAGATTTTTTTTTTTTTGCTAAGGACAGCCCTTAAGGACCGCCCCAAGGGACCACCAACCGCCAACCGCCACCAACCGCCAACCGCCACCAACCGCCAACCACCAACCGCCAGCCACCAACCGCCGCCAACCGCCAGCCACCAACCGCCGCCAACCGCCAGCGGCGACCAACCGCCAACTGCCAACCACTGCCAACCGCCACCAACCACCAATCACCAACCACCAACTGCCGCCAACCACCACCAACCGCCACCAACCACCAGTTGCCAACTGCCAACCGCCAACCGCCAACCGCCACCAACCATGGTTGAGCACATGGAGTGCCCGCGGGCTTTTTTGGGAAAACTGGTTCCGGAACACTTTTTTTTTTTTCCGTTAAGGACCGCCCTGATTCAAAGCCGGTCCCCAAGAAGAAGCCCCAGGAACCTCTTCCGTCGGACCTGTGGCACGTTGTATTTCTGTGTCTGCCCCCCCCCCCCCATTTGGGGAAGGGGGCAAGCGCAGCCTCCAGTGCAGCGAGGGGAGGTCTCCCCTTTTCTTTTGGTGGGGCCGTCACGCCGTTGCCGGTGTGAAGCACGGCTCTGCCGCCAAACTGTCCTTCTGCCCCCGCAACCGTCCGCATCTGCGCAGGTGCACTCTGCGGACGGGGAGGGGTTCGGCCTCGGCAACTTCGGGCAAGAAGGCATTGACAACTTCTTCAGGGGCCACAGGTATCGGGGCTGAGGGGGGGGGTTGTGCCACGAAGGCCGAGGGAGTGTGCCGGTTGGTGTTTCCAGGGGTTTTCTGGAGGGAACTGTCGGCATTGCCCGCCCTAAGCCACCGGGGAAAAGCAGCCGGAATGAGACCGTTGTCCTGCTGCCCCCTGCCCCCTGCCCCCCCCCCGCAGTGGGGTCTGATCAGTGACTGCATACCCGGGCACTGATCAGGGCCGTCAGGGGAGGACGCCATGGGCAGAAGGTGCCTTCTGGATTCCCCCCCCCCCCACCCCCCTCCCGGTGCATTCTGGATGCCCCCCCCCCCCCAAGGCAGGGGGATGCCCGCAGTAGTGCGGAGGCCTGCGTGTCATAGCAGAAGGTTCAAGGGCGAGAGGCCAATAGGCGCCGCCACAGGCCAACAGAGCCAACCACCAAGGCCACCAAGACCACCAAGGCCCCTGCCCACCCCCCCCCCCCCATTTGGCGTGCATGTACCCCATCCCCCTGTGCGGCAGACGTGCCATCCCGGGTGCCGGGTGGAGGTTGGTGTTGTAGGAGGTGGCAGGGGCTGTGGCCACTTGCTTCTGCTGCCCCACATACCCAAGAGCATGCACCGGGAGTGACCCAAGGCGAGGGGGGGGGGGTAAAGCCTGACAGGGGCAGTCTGGGAACTCCGCGGGAACAACCAAAAGCCGCGAGGGAGGGAAAGGAAGGCCCACAGCGTGGGGACGAGGTTGTGGGAGGCCAACGGGCATCGCCACTTCGGGAGGGAGAGGGTTCGCGGAAAGGAAAAGAGTGAGTGGGGAGAGGCCAAGCGGCGCCGCCAGCTTTCGGATCAAGGGTCATGTCATCCCCCCCCCCCCCCCTAATGAAAGCTTCCCCCCCCCACCTCCCCACCCCCACACCCCAAACACCCTTGGCCAGTCAGTGCCAGCCAGGCAGGCGAAACAAGATGGGCCACAGCGGCTCGCGGTCGTTCCCAGGTGGCACACTGGGTGCGCTCCGGCAGTGCCCGCACCCCTCAGCAATACCCCCGGGCACAGCACGCCGCTTCGCAGGCTGGGCACACGGGCCTCAGAAGGGGTGTGCCAGGGAACCGCTTGAAGTGTGGGGGGGGTACCCCTCCCCCCCTTCAGGGCACTGGGGCATCCCGTCCCAACGGCTTTCGTTTGCTGCCAACCGCCTTCCAACCGTCGTGCAACCGCCCACACTTGCCCCACAACCCCTGATCCAACCGCCAGTCAATGCCTCTGCAGCCGCTCCAGACCTCACTCTCTGGACCCCCCCCCCCCCTTCAAGTGCATCCCTGGATGGGGGGCGGTGCGGGGGTACCCACCCGCATGGGGTTGGTGGCTGAATGAAGTGCACCGCAGCCTCGCTCTCCCCGGATGAGGCAATCCAGGGGCATGCAAGCCCAAGGTTGGGGGGTGGAAAAAATGTCCGCGATTTTTTGTACCCCACCCCCTTTCTGAAGTTGCATTCTGGATCCCCCCCCCCCCCCAGGCAGGGGGATGCCCGCGGTAGTGCGGATGCCTCGCTTGTCATGGCAGAAGGTTCAGGGGCGAGAGGCCAATAGGCGCTGCCACAGGCTAACAGAGCCAACCACCGAGGCCTTGTGCCAAACCCCCCCCCCCTCCTTCTCCGGGGGTACCCCCCGCAAACAAAGCTGTACACCGGCACCAGGAATGTTTGTTTCTACCCCCCCCCCCCCTGTGCAAGCCCATCAGGCATACAGAACCAGCCCCCCCCCCCTGTGCAAGCCCATCAGGCAGACAGAACCAGCCCCCCCCCCCCTGTGCAAGCCCATCAGGCAGACAGAACCAGCCCCCCCCCCCTGTGCAAGCCCATCAGGCATACAGAACCAGCCCCCCCCCCTGTGCAAGCCCATCAGGCATACAGAACCAGCCCCCCCCCCCCTGTGCAAGCCCATCAGGCAGACAGAACCAGCCCCCCCCCCCTATGCAAGCCCATCAGGCAGACAGAACCAGCCCCCCCCCCTGTGCAAGCCCATCAGGCAGACAGAACCAGCCCCCCCCCCTGTGCAAGCCCATCAGGCAGACAGAACCAGCCCCCCCCCCTGTGCAAGCCCATCAGGCAGACAGAACCAGCCCGCCCAAAGTTGACCAAACCACACAGAGCCACACAGAACCGCACCACAGCACCGGCCGGGCGGGGGAGGGCGTGGTGGGGCAAGGCCGTGCCCGTGCGCAGCAAAGCAGAGTTTGCACTCTGAAAGGAGTGAGGCCTCGGTGGCCGGTGGTCCATGGGGCAGTGAACAATGGCTGCCCACCGCCAAACCCACTGCCACCGGCACCTCCGTGCGGGGGATCGGGGATCGGGATCCCGAGCAGAACGCCGCTCTTGTGTAGTCCGTTACGGTGCCTTTGCTTTTTCGGAGGTCCCATCTGCGCTTCATTTCTGTGGCCAGACATGCACTTGGGGGAGGCCCCTCCCCCCCCCCGGTCCCTCGGTGGTGACGGTCAGCTCTGCCAACCGCTTCTGTCCCCCCCCGATGGCCCTCGAACCGCTTGTCGCCGCCGAGAAATGCCTCCCAACCGCTTTTTCCAACCGGCAGTAACCGCCTTTGCCCCCCCACCCCCTTTGCCCCCCCACCCCCTTTGCCCCCCCACCCCCTTTGCCCACCCACCCCCTTTGCCCACCCACCCCCTTTGCCCCCCCACCCCCTTTGCCCCCCCACCCCCTTTGCCCCCCCACCCCCTTTGCCCCCCCACCCCCTTTGCCCCCCCACCCCCTTTGCCCCCCCACCCCCTTTGCCCCCCCACCCCCTTTGCCCCCCCACCCCCTTTGCCCCCCCACCCCCTTTGCCCCCCCACCCCCTTTGCCCCCCCACCCCCTTTGCCCACCCACCCCCTTTGCCCACCCACCCCCTTTGCCCCCCCACCCCCTTTGCCCCCCCACCCCCTTTGCCCCCTCACCCCCCCTCACGCGTGTCCCCGCCCGCAGCCCTGTCCCGCTGTGCAGTTGCAACAACATTTGCGAAGGCCTTGGCCTCGAGAAGAAGGGGGAGGGGCTCAAAATGTATTGACGCCGCGGGTCCCCGCGGCCGGGGCTGCCAAGGCACCCGCTGAGGTCTGTGGCGTTGCGCCGCCGCGATGGTATCCGCGTCCTCCGCGCCCGCCCGGCCGCGCGGCGCATGGCCCACCGGGGGGGCCTTTTGGTCGGCGGACCCGCCAGGCGGCCCAGGGCGCGGCGGTGGCGCGACGTGTGTGTGTGTGGGGGGGGGGGGGCGCCGGGGTCGGGGGGCACGCGGCCGCGGGCACTCCGCGGGGCGCGCGCGCGCGCTCGTGCGGGCGAGGCCCGGCGCCGCCGTGCCTCCGCGGCGGTCCTGCGCAGGGCCGCCCGTGGGCCAGTCCGCCCAACCGGACTTGACTGCGGCCCTTGGCAATGCGAGACGTTCATTTGTGGGGGTTTGACACGAAGGCCGGGCAAAAGTGTGCCAGCGTTTCCGGGGGGGCGCACCAGAGGATTGCTTAACACCTCAGCATCTCCCCCCCCTCCCCCGGGGGGCGGGGGCCTACACCCCCTACCCCCCCCCCATCGGACCCGGATTTGATGGCGGGAAACAACGAAATTGTACAAAAGGAAATGTTGATTTGGGCTGTTTTTGGGACACAAACCTTTGGACTTTTGGGCTCCAGGACCCCCCCCCCCCTCCCCCTCTTTTTAAGGAGAGCTCTGGGGCGCAATGGCGTGGGGCGTCCGGAATGAACGGTCCACTTCGCTTGTCCGCGGCCGCCGGGGCAACGGATGGTCCGGCGGTGGGAGCGGGGCCGGTGCCCCCAGGCGCTGCCTCTGCCCCTTTGGGGCCCCTCCCGCGCCGGCGCCGGCGATGCTTCGCACAAAGTCGTTCCCCCCGGACTCGAAGGCCGGAGGGTGCCCGGCACCGCCGCTGATGCGGGACATGTACCATAGGCCCCCCCCAAAGAGGGTGCGCGGCATTGCCGGGCATTGTGCTGTTGGTCTCTGGGGGTGCCCCAGTCGTGCGGCGTGCCACCGGCAGCGGAATGCGACCGAGGGCCCCGTGACTGCGAGGGCGCGGGCCCCGTGACTGCGAGGGCGGACCAGACCTACCGAAGCAGGGCAACGGGGGTCACAGCCCCTCTGCCTGAAGGGCAGGGGGGGGGGGGCTTTGAGACAGGGGGGGGGGTGTGCAGAGGGGTGATCACCCCTGAGGTAATTTATTTTGTGTCAAAAGAAGGGTAGGCCCTGCAGGAGTTCACACTTGGAGTGTAGAGGGATCGGCACCCCTCACAACCAACTGTTGGCCAGAGGCCTCCATGGGGGGGGGGGTTGGCACAAGCGCAGGGGGCAAGCGCTCGGACCTCTCGACCGACCGGAATTTCCGGTTTGTGAAACGGTGCCCGGAAGGAACGGGTCGTTTTGGAGGCCAATGGTCGCAACGGACGCTTGTTTTGGGAACGTATTCGGGACCATTTTTTTTTGGAGCAAAGCAACTCAGCACATGGCACAATAAAGGCTCATCAGAATTAGGCTGAAACAGTGAAAGCAGTGCAACAGTGATGAGCGTCAATCGAAGACTGAGAACACCAAAGAGACAAGATCTGCATATCACTGTGCACTGCCATCGCGCGGCCAAAACAATGAAACTACGCATGTATTTCTCTGAGAACTCCGAGAACGTTCGGAGCTCCGGTCCCCTGATGCGGTGTGCAGACCGGGCACAGGTCATCCAACATTGCGCTTTGAGGTCCGATGGATCATCTTGCGCTCGCATTCAACGAGGACCGCCGGTGGGATCCGCAGGCGGGGCCGCAACCGTAAACACAAAGTGAACCGACCGCCCGTGATCCCGACGGAAGGAGGCCCTACACCTCCCGCGGGCCCGGGGGGGGGGTCATCCAGAAGCGGGGGGTATTGGATCGTGGACCATCGTCCGGTTGTGTGCCCCAACTAGTTTGGCGGCGCTCGCTGTGTGTCGTGGTGGCAACAGTGCGGGACGGTCAGGGCCGTGGCCTTCAGCATGCCGCACGGCTGCAGACAGGGACGGCGCATGGGCCGCTTCATGACGGCGGCGGGGGTGTGCCGTGGTGGCTCGTTCGGAGCAGCCCCCATCCGGTTCGGACCGCCCCTGCCCTGTCCCCCAGGAAAGTCGCCCGGACCTAGAAATGCGCCTGCACTGGTTAGAAATACGCCTGCACCGGTTGGAAATACGCCTGCACCAATTAGAAATGCGCCTGCACCGGTTGGAAATGCGCTCCACCCTTGCCCCCGTGTCCCTCGGTCGTGCACCGCAGCGCGAGTCGCACGCACGACCCTTGGGCACGGAGGACGATGGCTGTTGGATTGCCAGCCTGATCGATTGATCTGGCGAGGGCCCGTCTGGGGGGCATGATACGGTCCCATTGGTGCCGATCCGGGAAAAGGGCTGTTGGAAGGCGGCCCTGAGGGCTGTGCATGCCCCGGCCGTGCTCCATCCCATGACCATGGCAACAAATGCATCGGCCCATGCACAAAGGGGGGAGGGGGCGGGGGGCGACTGTCTTGGATTCGCCCATTTGCCAGGCTCCCGAGCAACGAGCGCCGCGCGTGCACACGCGCACGTGCGGTGAGGGCCACTGTTTCCTCCTTTGGCCGTGTTAACGGAGTTTGCATTGCCTCATTTCCGCGCTCATCTACGCACAGACAAGCAGCCAGGCAGGCAGGCACGCACACACACACACACACACACACGCACGCACACGCGCGCGCGCACACACACACACACACACACACACGCTATTCTTCAAAATTGTGAATGTTTGTAAAGTGCACCGCATGCCAACACATCACCCATGGCACTTTGCACAAACATTCCCTCAACGGATTCGATCAGCTGCGTGGATGCAGGGGTCTGAGGCACTATCCGCCGCATCGAACCTCAACTGCCATCGGGTGGCACACGGAGACTTGAGGCAATAGGCACGCCATGGGCATGCCTGCATAAGACCCAAGCCCAGCCGGCAAGTTGCCTGCGTTGCAAGAGCACCACCCGACACCCCCGCCAGCCCTACCCACGACACGTTTCCTGGCCCCGAATGGCGGGTCTCAATCAAATCCACGGGTGAAGCTGCGCAGCAAATGTGGTAGTGGTCCAAGTACTGGGCCCCCAAGGCAGCACGCCGAGGCATGTTCGAGCACTGGCATGTTCCCAGGCAGTTTGATTCACGAAAGTGGCCTTCACATATGCTGTTTGAAGCCACTTTCCTGCTTGCCCTCTCCATGATCCAGCCTCAGCTCCTTGCCCTCATTTTGGAAGCTCGTTATGCGCGTGATTGCCAGTCCCGTAGTGTCCGAAATCTGGGGATGGCAATTGAGCAAGAGGGGCAGAAGTTGGCAAACATGATTATATAAGGAGCTGCCGACAGGCAACTGACAGGTCTTTGACCACATCGGATTTGATTGTTTAAAAAGGATGTGATACTCCACCACAAGTGCATCTGCCATTGTGTGTGTGCAATCTGTATGTTGCATCCACCGCCGGATTTGCACAAAGTGTGCACGCCAGGATTGCAATAATTCTCCGTCCATTCCCTGGGTTTGGCCCTTGTGCCGTTGGATATGGTGGTGGCCAAGAGGGCGTGCTGCGTCATGTTTCCGGGTTGGTTACCCACGGCAGCCTTTGGGCTGCGACGTGGCAAAACGTGCACTGAGACCACCAACAAGAGCACCCCCACCAGAAGAAAGGCACATTTGCTGCCAGAAGACGGTGTCACCTCCCCTGAACCTGCAGGATTCAATCTGACGCTGGTACTGCAGCTGTGGTCAACCTGTACATTACACTGATGTTGTACATAGGCTCTTTGCAGGTCTCGAATGTGACATCAGGAGCAGAACCTGCATGTCGACAAAAGGGAAGGAGCTGCACACATAGAGCAATTGTACACAGGGGTATGAAGGGATGGTGTGAATTGGCCACAAGACAGTAACTGTAGCCAAGAAAACCAAAATGTGGAACCTAAAATATCTTGGTCAGTGTTTTGGTGCAACACCACAAAGGGATGTGCATGACCCCAGGGTGAATCAGCCCAAGAGCCACTGAGGCGCACCAAATTGTGCTTAGATTGTACTGCGGGTGAGGTTGGGAGGAGACGCCGAACAGCTCAGGGCACAATCCTCCTACCAACCCATTTTTGAACGAACGAAATCGCCGTCTATCCTTTGGAGGGCGCAAAAATGATGGGACCAACCTTTGGGAACTTACCACAACATTCAGACAACTTCTTTTGGACACAAACAATTTTGGTGGTGGCAATGGTTTTCACAGCTATTTTTAACAATCATTGTATGCATGTTTTAGATCGAGCGGGCTACCTCTGTATGCCGTGCAATTTGGGCACCAGGGCTCAATATCTGAGACTGTTAATTTGGAAGTTTAAATCTGCACAGGAAACACGCGTAACACTTTGCAACATGTAGCGGACTGGGTAGGTCCCAGATCGACGCCTGCTTTGTTTTTTGTAGCTCCATGCATTTGGACCAACCCTCGCTTTCCCTGTGATCGATCGATCTGTGCGGGATTCGTGACTCACATGGGTGTTGTTTCATTTCTCATCTTGAATGAAGTGGTTTTACAAATAATGGCGTCATCTCTTTTTCCAAGATATTCCCAATATCTACAAAGTGTTTTTGTTTTAAAGCGAAATCAGTCTGAGACTTGATTATCATAGAACACTGGTGCCACCAAGTGACCCTTCTCTCTCCTCTCGGCTTTTGAAAACTTTTCATGCTACCTCTCTTGTTGGGGTGGTGTACATGATATTTTTCTGAATTGCGGAAATATTTTGAGAAGAACTACTTTACCGCCTCTTTCTGCCTTTAAACCCTCAAGCTGTTGCAAATCTTTTATGCATGGTCATTAATTTGCTTTGGGTAACATTTGGTCCCTTATCGCTAATTGCCTATTCGAAGAAAACTGAAGACAGAAATATCGATAGTTGAAAATTAATTGACAATCTGCAATTAAATTGCAAAATAAACAGTGATTTCCTGCAGTAAATGAGATCCAAGCAAACAGAAATGTGCGCGTCCGCTACCACGCAAGTCCGGCACTTCGTTTTATCTGCAAAGGCTTTTGGGGATTCACATTGGTAGAAGTGGGATCATGAATCAAGAAAGTAATATGCGTATGGATTTATTTTATCAAACAAGCACACAGACAAACCTGAGATTTTTTTTTGCTGCTTCCTCTGTTTGAGGACGTTTGCGCAGTTTACAGGGCGAAATTGGGGAATTTCAGGGGAACTAGTAGTATTCTTCTTGCCTATCCAGACAATACTACACCACAATGTCAGACAAACTGAAATTGTGTGAAATGCAAACAGATGCATGTATTAGCATGCAACTCACGAGCCAAACCCTCCAAACGTCTTGTTTCTTGACGCATACTGACAAACCTATCATTTCCCCAGTTCTTAAACAAGTCAAATCCACCCAAATCTGGCCCGAAAACGGAAACATTTTTGTGTGACGCACCGCACGCACCGGTAACCGAATTCAGTTGCAGCCAGTTGGCCAACCTTGGGCCATTTTTGCACCACATGGGTATGGCACATGGGACAATCCAGGCTGCATAGTTTCAAACGTACCTTTCTCCCTGCTTTTAGGAAAGTCAAAGACACGTAAATTTGCTCCTGGTGAGAACTAGGAACATTTTTGTGTACCGGGCCGCGTGTGTGTGTCGCCGAAATCAGCTCCAGCCAATTGGCCAGCCACGGGTCATTTTTGCACCATTTGGGTATGTCATGGGGACACCTCAAGTTGACCCATAATTTAAACCCTACTTTCATCCCCGTTTTAAGCAGGCCAAATTCACCCAAATTTGTTCCCAGCAAAAACGGAACCATTTTTGCGTGTTGCACCGCACACACTGGTGGCCGAAATTAGTTCAAGCCAGCTGTCCAGCACCCAGGGGCCATGTTTGCACCATGCGGGTATATTGCAGGGGACACCCCAAGTTGACCCAAAATTTCAAGCCCACTTTTTTTTCCTTTTGTAAGGAAGCGGACTTCACCCAAATGTGTTCCTGGCCAAAAATGGAAACATTTCTTGGCATTGCACCGCACGTGCATGTCGCCGAAAGCAAGGCCCAGTTAGCCAATGACAGGCCATTCTTGCACCATTTGGGTACATCTCAAGCGACACCCCATGGTGACCTATAATTTTAGGCATCCCTTTTCCCTCGTTTTTAAGCAAGTCGAATCCACCAAAAATTGCCTCGAGCTGAAATGGAAACATGTATGGGCACCCTATCACGTGCACAAGGCGCCAAAATCAGCTCCGGCTAGTATGATCACACGCTAGACATCACTTAATTTGACTCCGTCGCCAAGTCAATTATCTTCACCAATATCAATCTTAGCCGCAACACACCGGGGGAAGCGGGGATGCACAATACAAAAAAAAAGTATCAATCTCATCCCACTATGCCCGTCAGATCCTCTTGTGTAGCCCCCCCTCTGCAGTCTAGCTCCCTCATGGATACCCTTTTTGTCGTACACACTTGATTGGTTGCCTTGATGTGTACGGTCATGACAATTCTTCCCATTCTTTGGAGAGCACGTCCTTTCTTACTGTGGACTATCCTATCATTGAGGTCTGCTTGGCTTCGCTTTGGTCAAAAACTATTCGACTGCTTTGCAGTGTTCTTCTGCACTCATGGTTCATTTTTTTGGGGAAGTGGGTCTAGGGAGTCCACCCTAAAGACAGGTGGTGAAACCATACTGGTTGTTGCACAAGGGGGGAGCATATTGTGGTGAGTGGTAATTGGGATGAAGTGAAACCTAGGTCTCTTTCTAGTCTGGCAACAGATTCTGTTGGAGCATTGTGCGGGGCATCATTGGCGATCCACCTTCATATGTTCCACACCCGCATCAATGACTAGGGGCTTGCATGCTTCCAAAGATATCCGGAAACACACTCCTTTTGCATTCAACAGGCAGAAAGACCGGTCCTAAAATCGCCCTAACATGCGCTCCTTGAAAGCAGTGCATTTGGTGGCACAAACGGGCAGAAGATAAGCCACTGCCAATCGAACACAGAGTGTGCACGGTGTGTGGAGTGGTTTGCTTTGGTGGAGACCGACCGGTCAAGGAGCCGGCAGGTATTGTTGTGCCCCCGAGCGGCTGCAGGGGCTTTGGTATCGGTGCATGTGAACTTTTGCTACATGCGGAGCATCGTACATGTCTTGATAGCGGGAAGTGGTGAACAGTTTCATTTGCTGCTGCTGGGCCTTGTCATATTGGGTGATAGCCTGACATAGAGCTTTGACGAGCGTATGGGCGTGCCATGCTAGCCCCTGTCAACTGAGAAAGGGGTATAGGCTCCCCTCGTATGTGACCAAGGGGGCACAATTAGCGCAGTGCGCATGCAGTGCGACTATTTGGGCGTGTGGAGACCCATACTTGGTGATACTCTGGGCATCATTGTTGTTTGACAGCAATTTTGATGCCTCTACATTGCTCTACATTGGGGATATGGCATTTTTGGATTTTCACCCTATTTCACCCATTTCCACCCTTTTTCACAGATTATTTTTTCTCATTTCCACCACATCCACTCCTTTCTAGGTTGTGTTTTGCAACCCTCTTGTTTCGCTGGCACATGCTTGTTTCTATGCCCTGCGTTGTATCTATGCAGAGTGGCGAAGAACCATTTCGTCTCAGGAGGACAAGCACCCATCGGGCGGCCAAAGATTCCATTGGGTAGTGGAACCATTGAAGCAAGTCCCATTATTCGATACAAGAACACTAGGCTCGTATGAGTACCATGTGTGTTAGGGAAGGGGCGTTCATGGATCACATAACATGCAAATTTGCCCCATCTGAGCCTCCACCGCTAACAACGGCCTTTTCCATTTTGCATGATGGGGAGTGGCCATCATGTATAGGGAAGCAATAAGTGCTAGCTGCTAGGGACGGTCCAGGGAGGAAGATACGACGGAACTATCCGGGCCGGTGAAGAAACGGAACTTGGGATGATGGGATCTAGGGTGCATTGCATGACTGGTGACTAAGGTAGTACACCAATGGGCAACATGGAGCCTACACAGGTTGCAGGACCAGAGAACACGTGAGCTTTACACAACACATGGCCGTTTGGCATGGCACCACGTGGTGCATTTGCGAGAGGTAGATCAGGTTGGTAGTGAACAGAGCAGGTTCCCTAGGTGAAGCTTGGACACATGATGCATGTGGAACCCTCGTTTGTACTATATGCCCTACGTCTTGACCCAGGCTGTTGCTTGAGAGCTCATACTGTACTCAGAAGAACGGTTGAGCCTGTGGAAAAAAACAAGATGTCTTATGTGAAGGGAAGGTAGCTTGCAACAGTCTTGAGCTAGGGTAGTTGGGTTCGCCTAATTTTAAGGGCGTTGGGAAGGAGCGTGCCTGGGGGCTCTTCGGGACGACTCTAGTCTAAAAGTCTAAAAGTAGCGCGCAGTGTGCGCGCAGTGCAAGGGCGCCCCCCAAGGCACCTGAGTCCCTTGGACCAGACCTCGGATATGACTGATGCGTGCGTGTCATTTCGCATGCTTGTCATCTTTTTTGCACTACCAATGGACAAAGCCCTTTTGGTGTGGTTCTGCAGGAAAATCAAAATGTCGCAGCTCAAAGTCGCCGAGCAACGGTTTGCCAAGCAGTTGATCACCGTGATCCTCGCCGTGGGGGTGTTTGGGCACTCGTTTGCCCTGATCCAATCCGGCATCGCCGTCAGCAAGGATGGGTTCAATGGGCTCCGGGCTTTCACCTTTGCTACATACCCCCTGATGGTCCTGTGCCTTGTATTGGTTGTCTGGCGCAATAACTACGCCCTCTTCCACATGGGAGTGGTCGTCATCCAATTGGTACCCTATTACGCATTCTTCGCACATCGCTCCATGGCCCTGACCTCGCACTACATGCGCCTTGCGGTGCCTCTGTTGTTCGTTGTGGATGTCCAACGGGTGGTGCCGCGTTGGCTGACGCTGGGGACTGCGGCCGTCCAAGGGGTGCTGCTGGTGCTCATGGTCCCGTCCCACTTGCTGCCGTGGTTCCGCGACGTTGGCCCGGCCGCCCCCGATCCGGTGATGGCCGTGCTGTCCGAAATGAGTGTCTTTTTCATGGGCGCGGTCACCGCAACGGTCTGCTTTGGGTACGAGAGGCTGGTCAAAGCGCACGCGCGCGCCCTGGAGGCCGCGAACGAGCACCTGACGAAGGCCGTGGAGTCGCAGCGCCGCATGTTCCAAGTCGTGTCGCACGAACTGCGGAGCCCCCTGCACGTCATCTCCGGCATCACAGACCTGATGGGCAGGCACGACGACGACACCGTCCAGACTTGGGGGTCCGAGGCCTGGGCGGCCTGCAATGCCCTGGTGGCCAAGATCGACACGATGTTATCCGCAGTGGAGGTCGTCACGCAGGTCAGCGAGCTCAAGCACGAGGTGTTCCCCGTGGCGTGCATGGTCTCGGCGGTCATCGCCTCGATGGAGGGCCCCGCCAAGGCGAAGGGGGTGGAGCTCACCTTCGCCCCTGAGCCCGACGCCTGCCACTGGATCCGGGGGGACAGCCTGCGGCTGAACCAGGCCCTCTGCTGCCTCGTGGACAACGCCATCAAGTTCTCGTCCGACGCGGGGGGGCTCGTCGAGCTCCGCCTGCGGGACGCCCCCCGCCCCGGCCGCGGCCCCGGGGTCGCGTTCGAGGTCGTCGACTCTGGGGCCGGGATGGACGAGGAGGGCGTGAGGTTGGCCGCGGCCCGGTTCCACCGGGGCGCCGGGGGCGTCAACACGCAGGCGGCCGGGGGGCTGGGGCTGGGGCTGACCATCGCCAAGCACTGGGTGGACTGCATGCGCGGGGAGCTGACCCTCCGCAGCCCCGGGCCGGGGCGCGGCACGTCCGCCACGATCACCGTCGCGACCGGCACCGCCGCGCAGCCGAACCTCCCGCTGGAGGTGCTGGGGCTGGCCAACGTCGGGTTCGAGCTGCCGGAGGGAGCCCACGAGGGGTGCTGCGAGGCCATCGCGAAGCAGCTGCAGTGGATGCAGTGCCCGCAGCACCCCTTCGAGGGCCGCCCGTCGCAGCCCTCTTCCACGCTGGCGATCTTCGACACGTGCCACTCCAGCCCGGTTTGGCAGACGAGTAGTGGTCCGCGGCAAAGCATGACGAGTCAGTCGGGCTACGGCGCACAGCGGCGGGTGTATGTACTGGCTGGCCAGGTATGGTCCGGGGTTGGGCTCAGTGTTCGGCCTCTGGGACGGGGGCTGGGGGGTGATGGGCAGGGACGCGTCAGAAGGGAGGGGACCTCAGAGGCGTCCCCAGCGGCGGTTAGGCAGGCGGTTGGAGGAGGTTGCCGAAGCGGTTGGGGGCGGTTACTGTAACGAATGCCATTGAGGCTGGCACTTGGCGTCAGGAAGACAGTGGCTGGGCGTAGGCTGGGCGCCCTGGAGGGGGGGTACCCCCCCCTCCTTCCAATGCATCCCTGGTGGGGGGGTATGAAGGCAGACAAGAAGGTTGTGTACCTAAAATGGGCCTCTCATTTTTCGCTCTCGATTCAAAATTTCATTTTTTTTCCGGAGGAACATTTTGGTGGTTTTGGGTGGGTGGTTTGGCATGGGGGGGGGGGGCAGACCCCCCCCCCGTTCCCCCCCCCTGTGGATAAGCACATCCCTGGTCTGGTCTCGCAGGATGTTGGGTGGGGTAGACACTGCTGGCCCTTCTCAAGCCCCGCCAACCTCCTCCAACAAGTGGACGTACCAGCCACTACACCTCACGAGCTTTTGAGCCTCTGTGGCCCCTTCCCCCGACCCCCCGAAGTGCCTGTGGTCAATGACAGTGGGTATTGTGTTTTAAGGCACGCAGGCCCCCGGATGTGCTTCTTGGTGGGGTACCCCCCGCAGTGGGGGCTCCGGGCCTTCCGGACGTCTTGGGGCTGGGTGGTGCAGCCCACCCACCCGTTGCATGGGGGTGGCCTATTTCTTGTTCTTTGGGGCCATGCCCGAATGTGTGGGGTGCAGAAGAAGTACAGGGGTACCTGTGTTTGCTCCATCTGCGGGGGGGCGGATGGGGCAGCCTATGCCCAGCTACTGTCTCCCTGACGGCAAATGCGACAACAACCGCCCCCAACCGCCTCTCCAACCGCTTCCGGGACCGCCTTTGAGGTCCCTTAACTTCTGATGCAACCCTTGGGTGGGTGGGGGGCATGTATTGGGTGGGCTGGAACCCCCCACCCCCAACCCCATCCCCACAACCCTGCCCAGCAGGTCCAACCTCCGCCAATGGCAACAATGGGGAACACCAAGTTTGCCAATGGGACAGCATGCGCCTCGTCGTGATAGCATGCGCAATCCAACGTTCCTGTGCTCTGCAGACCCCCATGCGGGGCACGCTTCGTAGCCACATTGATTCTGCCCCCCATGGAATATGGGACAGCCTTCATGCTTCTCCACATACCCGGGAAGGCATGGGTTCTGTAGCCACTTTGATTGCTCCCCACATTAAAGACCCCCAAAAGAAGGCAGGGTAGCCATTCTCATTCCTCCCACATTGGGGACCCCGAGAAGGCGAGGGGTATGTCGTCTGGCCAAACCAAAGGTTCACAGTCTGCACCACTAAATAACACCATTGCTGTGTTGACTGCAATGGCCGACTTGTTTTCATGTGTGGCGAACCGTAAACGGGATTTTACTCTACTTGTGTACATTTGTCAGAATGAAATGGGGAATCCAAAAATCCCCCCAAAACCCAATTTTCTTCAACCATTCGGTTGGGATGCATTGCATGACTTCAGGTTGACACAACTTGACCACAGGTGCACGAGGGGTCGCAGATTGAAAGGGGTCGTGAACAAGGGTGCAAGGTTTGCGAAAAGATTTCAGTGGTGGGGGACAGTTTGTGCATATGACTGATGGTTTGTAAAGACATTCGGCATGACACTGGACTTTGAAGGATGCAATCGCTGGAATGACTGCGGGCGGGGTCTTCCAGCAGCTCAGTTTTCGACCCCTGTGAGTGTTTTTTTTTTCAAAAACCTCCAAGAATTGACAGCATCTACGAAGTGGATCCTGAGGATTTTTTTGTTTGGACCTGAGGGGGGGTGGTGGGGGGCTGCGGAGGTTGGAGGGGACAATGACCCTCCTCCTTCCAATTTCCAATTTTCAAATTCCAAATTCAAGCAGAGCCCTGGGGGTTCTGCTTGAATGAGGTCAGGCTAGGGGCCCCATGGACCTCCTGGGGGCACAAACAAAGAGGGCACGCGAAGACCAGCACTATGAGGATTGTGGTTCCAAAGTCCAGCCACACTGGGGCACTACACAGTTGTGGACTCAGAAATGACCAGCACGTGTGCAAGGACGTGCCATCCAAGGGTGGGGGTTTTGGCGCCGGACCCACCCACCCAGGTTGCGGGGGGGGGGGGGTCACCGACCCCCTGAAGCCCACTACACGCCAGCGCTCCAATGGCCGCCCTGCACTATGTGTCATGACTGAAAGCTACACCAACCGGGTGTGTCATCCTTGATGGCGTTAAGTGTTCCGGGTAGCCTTCCTTTGTAGCGTCACAAGAAGCGGGCTCCGCAGCACCTCTCTGCACCTCTCTGTGAGGAGGCATGCCTGCCCTAGGAGATGCCATATGGGGGGCGCACGCTGCGCTGTGCGAAAAGTCGGCTGTTTCTTGCCCAAGCAGAGGCACATTTTCCACATTCTGACCCGCCGCCGTTTACCATTCGTAAGTGTGGAGAGCGGCAGCGTGAGGTGTATCAAGAAGAATTTTGGACAGCCCATCTGAATTTTTGAGACAAGGAAAAGCCGCAACACCTGGGTTTTCACGTTTTTGAATTGATCATGCACGCTTCTGTATGGGGGGTGGTTTTCCTAGGTGTTCCCGGGATAAACGCCGCAATAATTGGCGCTGTGCCCGCACTGTGCGAAGCCCCCATGATCCGAGATAATCTCAGCATGTGGGCCTACTGTCCCGCCTTTTGCGGACCTTCGCACTCGGCTGACAAAAGAAAGCAGCCAACCCACAACGCCCCACCCCATGTTTTGGGGTGGGTGGGTGGGTGTTTACCAACCTCCCACCCCCCAAAGAGCAACACATTGAACAAAGGGGGAGTGTTAGCGTGCCAGGCGCGCGCCGGGCATCTTTTTTGGACCATTCCCCACCCGTGCCTGTTTTTGCCCCCACCTCACCAAACAATTTGGAGTACCTTCTCGCCGTGTCTGAGAATTTGGCCCATCCTTTGCACCCAGTTTATGACGATGGCAAGGGTGGTGGTTGGAAGTGGTGGGAGTGACATTTTGTGTTGTTGAATTCTCATATTTTGGCTCATGCAGCGTGCTTTGCAGGGAAGGTTTGCGGTCTCGTGCAGTCTACTTCGGGGACTTCCCTAAGTGGGGATAAACTTGGGGCTAGAGATAAGATACTTACTGCAAAGGTAGCGCGCCGGGCATGCGCCGGGCGCGCGCCGGGCAAACATTCCCCCAAAAGCAAGGTTTAGGCCATTCTTGTACACAAACCCTTTGCTTTAGACCCCTTGTGTTGTGTTCCAGCACAGCCTTGCCCTCCCGCCGCCGGTCATGGGGGGGGGCTCTATTCACCCCCACCTCCGGGACCTGCAAGTCCCCCGGCTGCAGTGCCATTGGCTTGTGTAGCCATGCCCCCGGGGGGGCGGCCGGGCCCGGTCCTTGTATGCGACACCCCCCAGCCCCCCCCCCCCCCCCCCCCCGAGTTTTGAAAGATAGCGGTGCGGGGGCCATGGCGCCAACAGCGCCAAAATTTTTGTCGCATGCTCAGTTGAGAGGGGTACTATGCCTTTAGTCGTTAAGACCCTTAAGACTTTCTTCCTGGCAAAGACAAGATATCGCTATTATCGCATACCTCTATACCCCCATGCCCCCAGACACCCCATTGAGGTATGCATGTGATAGTAGTGGGTTGCCCCCCCCCCCCCGGCCAAGCTGCCAATACCCCCCCCCACCCTCCCGCCGACCCCCCCCCCAAGTTTTGACAGATAGCGGGGGGGGGTGTCGCATCAGGACCAGTTGTAGTCGCCCCCCCGGGGCCGTGCCGCCTGCCATACTTCTCCAGGAAGAAGTTCGGTTGTCCGTCAACAGTGATGTTGTTCAGGCGCATTTGGCCAAGCCCGTGACGCCCGTGAAGCTGATGGGTTTGTTTAAGTCGGCGATTGTGTCTCAGGAGCCGTGGCCGGCCCACAGGTCAAAAATCCTGATTGTGGATGACTTGGCCATCAACCGAAGGCTCATGCGCACGCATTTGGACTCCTGGGGCTTTGCCAACATCGACGAGGCGGAGGATGGTCAAGGTGCGCTCCGCGCGGCGCAGCAGTGCTCTGCCTACAGCGCCATTTTGATGGACATCAATATGCCCGTCATGGACGGCTGCACTGCTGCCGTGCACATCCGCAAAATGCCCTTGTACAACTCCATCGCCATCTTCGCGGTGACGGCCAACGTCTCCGCGGATCTTCAACAGCAGTGCATTGAGAGCGGAATGAACGCAGTCTTTGCCAAGCCGATCAATTTCCCAGACCTCCGCGCGGCACTTCAACAGGCAATGGCAGGTCAACGCACTCCCGCTTCAGAGCGGCGGTCCACAGGTGGGCGTCTTCCGGGAATGGCCAGTGTCAGCAGTGAGTCGGAGATTCAGTAGGGCCGGGGCGCTGTGCCTTGAAAGGGTGGGGCGCCCAACCCTCTTCAAGGCGATGGGTACCCCCCCCGCCCCCTCCCCTTGTCCAGTAAGCGCCCTTGTCTAGTAAGCGGGGGGTGGGGGTGGCTAGGGAACCGTCACCTTCCACTTTCTAAATTTTCTTAGACGGTTGGATAACCGCTTTTGCAACCGTTTGTAACCGCTCCACCTCTTGGCCAATTGGGAGTGTTCGTACCCAGCTGGTGCTGTTACCTTCTGAAGGCAGTGTTGTGCCTGCCAAGATTGTGCTTGCCACAGGGGCTGGAGCCCCCTGCCAAGCCCCCTGCCAACCCCCCTGCCAAGCCCCCTGCCAACCCCCCTGCCAAGCCCCCTGCCAAGCCCCCTGCCAAGCCTGCTCCCAGAACTGCCAAACCTCGTGCCAACCCCTCCACCAAGAGTGCACCCAAACCTGCTGCCCAGGTGGCAGCCGTATTGGCGGACAAGTCTGGACAATCTGTGGCGGCGCCTCCGGCGCCGTATTCGTGACAATGCACTGAGTTTGTCCCAAAGTGAATCTGGAGGGTGACGCCCATCGTCCCTCTATGGCCTGGGCTGCCGGGCGAGCGCCAGGGAGCCCGGCGGGGGGACGTAGGTCTGGGGCCACTGCCTTACAGAGTTTGCGACCGGGTGCACAACCCTTGAATGTCCCCCCCCCTGCCTTCTGTGTGTCACCAACCACCCCCAATAAACTGGAATGGGGACAGCAGTGCTCACTGCCCCAAGTGAATAGTGACCAGCCGTACCTGCATGTCAACCTATCCCGACCCCATGCTCATACCCCTCCCCCCTTGCGCAAGCACTGCCTTGTCTAAGCACATGAGCCCGTGTTACCGTCGTTTTGCTGACTTTTAGGGTGCTTGCGCAAGGGGGGTGGGGGGTAGTGTATGACATGCTATCCGCTGACGCATCTCAGCCTTCAATCTTCGCACCGCTGTTTTTTGCCGCCTACAATCATTGTGCCTCACACACACTGGGAAGCCCACGGGTGTGGCAGTCTCCCACTGCACAACCTGGTTTCAGACTCAGCTACTCCTCACTACGTGTCAGATCCGCTACCACAGCCACCGTGGGATCATCGTACCCCCCCCCCCCTGTATAAGCTACGCCCTTGTCCAAGCTACAGTAGGGTCAGTGACACGCGGTTGCGGGGGACGTGGGACAGTGACAGTGATGGGTTCAGTACGGACGTGAGTGAGAGCAGGAAGAGGCGGCGGGGGGGGATCGAGTCCTGAGACGGAGGGGCGCCAGTGGCGCCTCTGGAGCACGGGGCAACAACGGGGGAGGAGCATACCAGAAACACGCGTGGCTCCCAAGCCACGGTCGGTGGCGAGGTCGACGGGCACGCCACCGGGCATTTGAGCCTTGAAGGTCTGCACTAAGTGCACACCGCAGCAGCAACCGCTGGGGCCGGTGGGGGGGGGAGAGACCTGGTGGTTTCCGCGGCCGGTATACAGCACATCGGACAGTAGCATATCGGAAACACGCTTGTCTCCCACGTCATGGGTCGTGGGTTCGAAACCCGGCGGACAGGTCGCTGGGGGTTCATCATAGTGGTCGACACGGGGGGTGGTTTTATTTTCGACTCGGAGGTACCTGTCAGCTCAACCCAGTTCCTGCTGAGGGTAGGGAGGGCGACCTGACCTATCCTGAAGAACTGTGGCGGCGCCTCCGGCGCCGTATCCGAAGGAGAGCTGTGGCGTTTCGCTGGACAGATGGGACAATGTTTGCCGCGGCTCTGCCGCGTGATATTTGCTGATTGAGGGCATAGGTCTGTCGGTGGGGACCTATTGCTGAACTTTCCACTGTTCTATGGCCAAGCTACAGTAGGCGTAGGGACCGTATTAATTTGGGACCTAATTTTAATTCGGTACCAAACATAGTGCAGCCACATAAGGGCAGGGGCCAGGCGCGGAAGTTCCCTGGCGGCGAACGAAATAACCACACCGGTGGGCATTCTGCCGTAGCCGAGGGGGACGGATGCGCCGGGCCTTACCCGGAGGCGCCCCTGCGCGCTTTGGGGGAGACCAGAGGGGGCCGTAGATGTGAACGAATTCATGCTGATATTTTCAGTACCCCTCTGTATCTCTCTGTCTCTTGCTGTCTTTTATCATTTGCACCATTTTGCTGAATGCACAGGTCAGCTGTCGTGACGACCAGGGACGCCTGGTCTGATGTCTGTACTGACTGTTCTGCTGAGGTTCAACCAGGCATGGCATAGAGAATAAAGATGCACTTATGCCATGCTGAGGAGTGCATTACCTCTGTCTGTTTGCTGCTCTGTTTCTGATTCTCTCTCTTTTTAGTTCAACGAATCTCTCTCATAATCTAGGTCATACCCCCCCTTGTAT
The DNA here is from genome assembly GCA_964036045.1 of Eutreptiella sp. 'Long Island Sound 2002'. Lineage (NCBI taxonomy): Eukaryota > Euglenozoa > Euglenophyceae > Eutreptiales > Eutreptiaceae > Eutreptiella > Eutreptiella sp. 'Long Island Sound 2002'. Next base: position 126,638,006 of record OZ038383.1, on the reverse strand, counting down.
AAGCTACGCCCTTGTCCAAGCTACAGTAGGCGTAGGGACCGTATTAATTTGGGACCTAATTTTAATTCGGTACCAAACATAGTGCAGCCACATAAGACATGGGTTTGGTGACGGATTTGCGAGTTACATTTTTTTTTTTGAATTGTACAGCCACTTTAATGTCCGGACAGGGACACAGCCCTCAATCAGAGTGATGTGTATAGACAAATGTGCTTCGCAGAAGGCAGGAGCCTTCAGAGATGACCAAGTGCCCGGCGGTGGGGACTGCTTGATGGGTTAGGGACTCACAAGCCAACTTCAGTGTTCAAGGGGACTGGAACGAGGATCTTAGGGTACATTATCAATCTGTCGGCATGCAGCGCCAGGACAAACGCCGTTTGTGGGTGGGCCCGGTGCACTGGAGTGCTGCATACATTTAGTCCAGGTACCACAGGATTTCCGGGGACGGCTCGCGGGGTTCCGGTATCCAGAACCAGTAATAGTAGTATCCAAAACCTTCAGGTTCATACCACTAGTGAATGCCAAGGTACCACATGACAGCAATGGATGGGGAAAAAGGCTGTGAATTGGATGAGTGACTGGAAGGGGCAGGGGCCTCGTTATTTCGGATGGGGTTCACTCTGTGTTTGGCCGAGAATAAACCGCATGCTGGGGGGGGTAGGGCAAGCGATGGGGGGGGGGCGAAAAAGACTCTGGCGTTGAACTCACTGATGGGGGCGGCTCGGCCGGAGGCAGGGGGGGGGCTGGAGCTCGGAAGAAATCAGTAATCCGTCGGTTGGAGCTGTCAGCGCCGAGGGGTTGGGGGGGTGCCACCGGTTTAGGGGCGTAGGTGTCACTACGAGTTTTGCGTGGTGGAGGGTCTTCAGTGTCCCGGCTGCGTTTCGTGGGTGGTTGTTTGGGACGCATGGGCATTTTGTTTTTGTGGGTGCGTGGTTTTTTTGAGGGGGTGGGTTGGACTGAGTCTGGCAGGTGGTCTGGAGGCAGGGGATAGTGGTAATCGCTGTGCGCCTGTGGGGTGTGTGACGTGCTGTAGGTGCTGTGTGGTTTGCCCCAAGTGTTGGGACCTTGGGGGGGGGGGGCGCGGAAGGGGGGGGGGATCTTCGGCTAGCCAAGTGAGTGCTTTGGACAGAGCGTCTTTCAACTGTCGCTGGCGCTGGGGGAGCGAATTTTTAAAAGCCAAAACGCGCTGGGGTTTGGTTTCGCCTGTGGTGGGTGTAATCATGGCTTCGTACAGGGTGGAGGGCACCAAAAACTTGACGAAATTTCGTTTGTCTCCTGGGTGGGAGCACTGGGCCCACCAGATGCTTGCTACCTGGTTGAAGGGCGGGGGCCACGCGTGTATGAAGCTTTGCACAATGTGGTCAGCGCTGGGGCAGTGGGACAAGAAGGAGGCTGCATCGAGGGGGTATGACTGTGAGCATTTGTGGCAAATTCGGGGAGTCAAGTCGTTGTGGAATGCATATGTAAGAAAATTCATGTTGCCTGATAACCATTTGAAGGGGAGTCCAGAGAACCACGATGAGTGGTTGTAGAAGAAGAAACTGGACGGCACGTGGATGTTGTAGTGGTGATGACGGGGGATGAGGGCCCTCGATACAGAGGTGGTCAGGCGATGGCAAACAGGCAAGTTACCGAAGGATACAAATCCCAGGGGGGGTGGGGGCAGCAACTCAGGAGAGGATGATGAACTGTATGCAATCCACTTGGAGAACAGATCCGAACATTCATTTCCCTGAAATCCTGCATGTCCTTTGATCCATGCAAATTGCGTTGACACAAATGTAGGCATTTGAGCTTGGAGAGAGGAGTAAGCCTTAACCCATGTGCCATGCGATGAGCCTGATGCCATCACGTATGATTGGACGTTCGCAGTGCTAATCACTTGTTCGTTATCTCCAAGAATAATGCATTGCATGGGTTGGTTCAGGGAGGATACTTTCGAAGAAACATAATGCCGGCCCAGTACTCAGATCCCTCAGAGGAATGGTAGGGAGATGGGAGGCACAGAACCAGAATTGTACCGTTGGCTTTGTAGATGGTGGCAGCAGAGCCGAAACCCCCCTACCCTGCTGAACCATCCAAGTACACCCAGGTTGTTTCGGAGGAGGCCTCTTGCAGAAGTTGGGATGCTCTGTTGCAGTTCCACGCTTTGAGGTCTTCACATCGTAGGGAGTGGGGGGGTAAACCGTGGACTTGGTACAGGTATCCCATTGGTGAGGCTTGGAGCAGGACCCCGTTCAAGGGGGGGGGGGGGGGTTGTCACGTAAGGGAGGGCATGCGTTGTAGGAAGGGATTAAGAGAAAGTGGTTCCCGAGGATGTTGGTGGGTGCGGCTATGACCGGGGGGTGGATGGTGTAGACTTTTTCGGAACCCCGAAGGTTGAAGGTTGTGTCATCCCCTACGAAGTAGATGGATGCTTGGTCGCAGGAGGTATCAGTCACGATGCCTCTGTGGATGCCAAGGTCTGTGTTTTGGTGGCGTTGCTTGTTTCCCCACTTGGTAACTCTGTTGTTGGAGTAAGTGGTGAAACGAACATAGGCCTGTTACTATTTTTGGAGCAGGTGGGGTGGGGTGTTGATTTCCGAACTTGTGGTGTTGAATCTTAGGTGGAGACTGTGACAGGCATCGCTGATCAGCTTAAGGACCATTGAATTTTCCTCGTTGAGTGCTGCTTGCCGAAAAAGTTGGTTGGTTTCGTCCGGGCCCTCGTTGTTCAAGTAACGGATGGCCGCATTGACAGTAGAGATGTTTAGGCAGTGTTGGAGAAAAGTTTATAGTGATTTCAACACTGTGTTTGTGCCTCTCCTGCTGCTTGCTGCTGGTGTAGGGTTTCCTGCTGCTTGTTTTTGAAGATGAAAAGCTTTTGTTTGCTGAAATACAATCAATCCACGATAGCCCAAACCAGAGATATGCAAGTAGAAGAGAATCAGGATCAAAGCATGAAGGGCTGCAGTGTAAACAGTGAAAGATGAAAGGATATTCACAGAAACGGCAAATCAGGTCAAATCGGATTGCATATTCACAAAGATAGCTGAAATGTTTTGGAAAAGAGTTGGAAAACTGCCCCATGGTCACTCTATCTCCATAGTGCCATCTCAGGAGATGTGCACTCTTTGTTTTGGGTCCCATATGTGCTGAGGTGGCAGGCCATGTGGCGATGAGGTCACTGCAATGTCACATGGGATCTTCCTACTTAGCTAGGCTGACCGGGAATTGAACCCAGGACCTCTCAAAAAGAGGTGCCCAGCCCCCTAGGGTGCATACCACTAGGACAACTAAGAATTCATGAGAAAACATAGATAAATTCATAGGCTCTGCCCTGGATATGTCAGTTCTCAGTCAACTCAGGAAAAGATGATTTGCCTCACATTGATAGGGGATTAAGGGGTCCACTCCATATCCTGATTGGGTGTTTGGTTCCATAGGTCAAAATGCGTTATCACCACTTTTGGTGGGACCAATACTAAGATAGAAATGCCTGGATGCTCAGTGCATCTCTAATACAACTAGAGTATGCCTCAAAGCATTGGAAAAGCACTTTTTCTTACTCCCCCCTTGTGCTGTGGTGGCAACTACTGTCGCATTTTCAGGAAAAAGGGATTTTTTCTTGGCCTTTCCTTGGTTTCCACATCTACTTTAAAATACCTATAGTTTCCCTCACACAGAAAAAAGGGCGCTCACCATGGCTGGCGCTCTTTTGCTGCTCTGTTTGTAACATTCCCTACAGGAAGCTCAGCGCTTATGGCGCTGCCGGGGTTCCTGTGGCTTGGCTGGGTTAGTTAGGGTGCATGCCATAAACATGTGCATGTGCATCCCTCCCTCCAAGACGCAGCGCGACATAAACCCAACGCAAGACACAATATACACATTCGCATGGGTTATCGTAAACCTGCTGGCGACCTGTGACCTGTCTTAGGGCGAAGGGAGTTGTTAAAAAATTTAAATTGCCCCTTGGTGGGGTCTTGGGTTCTGCTCAGTCTCCTGGCGGCTGCTTTTCGGCCCGAACACGGCCTACTCAGCGACGCTTTCGCGAGGATATCTGCAGAGACAGGAATCGGAGAATTATGGACGAATCCACGCAAACGCGAAGCGACAACACCTAAATCCGTCAAATGATGGCCTAGAATTTTTCTAAGACAACACACCTGAGCACAATCCAATTGTGCATCAGAAGCACATTTTTATAAAAATTATAGTCATCTCTAGATTTTTTAAATCAAGAAATTCCTACGCATAAAAAGGCGGCGCGCAGGAGCGGCTCCTAGCGAAGCGCCGGAAAATGCAGAAATAATGAGATTATAAACGTATGTCTCACGTAACTCGGAAAATGACGAGACACACATTAATAAATAAACATACACATTCCACCCACACTAATAGAAGAATCAAAAATCCAAGAATTCGAAAATCAACGAAAAGACTTCAATGAATCAGGTATAAACCACAGGTGTGCTCGTCTCGTATGCAGCATACACATTGCTCGTCTCGTGTCTCCGTGAACGAGTCTTGTAGCAGTGCTAACAACGATAAAACGCGATAGAGGGATTGATTAGAAAGATTGCAGATGATTAGAGGTCAGATCACGGTGATTAGACATACACACAAGTGCATAGCGACGTTTTTCGCTTGCGCCTCGTTCACGTTCCCACTTGCTCTCTCTCTCCAGCGGTAGGTAAGGTGAGTAAGCCCAGGAGGGGCCACCCCCTGGTGGAGTTTGCGATTGTGGGTAAGATTAGAGGGTTGTCAAAGACCTCTCGTACACTCGTGCATGCTCGGGCATTCACACACGCGTTAAAGGGTAGGCCATGCAAAATGCGCACGGTAAACCTTGTTTAGGTTACCCAGGGGCTCCTCGGTACGTTCTTTAAGAGAACCTGAGGAGTCTCTTAACGCTTGCTTGCTTGACAGGGCGTGTGTGCGGACAGTGTATTATAGGTCACACTGAGAAGCGTATAATACGTGGAGTGTGGCTTGGTTCCTCCGCCGCCAACACCCCTTCATTTGCCTTTGCTTTACAGGTGGGCAGGTAGGGTGATTGGTGCAGTAGCATACCATTTTTTTCTTGCCCTGCTAAACAAGGGCGCATATCACACAAACAATTGACTGCACCTCTGCCGGGAGTGGCGAGGGCAGTTCGACTCCATCGACATCCACGCAGTGCACGCAACAAGAGCACCTCTTCCCTCCAAGCCCTAGTAGGGGAAACGCGTTGTGGCGTCCCCTGTTAGGCCACAGTTGCTTAGGAGCGCTGTGTTCTCTTGTCTTCTTCACAGGAGGGTCATTAGGACCCACGACGTGTTCTTCAACCACACCCAGTAGAGTGTGCGTGTAAGAGTGGTAGTCCTGAGTGGGGGCTTGAGCCAGTTGCAGAAGTGCTCGCCCACCAGGATGGTGCCACTGTAGCTAGGGTGTGTAGTGTAGTGGTGTCTCCTGTCCCGCGTGCTTTTCTCGTGGGCAGGGGAGTGCGTTAGCTTTTGGCCATTAGCAAAAATGGGCGTTTTGTATGCCCTTAGCACACTTGGCCACCCCTCCCCTGTAGTAGGTAGGACTTTTGCCGTCTTCCCCGAGGACAGGCGCCAGCACAGAAATTGGGCGCCATAGGAGTGGTAACAGTACCTGACTACGACCTTCGGTCCGACATCAGCGAAGCCCGGTCTCCGGGAGCCACGCCCGGGAGAGAAGTGAGACACACACAAACATACGTAGCACACTTAGGGGTAAGGTAAGGTTCAGTCCCTAGCTTTAGTCTTGGAGGCAAGCGTCTCAGCGAGCCTCAGCAACTCACCAAGGTTGTTCTGGGACAAGTAGTCAACCAGAACTGAGTTTAGGCGTCCCTCAGGTAGAACAAACGCAGAGAAGGGCTCCCAGGTGGCCTCTTCGACTCCAAACCCTTCCCAGAGGGTGAGGAAGCGCCAACCCTGGCGATAGCGGTGGCGCAGGACAGACTTCACCAGGTAGAAGCCCTCCTTAGCCATCTCCTCGGCGTTCATGTCGGGGAGTTCACCTTCAACTTCCATAGGGCTGGCAGCCCCTTGTAGGTCCAGAGCGGCGATTTCCTCGTCGTTCAGCTCCCACTCCTCCCCACAGAGGTCTTCAGGATCAGAGTAGCGCTTCAGGTGTTGAGCAGCGCACACCAGGGTCCCCCCTAGACGGAGAGAACACCGCACGGTGATACGGTGTCCATCCACTGATAGAATCTTGTACGGCCCAAAGTATGGGTCATCGCTGGTAGAGCGTGGCCAGGCGGGTAGTCGACTGTGGTGCACCAGCACCCAGTCCCCCTCTTGGTAGGTGGCCGGTACTCGGTGCTTGTTCTTCTTGTTGCACTGACGCTGCCTCACTCTCTGGAGCATGGCCTTGGCCTTGTCCACCTTCGCTTGTTGCTCCTGGACCCATTCACCCACAGAAGAATGGGTGTCCTCTGGATAGGGGGCATGTAGGAATTGCCGGGTGCCCTAGGAATAGCTCTTGGGGCGAGTAGCCAGTAGCTGAACTGTCTTCGGAGTTCATCATCAAGTATATGACGGGGAGTAGTCTCACCCAGTCTCTGGTGCGTTCAGTTTTGCACCATATCCTTACATTCTCCTTGAGGACACGGATCTGTCGCTCACATAGGGGGTTGCTCGTGTGAGAGTAGGGAATCCCCGTAGACACCTGGACATTGAGGGATCTCAGGACCCTCTTGTACCAGCCAGTATCTGAGCGTACTCGTACGTCCTCATCGGAGTTGATCTCTTTGGGCGCCCCATAGACACAAAACCACTCCTCCAGGAGTATCTTGATAGTCTCCTCTCCGGTAATGTGCTTGGTACATGGGAACACCCTGGTAAACCTGGTCAACCCACAGGTTACCACGAGGGCGAAGTCATAGCCCCCGAACTTCGGCATCTCCGTGTAGTCCACGTATAGAACACTGTTAGCACAGTGAGGGATGGGCAGGGTCGAGTAGAGACCTCTGTCCCTGATATCCCCTGGTTTACAGGACCTGCACGGGCACTTGTCCACGATAGGCTGGAGGGTTTTCCGCAGTTGGTCGTCAGTCCACGTAGTGTGGAACCAATGCTTGAACAGCCTCAGGGTACGGTCAGCACCCACATGACCGCTGGACTCATGGGTCCACTTCAGCAGCGCTGGGACTCTGTCACTAGGCACCACAATGCGGTCCTCGTGCCAGAGGTAGCTCTTGTCCCTCTTCCACTGGTCTTGGTTGATCAGGAGGGGTTCAAGGCGTTTCTCCAGGCGCTTGTAGATATCCCCAAACTCCTTCAGGTACTCCGATTGTTGGAGTCCATCCAGGGGGCGTATCATCGTCATGTTGAGGTCCAAGTGGACGTCCATACGGCTGAACGCCTCCTTAGCCAGCGCTTCGGACCGGGCACCAATCAGGGCGTTGAAGTTGTTGCGGCTGATGTAGTCGGCACACTCGTTCTTCACTCCCTGGATATGGTGTACCGTCAGCCGTAGTTGACTGAGGTAGGTCCACCAGCGCCGTAGCTTGGCCTTCTCAGGTGGGGGGCCCTTCTGGAAACTGCGAACCGGTTCTTGGTCGCACAGCCAGACCACAGGGTTACTCCCCAACAGTCGTGCTTGTGAGGATAGCACCAGCATACCCGCGAGCAATTCCTGCTCATAGGTGGAGTAGTGCCCCCTGGACTGCTTCCACTTCCAGTTCCAGTGGCCCAGAGGTACTAGGACCCACTTGTCGTCAGGGTAGCTGTGCTTGAGGGTTCCATCTCGGTCGAGACCTTCCGTCCCCCATTGGGAAATGGGCGAGTCGAACTCCTCCTTCTCTAGTGCTTGCCATTGGAACAACGTTCCACCACCGCCCACATTGCTGGCGTCGGTCACCAGGATAATCTCCCCCTGTGCCCTAGGCACGCCCAAGCACTTAGCGTTGGCCACCTTGTCTTTGAGCTCGTCAAACGCTTGTTGCTCTTGTGGGCCCCAGCGCCAAGTAGTACTCTTCTTGATCAAGTCCGTCAGAACGGCGCTGGTGTAGGTGAAGTTTTTGATGTGGCGGCGATAGAAGTTGCACGCCCCAATGAAACTGCGTACATCATGAAGTCCTTTCTTGGGGTCTTTGTGTCGTACCTTGGCGTCCATCAGGGGTTTAGCCTTAGAGGCCGCTGGGGTGCACCACCCGTAGCCAACGTCAAACCCCAAGTACTGCATGGTCTCCTGCATGAACTCACACTTCTCCAGCTTGAGTCGTGTGTGGTTCTCCCGGCAGACCGCAAAGAACTCAACCAAGAGGATTAGGTGGTCCTCCTGAGTATTGGTCCCGAGGCATACATCGTTGATGTGAGCTTCCATCTGGGCCCCACGGCATATGAGCTCCTGCACCTCAGGTCTCCTTCATAGGATGGACAACATCTTGTTCATCAGCTCTTGGAATAGAGCGGGTGCGTTGGCCACACCAAACGGCATGACCTTCCAGTTGAACACCCTCCCCTGAGGGGTGATGAAGGCCAGTAGTTCCTGTGCGTTGGGCGTCAGGTCCACTTGCCAGAATGCTGTAAAACGCAAGCACACAAAAGGCTGCAAGGCAGCCTTTTGTGTGCTTGCGTTTTACAAATCCGCTCCTCTTGTCCATCTTGGTCTTGTAGCGGCAGGAGGCTATCTTCTCCAGGGTAGACTCCATATTGGGAATGGACCCTGAGTGGTTCAACGTCTTCTTGTTCAGCTCTCCGTAGTCCACTACCCGCCGTTTGGCTGTAGACCCAGGTTTAGCCACCAGGAAACAGGGGCTGCAGTGTAGGGGGTAGTCCCCGTCCTTGTACTCCAGGACTAGGCCAGCGTCGATACATTCTTGTATCTGTGGCTCGATCTCGTCGGTCTGCTCTTTAGGAGCTGGATAGGGTCTCCTCCGGATCTTGTGACCCACGAACTCCGGTTTCAGCTTGAGGTCCATCTGTACCAGCTTGTCGCACGAGGCTGGAGGGGGTAGTTCTCCGAACACCTCCAGAGAGGTCCTTATAAGCTTCTGTACCCGCGGGTCCAATAGGTTGATCTTGTCCTCCATGTCCTCGTCAGAGTGTAAGTTGCTGGCCCCCTGCGTAATAGACGTCGGGAGGTGATCCTCCACCGACTCTTCGCCCTTGGTGGTGTCCTTCAACCCTTGGTAGGCATATAGAAGGTCTTGTTCAACCATCTCCGGTGGACGATGGCAACATAGGCACGCTCGAGGGGGTTCACATACACATTCCTCCGAGAGGTCGTCCTCCTCTGGGGTCCTCACATGGGCGCCCCACACGCTCTTCATGAGCTTAAGATCTACCTCCCTTTGCCAGGTGGTGATCTTCTGTTCGAGGTCCTCCTTCAATTGGGATAGGTCTCCCATACGTCCTTGCTTCAGTCGCCATGAGCTGCGGGTACGCTTAGCGTAGCATAGCTTTTTTGCCACCAACTTCCTCTTGGAATCCACATACCCCCCTAGCCTGGATCGAGGGTCCAGCTCTTCGTCCACGGGGTCTTCCACCCTCATGGAGAGTAGGGGTTTCAGTGGGGCGACGTACTCGGCGTTCTCCACTTCCTCCACACAGGTCTGCACGAAGAAGGCGTCGTGCTCAGTTTCGTCATCTGAGTGGATAGAGCTAGGTAGCTCAGATAGTCCACACTCCGAGACTCCATCAGGAACAGGTACATGGCAGGGAGAGTTGGGGGCGTTGGTGTCAGTCACGACGTACTCACCTCCTCCGGGTGTAGTCTCAACAGCATCTTGAGGTCGTAGGCGATCCTTCAAGTCACCGAAGGCGAGTCCGTCGCTTTCTCGTTGTATAGCCTGGACCAGAGTCGGGTCCAGATCCTCCCAGGGGATGGAGGTAAGACCTCCGTCCACCACGCTCAGCATACTCCCCCATCTGGGTTTCCCAATAGGCGTCTTACGCCCCAGAGGCACGTAGATAGCCTCATCAGGTAACCGAACAGAGCTGATAGTCAGCCTGTCCAGGAGGTTTCGCCAGTACTCGTTGCCCCCATGGGCTCCCCGATCGGGGGAACACAGGACCATACGGGAACGTTCCAAGGCCACCTTGGTCAGCACCTTCCCCAGTTCACTGAACCTGGGGTTCCCGTAGGCCATCCCGAAAGAGGGCCAGTAAAATTTGTAGCTGCAGTTCTTCCCCTTGCTGCAGTAAACGTCCAGTACATGCTGTTTGTCGCTGGCGAACAACTCCACACTCACGTCTTCTCGAGAGTAACCCAACTCCTTCAGACCTTGGTCTAGGACTTCCCCAAATAGTTGATAGTACTCAGTTTTGGAGGCCGCCATCATGTTCGAGGGCTCCTCCTTCGATAGCCTCAGGTAACTCGAGGTATGTTCCGACTGCTCCAGTGGCACAGACTCTCTGCCACTGCCGTGGTCCACGTAGAGGAGGTAGGGCGCTTGCAGCGTCAGGGATTGTATCTGGGAGTGCTGTATGAAGAAGTCAGTCCCCAGTACAAAGTCGAAGGCCTCAGTGTCCATCACATAGAACCGATGGGCGATAGTCCGGGAGCCCATAGGTACCTCCACTTCACAGTCGCCGCAGCTGTGCACCACATGTCCATCCCCCATACGTATAGCAGCGGTGGTCATGGTGTTCTTCAGGCTCCCACAAGGTAAAAGTTTCTTGGCCACTATAGATATGGTGGCGCCAGTATCCAATACCCCCAGGTATTCGCGTCCCCCTAGTCGGATACGTACCCAAAACACCAGGTCTTGGGTGCCACCGGAGCGTCCCCGTCAGAACTCCGCGGGACAGGTCACCTCGAACCCCTTGTTCCGCAGTTTGCGGGCCATCCTCATGAAACGGCTCCTCTTCTTGGCGTTGCCGTCATCACCACCTTCATGCTCGCGCTTGGCTCCTTGTTCTTGCGGGGCCTGCGTTTGTGAGCGTGTGGTAGGACCAGACTGCCCTCCAGAGGGCTCGGAGTTCCCCCCTGGATTAGGGTTGGGGTTGCCTCCGTTCTTGTCCTTGTTCTTGTTGTCCTTGTCTGGCTGGCGGTTAGCGCCTCCTCCTCGTCCACCTTGACCCTTGTCTTGCCCTTGTCCACGTCCTTTCGACTTGCCCTGGCCGGAGTCGTTGCCTTTGCCTTTGCCTCCACCTTTGCTTGAGCCTTTGCCAGGATCTTCACCCTTAAGCTTCGCCGATAGGCGTTGCTTATGGTAGCACTCATCCTCGTAGTGCTTCCGCTTCCCGCAGAAGGCACACGTGATGGTGCACCTGTAATGATCCGGCAGCTTCGCTTTGGCGCCGGTGTTCTTCTCCTGCTGCTCCCCCTGGACTACGAAGCAGTCTCGCTGCTCGCAGTCCGGGGCGTGCTGCAGGTGGCCCTGCTCGTCTCTGGCATCACACCAGAAGAGCTCCTTAACGTTCTCCATGATACGGGCGTGGGCGTGTTTGGGGGTAGTCCCCTGCCCAGGTCGGGACCCTTGGTACCCTTTGCCATGACCTCCAGAACCTCCTCCTCCAGGACGGTAGTTGTTCAGGTGCTGGTCGCTCTCCTTCTCCAGCGCCAGCTCCAGGAGTAGCACGCATAGATCCTCGTAGCGGAGGGATCTAGCCTTGCGCTCCGCCGTCGAACGGCACTCGTCCCACAGCTCTCGAGGGAGCTTGGCCACCAACCAGAACAGCAGGTCGTCGCTGCTGTAAGAACCGGGCGTCAGTCGTCCAGCCCAGTGGTCTAGGTCAGCCAACAGCTCAGAGACCCTGCCAGGTTTGGGGTTGTTGGGCAGCACGGGCAGGTTCTGGATCTCGGCCCTGATGGAGAGGTCGGTTTCGTAGGTCGGGTACTGCCTCTCCAAGGCAACCAACACATTGGCAAAGGTGGCGGAGTTAGTCACGATCTGCCTGACCTGCTTCTCCAGGTACTTGGTCTTGCAGCACTGCAGGAGCAGATCGCACTTGACTCGTCCACTAGCGTGGGTTTGGCCGGTCAATCGGAGAAACCGGCCAAAATTCTCATCGAACTCGCTGAGGTCCTTGCCTGTGAACTCAGGCAGGTTCACCACGATCTTGGAGATGGCAATAGCCTTCGCCTCCTGAGACCTGCGTCCCTCAGGGCGTCGGGTCTTCTTCTTCTTCTTCTTCTTCTTTCCCCTTGGGTTCTCGGGGTCCTCCGGGTCATCGTCCTCCGAGGGCGAAGCAGAAGTCATAGACGGCGGCTCGTCATCAAAGGGTTCTCCGCCTAGATCACTAGAGCCATAAGGCTCCACGTCCACCATTGCCCTCAAGGCTGTCAGCCCCAGCCGGTCCAGCTCGGCCCTTCGTAGAGTTCGTCACGTGGCTGTAGGGCGGCTGGGCCGTTCTCGGTACGAAAGGACTTCTCGGTATCGCTGCAGGGGTCGGCATCGGTCGGCTCCTCAGGCCCCCCAGGGTGTTTGTCAGCCCTGCCACCAGGTGGTTGGCCTGTACTCGATGGGGTGACACTCCCACCGTGGTAGGTGACGCTTGGGGCGGTATCATCAGGGGCTCCAGTTTCTCTCCGATCTCTTGAGTGAGGTCGCCCACGATTTTAGAAGTGGCTCCTCGGAGCACCTCGTTGATCTCCGACCGCGTCAGGGACCTGTTGGAGGATCTCCCCGATCCTCTACTCCTGCCTCCAAGAGACTCAGGTCCTCTCCTCAACCCACTCAAGGTTGCATACCCAGGTGCATACCCAGGAACATCCACATAGGTTCCCGTAGCGGGTAGAGGATGGTGATAGTCAGCCGCATACCATCGCGGCGCAGAACTGGAAGCCACCGGCTCACTGGCAGTAGTTGCCTCAGGAAACGCAGTGGTAGGTGGGCCCAAACCATAGGCAGGGTAGGCAGGCATGCCAGTAAAGCCTGTGCCCTCTGCCATAGGCGGGTTGGTTATGGGATTGGATGTTGCAGCGGCTGGGTCTGGCATTGGGATTGTGGTGGTTATAGGAGAGGGTGATGCTTGGAGGCCAGAAGCGCTTGGTGCGCCTTCGAAGGTAGGGTCATTCGTCAGGTCTTGCGCTTGGTCCTCTCCTTCGTCTGCTTCGTCTCCAGCATCCTTCTCGCTCTCTCTCTTCCTCTTCACAGGCTGAGTGACCACCTCCTCGACTGAGAGGGCCCTGAAGACAGACTGGAGTCCATCCAGCGAGTCCTCAGCCACGTCCACTGGCCCATGTAGGGGCTCCGAAGGTACAGCGCTAGGTCCAGGTCCAGGTTCACCAGGTGCTGGCCTTGCTGGTGCCTCAGGCGCTGACTTCACGTCGGTGTCCTCCTTCTTTGTGTCCATCTTCGTTTGCCCTTCTGCTTATTGTGACTGATCTCAGCGCACTGGTTGTACGGCACGGGGTTGCTGCCGGTACGCAGAGACAGTCTGCCTCTTGCTACCAGAAAAGTTTATAGTGATTTCAACACTGTGTTTGTGCCTCTCCTGCTGCTTGCTGCTGGTGTAGGGTTTCCTGCTGCTTGTTTTTGAAGATGAAAAGCTTTTGTTTGCTGAAATACAATCAATCAAGGATAGCCCAAACCAGAGATATGCAAGTAGAAGAGAATCAGGATCAAAGCATGAAGGGCTGCAGTGTAAACAGTGAAAGATGAAAGGATATTCACAGAAACGGCAAATCAGGTCAAATCGGATTGCATATTCACAAAGATAGCTGAAATGTTTTGGAAAAGAGTTGGAAAACTGCCCCATGGTCACTCTATCTGCATAGTGCCATCTCAGGAGATGTGCACTCTTTGTTTTGGGTCCCATATGTGCTGAGGTGGCAGGGCATGTGGTGAAGCGGTACCCAGAACCCCATGGCCAGGTTACGGCATACAACCGGTCTCCGGTCCACTAACCCCATGTACGGAAGTGTTCCGTGCCGTAAAGCCCCGCATCGGCAACCGATGCACCGCCAGCGGAGATTTGTGTATCAGAATATCAGGAATCAGCAGGGTTTTATTTTCATATTGTTTCCGTCAATTTTTACGCTTCCGTTCTGATACTCACTGTTTTGACTGCTGGCGGTTGGATCGCGACTTTACCGTAACCGCCAGTTTAACTGTAATTAATGGAAATTTTAACGCTATCCGCGACGAAGGCTCCAAAGCCTTCAGGAACTGCATGGATGCTTCCGCAATTTTCACATTCTACACTCGCAACCTTAATCCGAATTTTTCAGGATGTCGAAATCGGATTTTCGACTTCGACATCCCCGCACTTGATTTGACCTCTTTCGAGTGGACCTACGTGCTTCCCTATGCACGAATCAACTTTCCTTTTATCTTGCCCCCCATTTGACTCAAAGATATGGGCAAAACAAAGTTGATTCGTGAGGCCACTTGTGAGGGTCATATCTCGTGCCGCTTGCGAGTATTGACAATAAGGAAACGTGGGACGTATTCACAATACTCCCGACGTAATTTAGGAAGCCTTATATGCCTTGCGTTTCCACACGTGCGCGCTAGTGTAATGGATCATGGTCAAGAGGGTAGAGTTTGCGTTATAACTCTTTGGCCATGACATTGCGTGCGTTAAGATAACTTTCGAGTGTAGCGCGCAAGTGTTGGTGTTGCATAGGAACTCTCCTTGAGTTCCTATGAGCGATAAACACAAAGTTATGCCCTTGGAGGGGCATGACATATCGTGGTGGGAGCTACCTATTTGGGCAATATGTGGTATGTGCCATGTGTTGTGTTGCGTGCCCATTTGGCGGGTCCATTACTCCAAACCAAGCCCGCCAATGGACCTCATATTGTGCAAGCCCCTTCTCCATACTCCCCACGATCAATTGCAAGCCTAACCTTCGTGAAGGGAAGCTTGTGTGGTGAACCCGAAGCGATGCGTTGGGAGCAAGGTGTGTGTTTTACAATTTTCGATATTTTCGTGTGCCCACTTGGGAAGTAGCGCTCGTAACCTTTCAAGGCGCCCCAAGTGGAGCACATATGTGGGATCGAAGGTCATTGGTGTCAAGTCATTGTGTTTAGAAGGATTAAGTGATTGCACGATCCAAGCCAAAGATATTATAATATAATTGTGCACCTTTCAAGGCACTTTTGTGTGTGCTTGTGCCAATTGTGCCATTTTTGGCCCGTCATGATGTCAAGTGGCGACCGTGTATCTCAACGTTGCGCTCAATTGACATCATGACCCAAGTATGATATGAGGGTACATACTTCGGTGCCCAACATATCTTGGACCCGGCGAATAACTCCTCTTAGGCTTGGCATGCCGTGGCCGCCATGTTGGCGATTTGGGACTATCCCAAATCATGGGCTCATTTGGCGACCCTGCCATTCCCAATATCGGAGGAGTTGGGCGACGCCCAAAAGATATGTTGGACCAACATGACTTGATACCAATCCTATGGCACACTCTGGTCCGAGTCGGGCATGTGCCTCATTTGCCCCAACCATGAGTGTGCGCATTTTTGGCCATTTTGAGCAATTTTCCACTTTTGCTGGCCGCCGTGCACTATGTTCTAACCCTCGTGCACGCCGGACGCATGGACCAATGGACCATATATGACATGGATGTTATGGGTAATGGTCCCCATGGTCCACACACCACGTGGGCGAGGCGGAGCCACCTTCGTTAAGGCGCTAGCCCAAAGTGAGTGTGGGCAATTTTGCAATTTTGGCATTTGTGGACCCAATTGGGATCTTCACCACGCCAGGTGGCATGGAGATCTTTGAGAGCCAAGGGCATGGGAGTCTCCGTTGGACTCCCGGTGGATCGCGTGTGGAATGGCGGATCCGATCTCCAAGCCGGCGTGGAGATATACTATTAGGGGCACACCGAATTTTGGCTCATTTCAAGCAGCCAAAATGACCCAATTTTGGGACCCCAATTTCCCCCTTCCGTGTGGTCAATTGGCGGCCCCATTTCTCTAAGCCCATAGGGAGCCTGGACCTAAATTCAAGTTGTACACTCAGATATAAGTCCTAGGTCCTGCCTCCCACCCTGTGAGCCATTGGCCTTACCTTGGCCGGGCGAGCCACGCGTGGGAATGACGGCAATTTTGGTGATTTTGGGATCATGACCCCACATGATTCATCCGTGTTGCCCTGATGCCGGGACCTCAGAGGGAACCAGGTTGGGTGAGGGCTCCAGGGAGTTCGTACTCGAAGGGCATAGGGTCAGTTGCCTCGTCCCTACCTCTGGCGGGTCCGGACGAGGGTTCAATTTTGGGGATTTTTGAGTTAATTTCAGTTTGGGCTGAAACAGCCCATTTTCAGCTACCAACTCCTGGGTGATAATGGCGGGGCCATATCTCTGGCTCAGAGACGAGTTGGGACCTGCCGTTAAGGGAGCATAGGGAGCCACTGTCGGTTGGCCTTGGAGCCCCTTGGTTATCAGGAACTCGCCTGTGGCTGGGCGGGACACCTCCCCCATTGGCAGGGTTTCAGGGTCCGGACTGAGCAGGGCATGGGTTGTGTTTGAGCCCCCGCCCCTACCAGCCACCGAGAGGGTCGGGCCTGGGATTGGGATATGAGTTGGGACTGAGTGTCTATTGTCCCTTAATGCCCTTACCCCAGTCCAGTCTTAACCCCATGTGTACATATCCTGATGTGTTGTTGTACATACTTTTGTTCCCTCTTTGCAGAGTGGCAAGGATTCTGAAACGCTTTGTCACATGACACGAGCGTATTGATGCCCTTGTGAGCGTAGTGCCTTGCCTGCCTGCTCACCTGTGCGTGTCACCGCAGCGTCCCGTGGCCGGCCCCCCACGGGAACGCGTCAAAAGCGTTTCACCGCCGCGGGGCTACCCAGCCCTCGCGTGCCACTCGGGGCCACCCACCCCGAGCAGCGCGGCGCAGCCCGCAGCTCGCAGCGCAGCGCAGCAACTCGCAGCGCAGCGCAGCAGCTCGTAGCGCCGCCCAGCGACAGCGCCGAGTTCGTCACGGAGCCAGCAGCGCCGTCCAGAGCATCGCCCTGACCGCGCAGCAACCGTGAAAGAGGTGCACAGACCAGGACTCCTGCATCAGCCCCATCGGCCGACCCGGAGTCCCATCGGCCGACCAGCAAGGCCGCGTCAACCACCTCCACAACCACCGGCTGACGAGCACCAGCCGCACTTCCAATCCAGTGCTGCAGCACCCTCCTCAACAACCACAACCAGTTCGTTGAGTTGAACGAGTGCACATCAAGGACCTCAAGACCAACTACGCCCCCGCTGCCATGGTGAATTGGCAAGAAGCGGGTAGGAGGTGGCCGCAGCCCCACCCCCATGTGGCGCGCCTGCTGCGCGGATTGCTGTGGGACCAGCAGTACCGCTACAGCAATCCCCAGTGCGAAGGCGGCATGCCCGGGAGCTTCGAGCTCCGCGAGGACATGGGGGAGGACCGCCTGCGGGCAGTGGAGGAGTGGCTGCGGGCGGAAGGGTACGAGTACCGCTTCCGCCGCAAGCGCTGGAGGACGTGGACCCGGCCGGACAGGCCCGGCGAAGGGCTGCGCCCCGACGGGATTGAGGAGGACGAGGACCCCAACGCCTACCCGTCGGGCGCCTCGATCAACGTCTCCCTGTGGGACGTGATCGAGAAGAACTTCCCGGAACCGGGGAGCGAGCGCAGGCTGCAGGGCAGCAGCAGCGCGTCTCCGGCGACGGAGAAGCGGTCCGCCGGGGACAGGAGGCGGGACCGGAGGTGGCGGGAGTACCAGGAGTCCCTGGCCGCCGAAGCCGCCCAAGGCGCCAAGGGCGGAACCCCAGCCCCCAGTCCCCAACGGGCCAATGGTGGTCACCACCCCGGCTCCACCACCCTTGGCGACTACATCAAAGTCGCCAGGCAGACCACGGCCAAGCCCCGTCCGCTGCTCCTGAAGCCCCAGCAGGCCTCAGCAGGCCCCAGCAGCGACGTGGAGTCGGCCCACCGCGGGAGGATGCCGGCCGACCAGGCCAGCTCCAGCAGCAGCGCCGCTCCCGCCCAAAGGGACGTGGCGCGCGCCTGTGAGCGCGTCTGTGGGGCGCCCTGCAACCTTCGGGTTGCCCGGCAACGGGCCACGCAGCAGAACGCTGCCGTGGAGGGCGCCGTTGCCATCGCCCGTGAGGAAGCCACCGAGTGGGGCAGAGGCATGGACTACCACGCCTCGAAAGTGGCAGCCATCGCGGCCGGTCTCACGGCTGCGGCCGCCCATGAGGCAGTGGCTGCCCGGATCAGGGCAACCGACGAGGAAGCCCGCCGGATGCAGGAGGCCATTGCCTGCAAGGAGGCCGAGGTGAAGGCGCTGGAAGAGGCGCTGGCCCAAGAGAGGGCAAAGAAGGAGGCGGAGGAAAGGGCCCACGCCGAAGCGGCGGCTAAGGCCCAGGAGGACGCCGCCAAGAAGGAAGCCATCGAGGCCGCGCGACGGAAAGTCGCTGAGGAGAAGGCCAAGACGGAGGCGGAGCTGGCGGCGTTGGAGGCGCAGAAGGCGCGGCTGCAGCAGGCCCGGGAAGCCGAGGCGGCTCGTGCTCGGGAAGAAGCCGAAGTGCGGGCTGCCGCAGCCACCGCCGCCGCAATGGAGGAGGCAGAGGCCAAACTCCGCCGCGAGACTCCCCCGGGAGGATCACGAGTGGAGACCCTTCGAAAGCTTTTCGAAGGGGACGCCTCCTCCAAGATGACGCTGGATGAGGCGGACACGGGCAGCAGTGGGAGCAGTGGCACCACCGCCCATCGACGGAGGAAGGGCAAGGGGAAGACCCCCGAGAGGCCGCGGAGGCCAGCGGGTGGACAGCCCCACGACAGTGACCCCTTCTTCAAGGCCAGTGACGGGGATGAACGAGGCCACCGACATCGCCAAGTGGTGGCTTGGACGGGCGGAGGAGGCGGAGACGTCCCCATGGAAGGTGAGGATGAGGATCCCCCTCCTCCCTACCGGAGCTCGGAGTCTTCCGAGACCGAGACGCCCAGGTGGGGCAACATGGACGAGGATGACGACATGGACTTCGGCATCACGCGCCCATCCTCGGACCCACCGAGGCGACCCGGCGGAGACCAACTGGGACCCCCTGGCGGAGGACCATCAGGACCCCCTGGAGGACGCCCACCGAGTGGACCCCCTGGAGGCGGACCACTGGGCGGGGGAGGACCCCCTGGACCGGGCGGACCCGGCGGAGGCCCTCCTGGAGGACCCCCTGGGGACCCCGACGACCCACCAGGGAACGGCGACCCGGATACCACCTGGCGGTGGATTGTCTACCTCCGCAGGAGGGTCTTTTCCCTCGAGTGCGAGGTAGACACGGGCAAGGTCGAGATGGCTCGCATCTCCGGGGTCGCCGCGCGCGCGCAGAAGGAGCTGGACATCGCCAGGGCCGAGACCAAGTCGCTGACCAACGTCGTCAGCGGCCTGCAGGAGAGGCTGGATGCGCTGGAAGCCCGTGGGAGCGTCGGCAGCGACCACCCACCCCTGGAGTCTGGCTCGTCGGACGACGGCTGGGGACCCGGACCAGGTCCAGGCAGACCCCACGCCCCCGGCGGAGCCCCCAGGAGTCGCCCCAGCGCCAGTGCCCCCTCTCTCACCGCCCCCTCTCACCACAGCGCGGGCCGCCGCAACGAGCGCGTGCCGCCCGGCAGTGGCTGTAAGGAATGGCGCGATGAGTGGCTCAGCGCGGACTACCACAACCGCCGTGCTCCACCGCGGACGCCTGTACGCCCCCGACGCCCAGCACCAGCCCCGGTGCCAATCCCCAGGGCTGGAGGACGTTATGGTGGACTCAGGGATGAGGTCCCCAGAGGAGACGTGGAGTGGGATGTCGGCGAAGGTGAGGACCTGGACCTGGACCTGGAGGAGTTCGACATCAGCCCGCCGCGTGGTGTACGACGGGAGGCCGCTGAACGCAGCCGCCGGCGCCGTGATGAGGATGCGTACATGGATGCAGTACGGCGTGAACATTTTGGTTCAGCGTACGTGGAGGAACCACGGCGTAGCCACAGGGATTCCATGGAGGAGATGGACGTGGCGGCCGTGGGAGTCCGTGGGCGAGGCCGATGGGAACCTCGGTCGACCTCGCGGCCGGCATTCATGGTCTCTAAGGCCGCGGATGCCGCCGTGTGGGAAGACTTGAAGGACATCAAGCCCCCCATGTACGACGGCAACCCCCTCAACCTCGACCGCTTCTTGGAGAAGCTGGACGATTGGGGGCTGACCGTCACTGAAGACCTGCCTCCCGCTGATGTGGAGAAGTATGTCTTCAAACGGTTCAGGTACCGCCTGCCGGAAGTGCTCGGAGAGCTATACTTCTTGGCGACCAAGGAGGGGAAAATCAAGACCCTCAAGGAAGCCAAGAAGTGGCTCAACGAGCAGGAGCGGGTGGACGCTCCGCAGGTGGCGGCCAAGCGCTGGAAGTCCATCAAGCTTGAGCATGATGGACGGGAGATCCGCCTACGAGAGTGGCGAGACTTCCGAGGGAAATACACCCTCTTCCGCCGCAACGTGGAGGATTGGAACGAGGGTGACGAGCAGGCTCGCCTGCTCTCCATGCTGCCGGAAGCATGGATCAAGAGGGTCACCAAGGAGGAATCCAAGAGGGCCAAGTCCAACCACACGGTCAAGATGATGCTCCCCAAGGAGTATCATACGAACGTGGTGGCTTGGGCGAAGAAGAACGTGGCCCGGGATGTCAAACGGCACTCCCTGCGGAACGCTCTTCTCATCACCGTCTCGGGCGATCGCGAGAAGACCGCGATGTGGCGCCTTGACGATTGTGAGTTGAGCGGCCAGACCATCCGTCTGCAGCCCATCCCAGCGCGGATGAGCTGCGACGAGATCCTGGGTTGGGTTGGCGAGGAAGTACTCAAGGAGTACCGAAACCTCCACCACACCCGCGGGTTGAGGCCCGGCGACCGCGACGTCAACTACGTTGGCGAGGGACCTGGCGGGGAAGCTGCCATGGACCCAGCGGGAGCCGGCGGCGATGAGACTCTCGTCGTCGGCACACTTTCTGAGTGTCTATTTTTTTTCGATTGACCCTCAGCATTTTGTTGATGGATCCACCAGTAGTCCAGGCTATTCGGTGATTGGAGAAAATCCTGGGCTGTTCAAGTTCTGGAGTACTTCCCGCAGGTTTCAAATCATCATCTCAATTCCCGAGTTCAAATCCACGCTCGCAATCTTTCAATTGACGCCAAGCCACCTTTTCGTTCATCCCGAAAACACCATGAATTTCACCCTATTTGGAAGCTCCAAAGCCGCCGATGATGGCCTTTCAACGCTATTCAACTATTCTCCGTCACACCTCTTTCAAAAACACCAAGCCTCAAATTCGCCGTTGCAAACACGCTTTCCGTCACGCCAACTTGAAGCCATTGAAGGCAAAATATTTGACACACGCCAGCGCATTTTCGTTCCCGAAGTCTACCGCCGACTACAAGACTACTCCGAGTTTTACCTGGATGTGGAAGGCACCGATATTCAATCCGCCTTCGTTGGGAGCAACTCCACGGAAATTCTAGATCGAGGTAGGGTCTCTTCCGTTGCGCACAATAACTACAACGAGCTCGAAAAGCTTTTGTTCAAGCACAAGCGTTTCTACCTAAAGCCGTATGAGTTGGACTATTCCCAAGCCGAAGCCAAGGAGTCTCCACCCACCGCCACCCCGTGGGCTAAACAATTAAGAACCGTGCTAGATAAAGCCAAAGAAGAGAACAAAGACCTCAAAGGATGGTTCGTTATTCCGGCGTGGGACGCTCAAGTGGTTGCCGCCACCTTTCGCATGCTAGGCTCAACTTCCGCCCTTTTTCCTCTTCTTCCGTACATTTCTAGCGTGATATGTATGCACGGGGCGCAACTCCGGGACGCCTACAAGGTCAAAAGGGACGGCAAAGACTCCTACGAGTTCCGCACGAGCGGCCATCAAACGATGCCGTATGTTGCCTTGCTCCTAAACACCTCTTCCTTTGACGGGTGCCGATATGAAGACATCAATTTTAAGTTTGAACCTTTCCGCTTCGCCGCCAAGCACGCCCATCCAACGGTGCGAGACCTCCGGTTGCACAAAACACTACCTTTTGAGGTGAGCATAGAATTCCTTGATCACATTGAGCCTTCGCCGCCGGAAGAGAGAGATAAAACTAAACCAAGGCAACGCAAAATTGGAGACGCCCGTGCTTTCATGAAGTTAATGAACGAAATGTTTGTCCCCGCGCTAGCAAACGTTTCGGTGAACACCAAAAATGCCTACTACCCGTTTGGCCACATAGTCCCTTCCGAGAGCCCGCATTGGGCCTACTACCGGTTTGATTGGGAACTCCCATCTCGCTTTGCCGACGAGCTCATGTTTAAGGTCCGAGAGTGCGCCCAATTCCTCACCGGAGAACTCCTTGCAATGGACATGCACGCTTTGCCGACTACCGAAGTGTATCGAGCCGTGATCGCTAGGGACCGAAAGGAAAGAAACAAAGACCTACAAGCTCCGGAAATGCTCACCATGATGATCGCCAACCTGCCCGGTGGACGGGGCGCCTCACCGCCCCTAGGAGCGATGTTCCGGTCTAAAGATTCCTTGGTCGTGGCGATTGACACCACTCACGCACCGTGCGACGTCATGAAGACCGGTGTCCAAACGTTAGCTATCCGCTTCTTCCACTCATGCGGCATTGTTCTCTTTCATGGCATAGATGGGCAATTAGTGCGGTTCTCGTCACGATCCGACGGCAACGCGAGGTCCGCGCCTTCGGGCGCCCCCGAGCGAGCCCACGCGACGCCGGCCCCGCCCTCATACGACTCATCTAAGGCCCCGAAGACCGCCGTGCTCCTAGTGGCCCCAAGATCGGCGCACGCTCTCGACTTGCGCGTCCAAGCGGGATTCCTTGGCCCGTACGTGTCGTTCGAGCCCACGAGGCCTCCCTACGAACACCAACAAGCCTACCTCGTGGTCTACGAAAAGGGGGAATCCGCGCTGCTAGCGCATGATTTCAAATATGGAGACGCTGCCTTTGCCCCACTACACCGCAACCTCATCGCCCTCGAGAAGATCCTCCCCGCTCAAGACCCGGATGTGGCCGAGCACGAGCGACCCATAGTGCAGCGCCTCCAAGCGGGAGCCGCCTTGGGGTCCACGGCCTTCGTGTCCCAACTTGTCACCGCCCTTCGTGAAAGGCCCGCTACGGGGCTGACTGAGCGCATCAGCGAGTGGAACGCGGCACCGGAGGACGCCGGCGCCGCTACGCCAACGCCGGGACCAAGCCGTATCGAAGAGATGTCCGAGACCAGCGTCCCGCTGCTTGCTCCACTAGGAGGCGAGGCGACCACCCTCCTACCCCCCGACCACGGTGCCCCCACCCCCGCCTCGGATATTCAAATCGACCCCCGCCTCCCCGCTGGTTTTTATTACGTCCGCGACGTATTCTCCGAAAGCCAAGAGGAAACGGTAAAAAAGATTCTCCACGACAACAAGTGGGAGAAGTACCACGGGCGCTCAGTCCAACACTTCGGCCACGCATACCTCGGCCCGAGCAAAGTCGCCGCCACGTCCCCCATCCCGGAAGAGTTTTCCTCCATCCTCCAAACCTACAATGCCGCGCTGGAGCGGCTAGGCCTCTCACACCCTCCTCCCAACCAAATCACGGGCACAATGTATCTCCCGGGAGAGGGCATCGGCTACCACGGGGACGACCCCTTGCTAGGCGACCCAGTGTCCATTTTTGGTTCCCAATCGGACACCACAATGTTCTTTAAGAACCCCTCCAACGGGGACTCCTTTCGCATCCGCCTGTTTGCCCGCTCTCTCCTGGTCCTCACGGGGGCCGCACGCCATGAGTGGCACCACGGTATACCTCGACGGAGAGAAGACGAAGAGTTTGGGCTAACCGTCCCTCGTACCGTCCCTCGCCTCGCTCTAATCCTCCGACACATACCACAGGCAAGCTAACCCACGAAAGCCAGAGGGCCGGGTACCCGCCTCCTGCACTGTCCAGCCCCCTCTACCTGAACACAAAAGGGCCAAGATTCAGTGAACCACTGGCCCAGTCACGGCTTCCACCATCACAGGCAAGGGGCTAGACGACGAGCTCACCTCGGCCGGGATACCGGCCGACCAAATTCAGCACTTTCTTTGCCTTAGCCAGCCCAGCCAGCCCGGCTCCCCAGTGCCCCCCCAGCCCCCCCCTATCCCGCCCCCCCCGAGATCCAAAACGCGCCTACGGAAGGGTTACCAACGGCCTCACCGCCCCCCCATACCCCTCCCTTCAGAACTGCGTTTTCTATCCCACAACTTGCAGAAGAAACCCATAGTGAGCAGCCAAATTCTCCGACACCTCAAGAACGACTTCGACATCCTCTTCCTCCAAGAAATCAATCACGCCCCCATCCTCCCCCACGTATACGCCTACGGTTCGGGCACTAAAGCCACCATCGTTTCGAATATCAGCCAAGACAAACACTCCAGAGGCGAGCATGGTTCCGTCTTGGTCTGTTCCCCCCGGCTCTCCCGCTTCGTTACCCCCCTTCCCCGACTAGATACAGAAGGGATGCTGGCGGCAGCCGTTCTCACTCTCCCGGGGGCCCCGCCCACCTTGCTGGTCTCGGTATACGCCCCAAGCACGGACGTCCACCGCTCAAAAATTGAAAACATCCTACGGCCACTCATGCATCAGTATCCTAACCACGTCCTCGGTGGGGACACCAATTGCATAATGTGCCCTGAACTAGACGGATCGAACCTCCAAACGGACAACGAATGGCCGTGGCTTCGCAGACAGATCACGAGCGACCCGCCGCGTCTCATCGATACCTTTCGGCACTTTCACCCGACCGAGCGGTCCTTCTCCCGATACCCCACCCCGTACAGGGCAAGCAGTAGCCGCCTTGACCATATTTTGCTCTCCCCGGCGGCCTCGGAATTTTTTGCCCCCACCTCTGCAACCATCCAAACCGACGACAAAACGTCAGACCACCACCCAGTCACGTACACCTCTCAAGTTCCCCCTCACCCTTTCACCGAAGCTCCCACCACTAAGAGGAAAGTTTTCCGAAAACTGACGGAGCGGGAACGCTCCAAGCACCACGACTCCCTTGCCCCCCTGGCGCGGTGGTGCGAGTCTACCCTCCCCCGCTTTGAGTCCTTGTCCTCGGCGGACATCGAGCTTTTCACAGACGTGGTGCTGGAGGAAGTGGCGACCAGTTACCACAGTATCACCACGCCGTCACGCCCTACCTCCTCGGCTCTGGTAAAGAAAGTCAAAGAGTCCCTGCAAACCCTGCCCCCCCCCAACCATCCCAACTACCCCGCTTCCATGGACACGCTCAACAAACTCGTCAAGGAGTGGGAAACCAAAGTGAACAAGGCCGCAACCACCAAAATCCATCGGTGCCTAGTGAGGAAAACTAGGATCAAACGCACCATCAACGAGGCGCTCAACCCCGTGGAACGAGGTGAAATAACGCTGAAGCGCCCGGGCACCACACAGCTCGTCTCCACCCCCAAAGAAGTGGGCTCTATTTTCTCTTCTACACTCCTCACCCTGGGGGGCAGCCTCGAATATGCACCGCCGAACACTCTAGTGGATCGCCTACTCGCACACTCCCCCGCCTGCCCCGAACCCACAAAACGCGGCCTCCTCCCTGACATTACCTGGGAATCGTTACGCAACACACTTAAGAGGTCCAAGCCCAGCAAGGCGGGAGGGCGGGACTTCACAAACAACTACACTTTGCACGTCTCTCCCCCCCCTATCCAACAATTCATTTGGAAGGTATGCAACTACTACCTCCACCGGCCGTTGCCCGAGAAATGGCTCGAAGCCAACATTATCTTGCTTTTTAAGAAAGGGGACGTGATGAACCCGGTAAATTACAGGCCTATAGCCTTGCTGAACAGCGTTTACAAAATAATTGCAACACACGCCAACCGAGAACTACTGGCAGCGGCCATTGAACATTCCATCATACACCCCACCCAGTTCGGCGGGCTTCCGAACCGCAGATGCCAGGACCACATTTTCAACCTCTTATCCACGTTTCGGGAATCGGTCGGTAGCTACAGCCTCTACATTGATTTCAATAAGGCTTTTAACTCCGTCCCCCACACCACCCTCTTCACAGTTCTATCCCGCCTGAACTTTCCTACGCCCCTTGTAAACCTCATTCAATCCTTGTACCGTGCCCCTCGCGACTTCCCAGTGGTGTCAGGTCAAACCCACTCCTCACACCTGCAAACCAGAGGCGTTCGGCAAGGATGCCCCATGTCACCAATCCTTTTCTGCCTCTACCTGAATGTGCTCCTCTTCGCCTTGCCGTCCCACGTCACTGCACCCCCCTCCTCACACGAATCGGGCCACGCCTTTGTTGACGACCTCCTCTATCGATCAGAGAATGGGGACCGCATACAGCAAGTTTTAAACTTCTTCGACACGGTCGCCAGGGAGTGGGGTCTAGACCTTAACCTCAGCAAAACCGAGATCCACGCTATGGGAACAGCTCCCCCCAGAACCTTCACCTCCCCCTCGGGCACCCCCCTGTCGACAACAAACCAAAAGACGGGGCAACCACACAATTGCTACAAATACCTAGGGGTATACATCTTCACCGCCAACCATGAGGCACAAACACTGGCATTGGCCAAGTCGGAAATACGCTCATTTTTCACAACCCTCCAACCCCTCCAGCTCACCCTTTCGGAATACATTCTCTTGGTGAACGTCCAACTCATCCCTATTCTTTCCTACCGCCTCATGGCACACCCCCTGGCCCTGAACGAGTTGGGGGCCCTTCAGGCCATGATCTGGCAAAATGTTGCGCATGACCCCTCCCCGGACAGAGCCAACAGGATCTCCCGCCTCGTCTCCCCTAAGGCCCGCTACACCCCTCGCCACCAGGGAGGCTTAGGACTCCGCCACTTCACTTTTTCAATTTGCATGGCCCTGGTAAACACCGCAATAAGGTACCTCAACGGAGACGGCCCGGCCTCGACAAACGAATCTTTTTCCGAAGCAATGCTCTCCACCACACGCAACCCAATCCAAGACACCATCATGGACGCATGCCACACCATAGGCTTCCGATACCACAGCACCGGCCTCTGGGCCTCCTGCCCCCCCTCCCTTTTCCTCCCAAAAGAAAAAGTCCAGGTCCGGTTCCTAGCCACCAAGCCGGCACCACAATACAGCAAGTTCGGCAACAGATTAAAACGGACGCCCCAGGACCTGGGGTTCCACCTAGGTACAGTCACGGAAGTGCACTCAGAATCGGCCACACTCCAGTTTTCGGACGGCACCACCCACACCATCAAAAACCCCGGTCTCCGCCGCAACGAGAAAGAATACACCTTTCAAAACCCAGCCATTTCTGTCCTCCCTCAACTGGCGGGGCGCCACGAACTGCTCACCCCCCCCCTTCTTCACCCTCAAGAATACATCCTCAACCCCCCCCCCGGGCCATACGGCGGGGTCCTACTCGACTCGTCACTGCATGGCGAGCTGTACCGGCTCCCAGATGAACCTCACTCCCTTGACCCCGACGACCTCGAAGAATGGGGTTGTGAAGCAGCCCTTGCCCTCCTCCTCGCATCGTCCCCCGGCACGACATGGGTGTACTTGGATGGCTCAGCGGGCGCCTTGGGCTACGGATCGGCGGCCACCCTGTTTTTTCCAAATGGCTCCAGATGGGTACTGTGCCAAACGTCCCCGTACCAGTCATCAGAGGGATCGGAGTTCTGGGCCGCTATTATGTTCCTACGGTGGGCCCTTGCATCTCACCCGCACCTCACCTTCGCCGTGCTAGGGGACAACCTCCACGTTATCACTGTTCTCTCTCCGAACACCCCCCCAGGCCTCCCATCACGCTCGCCAGCCGGCACGTGGGAATCCTCTCTCCAGTCCATCCAGGCCTCCCTACGCCCAGGGATGATCCAGGGTTGGGGGTGGATCAAGGGGCACGCCGGGTTCGTGGGGAATGAAATCTCAGATGCTTACTCAAAGTGGGCCGCCCACGTGATGGTCTGGGACCCCTCCCTCCTTCCCCCCCCCCCGATAGGGTGCATATCCAGGGGCCCCCTCCCAGTCATACACAAATTGACTACAACCTCAATCAAGCATCTCCTCCCTCGCCACAAACACGAAAACATCCACGCACCGTCCAGCTTCCATTTTTACAATCACACTTCGTGGTTCAAAGGCCTCCCTTTCAAATGGTCCTCCGGAAATTTCAACATGGCGCCATTTGCTTTCCACGACGACTTGCGCCCTCGCCATTGCCACGCTTGCCCCGACCCGCACCCGATGGATGTTATCTCTTTCGTCTCACACTGCCCAACGTGCGAACACCTGGTCCAAACCTACATTCAATGCTGGCGCCCCCCCTTCACCACGGTGGTGTCCCAATGGTGGTCCGCGACCACACACGTGGGGGAGAGACGCAATTTCGTCCGGGGGCTTGTTCCCATGACGCTGTACACCAAACTCACAACCCCCCCCTCCGGCCGAAGAAAACCAGCACACTGTCACGACTTAAAACTCGCCCTGAAGGATCGTGTTCCCCTGCTCCTCAGCGCCCTATACCGCACGCTGGAATGGCTAAAAGACCACCCCCCTCCAGCCCCGCTCACCCCCCCTACGGGCCCCAACTCATGGGGACGCCCCTGGTCGCCCTACAGCACGTCGCACACCGCCCAACAACGCCCCTCCCCCGCCTACCACCCTCCCCCCCCCCTCCCGGACAAAGTTGCACACAAGCCCCCAAAGCGCCCCCGCCCCCCATCTCCTGCGGCACACACCAAAACTCGAAAACACGGCCGCCAGCCCCCAAGGCCCGTCCGGCCTCTATCACTGAAACGCGGTACCGCAAGTCAACCCCAGCCAGAGCCTCCGCCCCCCAAACGGCCGCTCACAATCAGGGACATGTTCAACCTCCCCCCCCCCCCTAGACCAGCACCCCCCCTCGCCGCCTCCGCCCCCATTTCCGCCCCTTCTCCTCGCATAACAAGGTACTTCGCACCAGCCCCCCCCTCCCCCGCGAGCACAAACTCACAATCGTCCTCACACTCGTCCAACGTGTCATCTCTTTGAAAAAGCCACACTTACACATTTTCTCACGCCGACCCTCGACAGCCCTAGCGGCGCAATCAATCAGTACTACCACACTGGCACTCACCAGTCACTTCTGCAAATGAATCCCTCCCCCAAGCCACCCCCCGTGCTCAAGCCGTCATGCTCTAACCCCCAATCCGCAACCACACCGCCTTCGGGTATCAAGCAGAGACCCCGGCCTGCGGTTGTCTATAACGGGGCTGCCAAGTCTCTTTGAGATGAAGCAGACGAGGACAGCAACGTGCAGCGGTACTCAGCCCGCGATTGAACTTGATTTCGGGCTCCCGCCCCTCCCCAAAAAAGCTTGGCGCGCAAGAGCCTTTCTCCCCGGCCTGGCCAGCCACAAAAGGCGCCGTTCAGTGCAAAAAATGAGACTCTCGTCGACGATGACGACGACGATGAGCCACCCGAAGTGGCCGTTTGTGCCTTCGTGGCCAGGAACCTGAGCGCGGGGAGCAAACCGGGAAACTGGAAGCCCCTGCAGCAGGGTTGGAGGAAGCAGGAGAAGAGGGACCCTCGCCGCATTGGCGACCCTCCGCTGTCCTTTGGGGAGTTCATACGAGCTCACCCTCAGGGCTGTTTCGTGTGTTATGGGAGGAAAAAAGGCTTCAACCATGACCACCGAACATGCCCCGTCCACAAGGCCGACACGGAGGCTTACAAGAAGGCGCACGGGTCGAAGGAGCGTGCGCCCGCGGGTATCCGGGAAGCCAAGATGGAGGTGGACAAGGACGAGCTGGCCAAGCTGATGTCGTCGGTGGGAACCGAGTTGGCCAAGGAGATCCAGGAGATCAAGCGGAACTGGGTCCCCAGGTCGGATAACAAGAACAAGGAGAGCAACCAGAATGACCAGAACAAGGACAAGGACAAGAACAAGGGTAAGAAAGGGGGAAGGAAGAAGGGCGTCAACGACGTTGAGGCCGAGGAGAACACCCCCTCTTCCACAACCGACGCCCCCTAGCGGAGCCCCTGCAGCCAAGGGCCCCAGCTAGGGCGGTCGCAGGATGGTGACGTGGGAAGCGCCGAACCATCCCAGTCGGGAGTCGATAAGCACAAGGGGACTGCCGCGGGCGGAAGGCCCGGTCCGGCGCCCAGTCGCGGAGGCGGGGTGAGGGCAAGTGAAGGCACGAACCCTTGCACCCGTCCGTCCTTCGCGACCAAGAATGTGTTTGATGTACTACAGGATCTATCCGAGAGTATCGGAGGATCACCCGGACCGCAGCTGGATGCTGCAGATGGGCAGCCTGAGCCCATTGTCCACGACCTGCACCAGTCGCTTGTGGAGCTTCTGGAACGGCCGGAGATCCTGAGTTTGCACGCCGTGCGCCGTGTCGGTCGCGAGCGGCAGTTGCATATTAAGGTCCGTGCCTTATGCGGGGAAGTGGAAAAGGTTTTCGACGTGTTGGTCGACACGGGAGCTCAGGTCAGCTTGGTCAAGGCTGGCCTACTTCCACCAGAGTGTCTGACCGACAGTCGGAAACCTGTCAGGCTGAAGGTGGCGAACGGCCAGTACATGGTGGGAGGCACGAAGGAAGCGGCCATTGGGCTGCAGTTCGTGAACCATCGTGAGCTGAGCCGCCCAGACCTCGGCAAGGAAATCCTCCTGCACGGTAGCTTCTACGAGGCCGAGATGGACTGGGACATGATCGTCGGGTACGACTTCATGATGGAGACGGACTCCGGCGTCCTCCCGGCCCAGGCTTCCATGACCCTGTACCAGGACGACCAACTCTCGTGGCTTTCGTCACCTGAGCACCATGTGGAATGCCAATGGATCCACCCCGAACGCAATCAGCTCGAAGTGGCCGCGCTGGACACTGAGCCAACTGGTCCTGCAAACCAGGAGTACGGCGTAAGGCCGGAAGTGGCGAGCCGAGTTGTCGCGGACTTGGGAGCTTCGGATCTGGGCCTGGATGCGTTCTCTTCAGGAACCTCCGCCCATCTGCGGGTGTGTGAGAAGTACTGGAGCGCACAGGACTCCGCGTGGAAGAAGCACTGGGGTCCGCATCAGGGACTGATGTGGATCCATTGCCCCCGTTGGGACATTCCAAGAGCGATAGCGAAGATTCGCAAGGACCGCTCCAAGGCAGTGCTGGTTGTTCCTATGGGATGCACCGAGGAGGAAAGTACCCGACCTTGGGTAGCCTCATTGACCAACATGACCTTGAACAAGGTCGTCCTACCGGCTGGAGAGAGCGTCTATCAGGACGCTAAGGGACAGCCCATGCCACCCAAGAGATGGCCCACAGAATTCCACTATGTGGATTGGGGCCTTGATCAGGCCGACACCACGGACTTCGTGTGTGTCAACCGTATCATAGCAGAGCCTTGGAGGCAATGCTTTGCGGTTCCCCCTGTTGACATCGAAGAATCGGACTCCGAAGACCCCCTCACTGAAGAGGAGTGGGATCTGGTTCAGGGGTATATGGATCAGCCCTTTCACGACTGGGGGAACCAGCGTGAGGGCAAAGGCCAGGACAAAGCCTGGTGGGAAGTGGACTCAATCGTCTCCGGTTCCTATGACGGGAATACCTTCGTACAGAGGGTGCTGGATCACATGTCCAGCCAAGACGAGCCGCCTGGCGGTAACCCACCCACCTACGGCGATCTGTTCCGAGGCAAGACCAGGGATGGCCCTTTGGGCCACCTGGGAAGACCACCTGAGCCGAAAGCGAGCGGGGTCGCTACCCCTCAAGTAAGCTCCGTGGTTCAAGTGCCCGGAAAAGCCAAGGCGGAGTCCGATGACTGCCCCAAGATCCAGGCATTGAGGGCCAGGCTGAAGCAGAAGTATGGTGACACCTTCTTCAGCGGTAAGCCTGTGTTTCCCCCACCGGTGCGTGGACCGTATGGCGAGGCCAAGATACGACTGAAGCAGGACCCCCGTGTGTATCGCCACCGGGAGTTTGCCCTGAGGGGCGAGAGGAAAGAGGCCATGGAGAAGATCCTCCGTGACTTCATCCAGAGAGGCTGGCTTGAGCCGTGCCACTCCGAGTGGGCCTCTCCCTGCTTCGTCGTCCCCAAGAAGGTTGCCGGTGAGTGGCGGCTCGTGGTCGACTACCGCGGCCTGAACGCCCAAACGCAGCACGACAGCTATACGCTGCCCCTCATTGAGGACATGCTGCAAAAGCAACACCGGCGGAGGATCTTCACGGTGATTGACCTGAAACATGGTTATCATCAGATGCCTCTCGCCGAAGAGTCCCGTGCCTGCACAGCCATGAGCACTCCACTTGGACCTCTCCAGTGGAAGGTGATGCCCATGGGCGTCACCAACGGCAATGCGGCTTTTCAGCGGATGCTGGAGAACCTGCTTGAGCCGGTGCGCGACTGTGCGGACCCCTTCGTGGACGACGTGATCATCGCGTCCGGGGACCCCAGTATGAGCTACGAGGAGCTCCTGGAGGCACACGAGAGGGACGTCACTCGAGTGCTGGACCTTCTGGTTCGGCACAAACTCACGGGCAGCAGTGACAAGGCCACCATTGCGGTAAGCGAGGTGGTCTTCGCTGGCCACGTGGTCGGGAACGGGCAGCGAAAGCCCATACCTGGCAAGGTGGCTGCGATTGAGCACTGGGAAAAGCCCAAGACGGTCTCTCAGCTACGGGCGTATCTGGGGTTCTGCAATTACTACTCGGGGTATATCAAAATGTATGCCGAGTATGCAGCCCCCATGACGACCATGCTCAAGGGCAACCGAGAGGAGACCAAGAAGGGGTCCAAGAAAGCTCTGGTCTGGACAGCTGAGTCCGACCGTGCCTTTGAGGGGATGAAGCAGGCGCTGCTATCCGCAGTGGGTCTGCACCTCGTGGATCCCGACCGAGGGTTCGTCCTGCGCACCGACGCTTCCGACTACGCCATTGGCGCTGTGTTGGAGCAAGTGCTTGACGACGGGAGGCACGTGCCCGTGGCCTTCTGGAGCCGAGTCCTGGCGGAAGGCCAGAGACGGACGTGGACGCCCCGTGAAAAGGAGGCGTATGCCATCGTCATGGCTCTCAGGAAATGGGCTGGGTACATAGCCCTCCATCCCGTCACCGTCTGCACCGACCATCAGAGTCTGCAGTCGTGGCACAAGGAGCACGTGGACACCCCCTCAGGTCCCGCCTCCCGACGGGCAAGATGGCATGAGACCTTGGCCAAGTTCGACCTTACGGTTGTTTATATTCCTGGAAAGGATAACACCGTGGCGGACTGTCTCAGTAGGTGGGCCTATCCCGCCAGCAAGGGCATGCAGGACATCTCTGCCCATGGCGATGAGGCTGAGACCGCTGAAGCCAAGAGGATCATCGAAATGGAGCGCCTGATGGAGGAGGAGGGTGCTAAATGCTTCGTCGTCATGGCCGCGGATGCCCCCCTCGCAACGAGGGTGAGCAGAGCGGTCAGAGTACTCGCCCCCGAGGGAGCTGGGTCCGACAAGCACCTCTTCCCAGAGTCTTGCCTCCAGGACGACTGGACCGACGACTACGCCAAGTCTGAGGCCTTTGCGGCCGAGTATAGGGCTGTGACCGACCCTGATGACGGGCAGAAGTGGCCAAAGGGGCTAACTGAGGAAGATGGCAAGCTCTACCGGAATGGTAAGCTGCTAGTCCCAGAGTCCCGGGTGCTCGAGCTGTGTGAAGCTTGGCACCACCACATGCTGCACCCAGGGGTCAAGAAGCAAGCCCTTGACATGCAGCGTCGGTTCGAGATCGACCATATCGTTCTCTACACCGCCATCAAGAAGGTCAGGAAGGGTTGCTCGGTCTGCCAGGCCTGCAATCCCGACAACCGGAACGTCAAGGGGGAACCCCAATGGACCCCGGTTCCTGACCAGCCCATGGAAAGCGTGGCCATGGACGTCTTCTCCATGCCCGAAGTGCATATTGGCAAGGAGACTTTCGACTGTGTGGTTCTCTGTGTGGACCGCCACAGCGGCTACGTTGTAGCCGTTCCGGCACGCAAAAAGGGGTTGCTTGCCAAGGAAGTGGCAGTCATGATGATTCGTCATTGGCTGACCGTCTTTGACATCCCCCGCACCATTTGCAGTGACCGAGGGCCCCAGTTTACTGGTGGCTGGTTCAAGGCTATGTGTTCCCTCATGGGGATACGTCATGCCAAGAGCGTCGTCTATCTCAGCCGGTCTAACGGCCGTGCTGAAGTGGCTGGACGGCAGCTGTTCGAGAAGCTACGCAAGATCCACATCACCAATCCGCGGCGGAACTGGTTCCAGGAGATGTGGCCTGCTCTGAAGGCCCATCATGACACCCCCACTCCGGGCGGTTTGTCCCCTCACCTGATTCTGTTCGGCAGGGACCCCCTGGGTAGGGGACTTCCCTTGTCTGGTGATGGCATGGCCATGGATGCCAAGGAGTTCTTCGCGCGGCAAGAGCAAACGGCGCGGGACATCCGCCAGCAGCTGGAGAAGGAGCATGCTGAGCGTCAGAAGTCCGCCCCGAGCTCGACAGCGCAGAAGTTCAGGGTGGGAGGCCCGGTGTGGGTGATCAGACCCCGCCCCATGGGCACCCACCGCACCAAGACCTGGTTCACACCCGGCGAGGTGGTCCGCAGGATTGGTGAGGACACCTACTGCATCAAGGTGGGTCACGGACAGTTCCGGGAGCGCCACGAGAGTCAGCTCCGTGTGCGGGAACCCGACCTCCGTGGCCAGCATGTGTCCCTGAGCTATGCCGCACATGAGGCCGATTCGGACGACGACTATGCTGAGCAGGACGACTATACAGGCGAGAAGATCCTGGCTCAGCGTCCGAAGGCCTCGGCACCCGGAGGTCTGGAGTTCAAGGTTCGTTGGCGAGGCTATGGGCCGTCCCACGATACCTGGGAACCCATCTCCTCATTCGTGCCGCGGGTCAATACTCCCTTCATGGAGTACATCCGCAAGCACAAGACCAAGATCCACGTTTCGGACTTGGCAGCACTCACCCGGGCGATTGCAGCCAGAGGTGCCTGATCAGCGCCCTGAGCTCTCCCCTGATGCGTTTTGAGCGCTTGTGAGGCCGACGAATCGTCCCTTACTTGCTTGCTCTCTTCCATCTTTCGGTGACAGAGTGGCCATATACCCCCCCCTGCTGAATCCAGAGGAGGATGGCCCCTCTCTTCAATTCTATTCGTCACTCCCCCCCCCCTGCTGAATCCTTGGGAAACCAGGTGGGGCGACTGACCTTCATATTTTTGAGCTCTTGGGGCCTTGAAGCCCATACGTCGTTGCGCAACGGATGCCGCTGTCATCGGCATTGCGATTTTTGAGTGTGTGGTCTGGTTCCATGGCATTTGCGGAATCCAGACCAGTCGACGTGTGTCTCGAGACTATATATGGCCTGAACTCAGGCGTTTTCCTGTCCACCCTCCTGCATTGCCTTATCCTGACCGTGGCGTGGTTTGGCGCTCTGTCCAGAGCGTGTTTACAGGCCTATTTACCCAGAATATTGCTTGTTTTTCTGCCCTCCATGATATGTGCATCTGTATGTTAAGTGTCATCAGCCCATCGCTGAGGGATGGACTGCTTTTCACCACGAATCGGGATACAGAGGCGCCTTGGGTCGCCGTGTACATATTCTTACAGCCTGGTCCGGCCTGGACCAGTACTTGATTACATGTTCTTCTGTTTGAGTGCCTGTTATACCGTGTTGCCCTATTCGCTGTGTATGTGGAGATCCTGATGGCGCCAGGCGGGAAGCCCAGTTGCCTGACTACACTCCCAGCGGTCCGCCACTGTCAGTCCCAGTGTAAGCCTACCGATTCGCAGACGCACTTGCATTCGGATGGCGGCCTCCGGTGCTCCTGACCTCGGTCAGTCTGCCTGGGAAACTGGTGGTTTGAGGAGTCGACGCCTCCGCCCACACTGCATGAGGACTCCCTCATGTATGGCCTTCGTGGCAGTAGGGCGAGGGAAAAGACGGCCTTGATGCCCGATCCCTTCAGGAGGAGTTCCCTTAAGATCTGGGGTTCTTAAGGAGTTCGACTATGGCACTCTGGACTCGCGTCGTATGGATATGGACATGGTGCGCCCGAGGAAGGACCTGTGGGGACTCTCCCCAGTCGGCGGGCCTTGGGAAGCTTGGGGTAGCCTGATGGATCTTTGTGGTCGCTCTCGACTTGTGGGACCACCTCGGTCGTCGTGTGTCGCCCATGTTGGCCGTGTATGCCACTACCACTGTGGTGGTGACCGTAGCAGCCGGCACCCGGTGCGCCTGGTATGGGTTAACGGGTCCTTTGGATGCCGAACAATCGCCGCCAGGACCCGGGACTTGATACTTGATACTATACATGTGCTACGAGCTTATACAGCATCATACCTATCTTACTGTGACTCACTGAAGTGAGGATGTGACACCCCCCCCCCTTTCAGGAAGTGGTCCTGGGTACCCGCTGCCATGCGTGGGTGTTATCGAGCCCCCCCCAGGGTTTGCTCTAAGGAGGGGGGTGAAGCGGTACCCAGAACCCCATGGCCAGGTTACGGCATACAACTGGTCTCCGGTCCACTAACCCCATGTACGGAAGTGTTCCGTGCCGTAAAGCCCCGCATCGGCAACCGATGCACCGCCAGCGGAGATTTGTGTATCAGAATATCAGGAATCAGCAGGGTTTTATTTTCATATTGTTTCCGTCAATTTTTACGCTTCCGTTCTGATACTCACTGTTTTGACTGCTGGCGGTTGGATCGCGACTTTACCGTAACCGCCAGTTTAACTGTAATTAATGGAAATTGTAACGCTATCCGCGACGAAGGCTCCAAAGCCTTCAGGAACTGCATGGATGCTTCCGCAATTTTCACATTCTACACTCGCAACCTTAATCCGAATTTTTCAGGATGTCGAAATCGGATTTTCGACTTCGAGATCCCCGCACTTGATTTGACCTCTTTCGAGTGGACCTACGTGCTTCCCTATGCACGAATCAACTTTCCTTTTATCTTGCCCCCCATTTGACTCAAAGATATGGGCAAAGCAAAGTTGGTTCGTGAGGCCACTTGTGAGGGTCATATCTCGTGCCGCTTGCGAGTATTGACAATAAGGAAACGTGGGACGTATTCACAATACTCCCGACGTAATTTAGGAAGCCTTATATGCCTTGCGTTTCCA
The DNA here is from genome assembly GCA_964036045.1 of Eutreptiella sp. 'Long Island Sound 2002'. Lineage (NCBI taxonomy): Eukaryota > Euglenozoa > Euglenophyceae > Eutreptiales > Eutreptiaceae > Eutreptiella > Eutreptiella sp. 'Long Island Sound 2002'. The sequence goes on along the minus strand of OZ038383.1, from coordinate 126,601,007 downwards.
CACGTGCGCGCTAGTGTAATGGATCATGGTCAAGAGGGTAGAGTTTGCGTTATAACTCTTTGGCCATGACATTGCGTGCGTTAAGATAACTTTCGAGTGTAGCGCGCAAGTGTTGGTGTTGCATAGGAACTCTCCTTGAGTTCCTATGAGCGATAGACACAAAGTTATGCCATTGGAGGGGCATGACATATCGTGGTGGGAGCTACCTATTTGGGCAATATGTGGTATGTGCCATGTGTTGTGTTGCGTGCCCATTTGGCGGGTCCATTACTCCAAGCCAAGCCCGCCAATGGACCTCATATTGTGCAAGCCCCTTCTCCATACTCCCCACGATCAATTGCAAGCCTAACCTTCGTGAAGGGAAGCTTGTGTGGTGAACCGGAAGCGATGCGTTGGGAGCAAGGTGTGTGTTTTACAATTTTCGATATTTTCGTGTGCCCACTTGGGAAGTAGCGCTCGTAACCTTTCAAGGCGCCCCAAGTGGAGCACATATGTGGGATCGAAGGTCATTGGTGTCAAGTCATTGTGTTTAGAAGGATTAAGTGATTGCACGATCCAAGCCAAAGATATTATAATATAATTGTGCACCTTTCAAGGCACTTTTGTGTGTGCTTGTGCCAATTGTGCCATTTTTGGCCCGTCATGATGTCAAGTGGCGACCGTGTATCTCAACGTTGCGCTCAATTGACATCATGGCCCAAGTATGATATTGAAGGATATTTGGGGGGAGGGGGCGACCTCGAAGCTTCCCTTCGGCATGCACACCTCAAACCCCCAAACCCATGAAGGCGAAGTCTTCCACTTGCATTCACGATTGTCCAAAGGATTCTGTGATCCTTGCCTCGGCCATGACACAATCTGGCGTCCTGGGCAAGGAGATGAAGGTATATGTAGACAAAGAAAATATGTAGACAAGTAATATGTACAAGTAACAATCCTATACTATAAAATAGCATAAAAAAGAAGACGAAATGAAGGCGACGGCGTCGCCGCCATCAGAAAATCTGACGGCTACGAGGCGTCGCCATCAGGATCTCCACTGAGATCCTGCCCAAACTGGGCCAACCAGTGGTTTTTGGGCGAAAAACAATGAAATAAAATGATTTTTGAGCCAAAAACACTCATTTTGCGCGTCTCCCCCCAACGCGTCGCGTAGTCGACACGACGCGTTTCTGTACCAATTCAACCTACATATGAAAAGGCCCACTGTTGGGCTACGCCATAGGCGTCTGGGCGATTCCTGGAATCGCCTCAGCATTTTTTGAAAAATGCGTGAACGCGCCACTTTTCGCAAAAATGGACCTTCGCGGAACGCCGCGAAAAAGGTCACGCTATAATCTTTTATTCCTAAAAACGATAAAACAATAATAAAATTGCCTAGAATCTTTAGAAATCGAGGAATAAATCCTCGTTCTGGAGCTGCGTCGCGCAGGCGACGACTGTCGTCGCCAGCCCAAAAAGGACGTAAAATGTCGATTTCTGGGGTATTTTACAGAAATCCCACAGAAATCAGGATGCCGTAGCATCCACAGGAAAATTCCTGATCTGGCCTGGCGAAGAGCGCCACAGGCTGGGCAGCGGGTATGGGTGAAGCACCCCATACCGCTTCACCCCCCTCCTTAGAAGCCTTGCCTATATCCAAAGGAAGGCAAGGCCAAGGAGGCGCTCTGACCCCTGCACTGAACTGGTTTCACACTGATGCAGCAGGACAGTGGGGGGGGGGGGGGGCTTTGTGGTAAAAAAAAATTCATGCCACTTACATGTAAAAAAAAATTTATTATTATTTTTTTTTTTTTGATCTTGATATATTCATAGGGCAATTGCCCCTCAGGCGACCACACTGGTCCCTGGCACTCCTCGTAGCCTGTAGTTACATGAACAGAGGCACTGCAGGGCCTTCCGCCCTGACTGATGGCGCTTAGGCGCACATATGGGCCCTTTTTCTCCATGGGCATGGAAATCAATAATTCAATAAATTCAGAAAAAATTATTTAGGGTCAAACCCAAGGCAACGACTTCCTCGCGCCTGAATTTAGGGCCATTTCCTGCCCAAGGCAACCCGTGCCAGTTTAGGGTCGATTCCCAACCCAAGGTGACGAATTAACGCACCTAATTTGGGGGATTTAGGGTCATTTCCTACCCAAGGCGCCCCACGCCTATTTAGGGTGGGACCGAATCAACCAACCCAAGGCGACGAATTAACGCGCCTTCTTGTGCACTTCGCAGACGTCGTCGTCGTCGCTGTGGTCGTCGCCCAGCTGCGTCGGGCTGGATTTGGGGGCTCCATAGGGTCCATGGGGAAGCCATGGTCTTATCCATCGTCGGAGTCCTTCATCGCGTTGATGCCCTTGACCTTAGCTCCTGCAGTTTCCCAGCGAACAGCGATCAGCGATCCGCGTACTCCTGCAGTCTGGGCGTCGTCGCCGTCCGCAGGCCGTCACACGCCCTTGGTGGCCTTGGCGTCGGCAGGATCCTTTTGAAGGTTATTTGGGGGGAGGGGGCGACCTCGAAGCTTCCCTTCGGCATGCACACCTCAAACCCCCAAACCCATGAAGGCGAAGTCTTCCACTTGCATTTCTCGATTGTCCAAAGGATTCTGTGATCCTTGCCTCGGCCATGACACAATCTGGCGTCCTGGGCAAGGAGATGAAGGTATATGTAGACAAAGAAAATATGTAGACAAGTAATATGTACAAGTAACAATCCTCTACTATAAAATAGCATAAAAAAGAAGACGAAATGAAGGCGACGGCGTCGCCGCCATCAGAAAATCTGACGGCTACGAGGCGTCGCCATCAGGATCTCCACTGAGATCCTGCCCAAACTGGGCCAACCAGTGGTTTTTGGGCGAAAAACAATGAAATAAAATGATTTTTGAGCCAAAAACAATCATTTTGCGCGTCTCCCCCCAACGCGTCGCGTAGTCGACACGACGCGTTTCTGTACCAATTCAACCTACATATGAAAAGGCCCACTGTTGGGCTACGCCATAGGCGTCTGGGCGATTCCTGGAATCGCCTCAGCATTTTTTGAAAAATGCGTGAACGCGCCACTTTTCGCAAAAATGGACCTTCGCGGAACGCCGCGAAAAAGGTCACGCTATAATCTTTTATTCCTAAAAACGATAAAACAATAATAAAATTGCCTAGAATCTTTAGAAATCGAGGAAGAAATCCTCGTTCTGGAGCTGCGTCGCGCAGGCGACGACTGTCGTCGCCAGCCCAAAAAGGACGTAAAATGTCAATTTCTGGGGTATTTTACAGAAATCCCACAGAAATCAGGATGCCGTAGCATCCACAGGAAAATTCCTGATCTGGCCTGGCGAAGAGCGCCACAGGCTGGGCAGCGGGTATGGGTGAAGCACCCCATACCGCTTCAATATGAGGGTACATACCTCGGTGCCCAACATATCTTGGACCCGGCGAATAACTCCTCTTAGGCTTGGCATGCCGTGGCCGCCATGTTGGCGATTTGGGACTATCCCAAATCATGGGCTCACTTGGCGACCCTGCCATTCCCAATATCGGAGGAGTTGGGCGACGCCCAAAAGATATGTTGGACCAACATGACTTGATACCAATCCTATGGCACACTCCGGTCCGAGTCGGGCATGTGCCTCATTTGCCCCAACCATGAGTGTGCGCATTTTTGGCCATTTTGAGCAATTTTCCACTTTTGCTGGCCGCCGTGCACTATGTTCTAACCCTCGTGCACGCCGGACGCATGGACCAATGGACCATATATGACATGGGTGTTATGGGTAATGGTCCCCATGGTCCACACACCACGTGGGCGAGGCGGAGCCACCTTCGTTAAGGCGCTAGCCCAAAGTGAGTGTGGGCAATTTTGCAATTTTGGCATTTGTGGACCCAATTGGGATCGTCACCACGCCAAGTGGCATGAAGATCTTTGAGAGCCAAGGGCATGGGAGTCTCCGTTGGACTCCCGGTGGATCGCGTGTGGAATGGCGGATCCGATCTCCAAGCCGGCGTGGAGATATACTATTGGGAGCACACCGAATTTTGGCTCATTTCAAGCAGCCAAAATGACCCAATTTTGGGACCCCAATTTCCCCCTTCCGTGTGGTCAATTGGCGGCCCCATTTCTCTAAGCCCATAGGGAGCCTGGACCTAAATTCAAGTTGTACACTCAGATATGAGTCCTAGGTCCTGCCTCCTACCCTGTGAGCCATTGGCCTTACCTTGGCCGGGCGAGCCACGCGTGGGAATGACGCCAATTTTGGTGATTTTGGCATCATGACCCCACATGATTCATCCGTGTTGCCCTGATGCCGGAACCTCAGAGGGAACCAGGTTGGGTGAGGGCTCCAGGGAGTTCGTACTCGAAGGGCATAGGGTCAGTTGCCTCGTCCCTACCTCTGGCGGGTCCGGACGAGGGGTCAATTTTGGGGATTTTTGAGTTAATTTCAGTTTGGGCTGAAACAGCCCATTTTCAGCTACCAACTCCTGGGTGATAATGGCGGGGCCATATCTCTGGCTCAGAGAGGAGTTGGGACCTGCCGTTAAGGGAGCATAGGGAGCCACTGTCGGTTGGCCTTGGAGCGCCTTGGTTATCAGGAACTCGCCTGTGGCTGGGCGGGACACCTCCCCCATTGGCAGGGTTTCAGGGTCCGGACTGAGCAGGGCATGGGTTGTGTTTGAGCCCCCGCCCCTACCAGCCACTGAGAGGGTCGGGCCTGGGATTGGGATATGAGTTGGGACTGAGTGTCTATTGTCCCTTAATGCCCTTACCCCAGTCCAGTCTTAACCCCATGTGTACATATCCTGATGTGTTGTTGTACATACTTTTGTTCCCTCTTTGCAGAGTGGCAAGGATTCTGAAACGCTTTGTCACATGACACGAGCGTATTGATGCCCTTGTGAGCGTAGTGCCTTGCCTGCCTGCTCACCTGTGCGTGTCACCGCAGCGTCCCGTGGCCGGCCCCCCACGGGAACGCATCAGTGGCGATGAGGTCACTGCAATGTCACATGGGATCTTCCTACTTAGCTAGGCTGACCGGGAATTGAACCCAGGACCTCTCAAAAAGAGGTGCTCAGCCCCCTAGGGTGCATACCACTAGGACAACTAAGAATTCATGAGAAAACATAGATAAATTCATAGGCTCTGCCCTGGATATGTCAGTTCTCAGTCAACTCAGGAAAAGATGATTTGCCTCACATTGATAGGGGATTAAGGGGTCCACTCCATATCCTGATTGGGTGTTTGGTTCCATAGGTCAAAATGTGTTATCACCACTTTTGGTGGGACCAATACTAAGATAGAAATGCCTGGATGCTCAGTGCATCTCTAATACAACTAGAGTATGCCTCAAAGCATTGGAAAAGCACTTTTTCTTACTTTGGAAGTGGCGTAAGTCTGGTCCTTCATGGGGTCTGGAAGTGTATTTGTCTTTGTTAGACACCAACCTGGAGATGCGGTTGCGTTTCTCTGGATCACGGTCAATGGCAATGTTTTTCCAAATGATGTTTTGCAGGGAATGAAGCTGTGATTGTTCGAGTGGGTGCGCCATGAGGCGATATTGGAGAGTGGGGATGAGTTGGAGGTTCACCAGTCGGATATATTCAGAAAGGGTGAGGTTGAGTGGATGTAGGAAAGTGAAAAAAGACGTGATTTCAAATTTAGCCAGTTCATATGTGAGGGTGGGGTCGGGATCTGTAAACAGACAGACACCGAGGTATTTGTATACCTTCCGGGGGGCGAGGGTTTTTGGGTCGATGGTTGACAACCTCTTTCCAGAGGGCGCTGTGATCGTGGTTTGAAGGGCCTTTACCATGCTGTGGAGTTCTGTTTTGCTCAGGTTGATGTCTAGGTCCCATGCTCGACCCTTGGAGTCGTAGAAAGACAGGATCTCTTCTATGCGTAGGGAAGATTCAGAGCGGTACAGCAGGTCATCAACAAATGCATGGCTAGATTCATGTTGTGTGATGGGAGTGGACAGGTGGTGAGGGACAGCGAATAATAAGTCATTCACATACAACACGAACAGGATTGGTGATAAGGGACATCCCTAGCGGACGCCCCTGGTTTGCAGGTGTGATGCACCGGTGTGGCCGTTAACTACAGGGTAGTCTCGTGGAGCTCGGTAGAGTCCTTGGATGAGTCGGATGAGGGGGGAGGGGAGGCGGTAGTGTTCCAGAGTCTTAAACAGGGACCCGTGAGGGACACTGTTAAAAGCTTTGTTGAAATCTATGTAGAGGCTGTATAAAGCCGGGCAGTTTTGGTATTTGGCTAATAGGTGAAAAATGTGATCTGAGCACCGGCGGTTGGGGAGGCCACCGAACTGGGTTTTGTGGATCAGGCCATAAAACGAGGAAATCTCGTATAGGTATTTGGCAGCGTGAGTGGCCACAATTTTATAGAGCCCGTTGAGGAGGGCGATTGGTCTGTAGTTCACCGGGTCGTGTGTTGGGCCTTTTTTGTAAAGCAAGACCACGTTGGCTTTCAACCACTCATCAGGCATATCGTTGGTATGGTGAAGACTGCAGACAGAGAGAAGAAATCGTTTCACTGGTTCAGGAGAGATGTGGAAAAGGTAACCATTCGTGGAGTCTCGGCCACCCGCCTTTGAAGGTTTGCAGGAGTGCAGGTAGGAGGTGAACCTGTGCCATTAGATTTATGGCGTAGGAGTGGTGGCGGTGGTGAAGGGGCACTGGGGCGTATGCTGGAGGAGTTCTTCGGCAGTGTGTGCACTGGGCTCATAGTTTAGGGGCCCGCCCAGCGTGAGTGGGGTGTCGGAAAAAATTTCGGTTAGGCGTTTAGTGTCACTTGTTAGTTTGCCTGTCTTTGAATCTTTTAACGAGGCTGCTCGATGTTCCGTTGGGTTTGCCGCTTCGTTGAGTGTTTTCTTGATGTTTGTTTTTTGGATGAGGCACCTGTGTATTTTTGACCGTTTAGATTTGTTGTAAGTGTCATCCCATTGGTGGATTGCATCGTTCAATTGTGCCATTCGGGCCGAAAACTGCGGGTGCGTTGGGGGGGGGACATCATTTAACGCCTGGCGAATGGATTTGACGGTTCGGGAGTCGGGTTTGATGCGGGGGGCTGTGGTGTTGTGGTATTCAGCGCTTAGCTCCCGAATGACCATGGAGGTGTATTTTTGGACCGTAACAAGGGGGGTGTTTTTGATGAGAGGGGTAAATGATTGGCACCAATCAGACATTTCTTGCAGTGCATCGTTGAACGTGCTGATCTCAGACTTGTTGAGCTTTCTGAAAACACGTTTGGTAATTGTAGATGAGTGGAAAGGAGTGGGGGGGACAAAAAGGGTGCAAGAGGAGGGATGGTGGTCAGTAGCACGGTTCTCTGAGTGAATGCTTGCATCCAAAAGGGACATCTTCCCTAGTGAGACCGGGGAAATGAAGATGTAGTCTAGTTTGGACGAGCTGGTACGGTGTCCTTGTGGATACCTGGTGAATTCGCGTGTTGTAGGGTTAGCCAGGCGGTAGGTGTCGCCTAGTAGGGGTGGGGTGGCCTTGGCTGAGTGTCTGATCCATGGCCAACGATTGTCACTCAGAAGCCCCTGGCTGTCCAAGGCGAGATGAATCAGACAATTGAAGTCACCCCCCAACAGGAAGCTTGGAAATTGCTTGAGGAGGGGGCGTAAGCTGGTTTCCACTTTCCTTCTCCATACCTCGCCTGCAGGCGCGTACACAGAGGCGACTAGGAGAGGTGGTGAACCGGGCAGAGTGAGGAGGGCAGCGGTGATGAGACCATCTTTGTCTGGGTTATCGCAAGCAGTGACGAACTGGCTTAGCAGGGGTGAGAAGGCTAAACCGGACCCGTGTTTGTGGTGGGGGGATAAGTTTGAGAAAACCACAGCTCTGTGACCTTTTTGGTTGTAAATGTGGGGCAGGAGGGGTTTTTTCCTGAGTTCTTGAAGGAAAACAATGTCGAAGCCTTGCTTGAAATGTTGTAAAAGAAGGGGGGTCGGAGGCTTCTTTTCTGTATTGTGGGTGACGGCACGGATGGTGTGGATTAGGCTTTTGGGTTATGACTTTGCCGGAACGTAGCCTTTTCACATTTTGGTTGTCACCGGAGGGGGGGAGGGGGTTGTTGGGTTGGAGGGTGGCTCGATTCGAGAGGTGTTTGAATTGTGTGTTGGACGTGCGGCAACCGACGGGGGGGTGATAGGTTCAAGGTCGGGCGCCGTGAGGTGTGTGGGATCTGGGGGTAAGGGAGGAGAAGGGAAAAAAGGCACGGTGTTCATGTGGCATTCCACAAGGGTTGAGGCGGACGGGGCTGCTATGCCAGCCCGATGAGCACGTCCTTCAGACTTTTAACCATGGCATTCGCAATGGCGCAATATCATGGCGTATCGGAGAACTCGTTGCGTGTATTGGCCATTTCTTTCATCCATGGTAGTTTTGGGAATTGCATGCAAGTATGACCAGCGGGCTTCTCCTCGCGAACATGTAAGCGAACCGGAGTCCATCCAGTGGACGTAGTGGTGTCCCCCTTTCACATGGCGAAGGTGCACGGGGACAGGACATTCGAGGTTCAAGTCTAGCACATATTTGCCCAACGCTTCGGCATCCACATGATCTCCTCTGCCTGAACGAGGCTGGTAACGGGCGACAGTCACTTGGTTTGGAGCATCGATAGAAATGCTGCGGGGGGACAGTTGAAGCAGAATTTTTTCAATGTAAGGCTCGAACTCGGGTGGTAGGTCTTCCAACCTTGCGATATCGGTGCCATTTGCTCCCATTCCATAGCCAAAGTGCTTCAGATGTCGATGCATAGAGGTGTCCCAATTCGGTTGGAGGCGATCGAACATAGTAATGAGGCTGTCTTCTTCCTCAGCAGTGAAGAATTCTGGAAAGTAGTCGAGGCCGTCGGGGACTTTGCTAGAGGCGAAATGTGCAGGGGAGATTTTGTAGGGAGCTTCGGGGTTCTCTTCGGGTGGAGGATCGTGGTTGACTTCGATGGTGTCAATTTTCTCGGTTTTCTCTTCCGGCGGGGGGTCTTGATCTACATTGATAGCTTCGGAGACAGGGTTCACCTCGGGCGCAGGATCGTGGTCGACCATGATGGTGTCGGTTTTCTCGGTTTTCTCTTCTGGCGAGGGGTCTTGAGCTACGTTGATAGCTTCGGCGAAATTGTAATCTTTTTGGGAGTCTGAGATGGCTTTGTTCCCAACTTCTTTATTCATGTTTGGGCTGTATGGGTTGTGGGTGTGTGCTTCGAGTATAGGACTGAGGAGTTGTTGGACATCCGTGTCCCCTTCGGTCTGAGGATGCATCTCTGGCGAAGGCGATGGGTGGTCGTTGCTTGGCGGTGACGGACCGGATGTGGTTGGATAGGGAGTGCTTGAAGTTGACTCGGAGCTGTCAGGTGCCGTAGCTCCTGAAGGAGGGAAGAGGGGTGGTGAAGGAGGGGAGGCCCTGGAGGTGTTAGCGAGTGTTGGTGTCCTAGGCGTGTTGTCTTCCGTGTTCCATTGGGATATTTTGTCCCGCGGGGTCGGAGGTGGTGCGTCCAGTTTCTCTTGGAGTTCCATGAGTTGGGTGACAAAGGCTTCGGCACCAAGGGTTCCTCCACATTGGAAAATGGCGATGACGTCGTTGGGGCGTTTTTCGTCGGTGTGCGGTTTGAGGATTTTTTCCCGAGAGACATGGTCCGGTTCGAGGCAATGTGCAGATATTCCCCGGTAGCTGAAGCCATGTGCCAATAGAGCCGAGTCCCTCTTTTGATATTTGAGTTGGTATAGAGTTGCAACATTAGATGACGTGATCACCTTGTCAATTGAGAGAAAGGGCCCTAGCGAACCCATAACAATTTTGACCGAATGAAGGGATTCCGTCATCGGTGCGGCAACTTCAACTACGTATGGGTCACTCGGCGTTCGGACTGGGTCTTTTGGAAGAGGCCATTTGTCTTGAGGAAGAGCCGTAGACACAAGGGAGGCTGCTTGAGGTTTTTCATCCCAAAAGGGAACCATGGCGCCCGCCGGTCCTTTGAATAACAAGAATCCATCGTCACGGAACAATCTTGTTGCCAGAGTTTGGAGCGGGGTTTTTTGAGGGTTGCATGGCACCGCCGAGTAGTCTAGGGTAACTAGCAGACTCGTTGAGTTTTTTATGAGAGCTCCTTCGTACATGCAGTAGTGAAGCGGTAGCGGCAGGGTCTCCCTACCGCTACCCGCTGTGGCTCGCACGTGCGCTGAACAGCGCAATTTATGACGTAAAATGGGATTACGAAAGCGACAGAGCAATAGCTAGAATTGCTGATTTTTATGTTAAAATAGCAGTTTTTTATAATAAATTTATGCTGTTGTGCCCCATTTTGCAAATATACGTGAGATTTCACTGTTTTCCCGTGTTTTCACAGGCATCTATGTAGATTCGAAAGGCCTGTGGCTAACGCCTTAGAACAGTTTAAGCAACTTAAACCGACTCACGAAATGTTCGATTCTTGCAGAAATTGCGGTGCTTTGCAGGAGGGTCACGAAAACGCTTCAAAACTGTTCTAACAACCCTGAACAGGGACAGCCGCAAGCCGCAGCGCATCGCAGCGCCGAGGAGCGGCACTAACACGCGCTGGAACCAGAAGGCGCTGGGCGCAGCGCCAAGCAGCACCGCAACGTGGCTGTCAGCCGCAGCACGCGGCCCGCAGAGAGGCAGCAAGTGCCTCCGCAGCGTCCCGGATGAGCAGCAGCGACAGCAGCGGCGTCAGGACGTGGGGACCGCAACATGGCGGCTACAACCTGGACAGCATGAGCGACGCGTCAGACTGGAGTCCCAGTCCAAGGCCAAGTTCGAGCCGCAGTCACGCGCTCGAGCAACCGAGGTATGGCCCTTCCAGCCGTCAACCCTATGGCCGTGGGAGCCAGCACGGCAGCAGCGTCGGCCGTCCCAAGAGCGGCAGTACCAGCCGCGATCCGGAATACCGTGACGGCCAACCAGCCGTCGAAAGAGAGCTCTTCCGCAAGCCGGACCATCGTCAAGCAGCGTGGGATCGCCAACCAGCGTCCTGGAGAACGGCGGAGCGCCAATCAGCGCACCACCGAAGACAAGGTCCAAGCCGTGGTCACGCAGACCGTGGTCAAGCGTCAAGGGAGCGCCAAACAGCGCCCCAGAAAGCGCCGGAGTACCGACCAGTACCCCAACGTGGAGGAGCGTTCGCCGGACATCCACGCAACCCCAGTCCCAGCCGGTTAAGTTCGGAGATCGCCATCCTACCAACCGAGAAGGTGGAGTTGAAGGCCTGGGCCGTGGAGATGGCAGCGTGGGCGAGGAGTGCAGCAGCGGAGATCCGTACCCTGAAGTCGGAGCAGGAGAGTCTGCAAGAGCGAGTCCGTCGCCTGGAGAAGACGTCCAAGACGAAATCCGCTACGGGCGAAGCGAAGACGAAGGTGGAAGTCGCCTTCCAGACGCCGAAAAAGACCGCCACGACCAGCGGAGCGACCGGCCAAGACAGCGGGACGCAGACGCCTGGCAGTGGCAGCCGCCGTTGGAGACGGTGATAATTTAAAATTCCGTTTGTTGGAACGCCTGTGGGCAAGTCCAGTCTTGTCAGACTTGCCGTGGTGAGAGCCCAGTCTTGTCAGGCTCCACCAACCAGGTTGTATGTGGGTCTTAAAACCCATGTATATATGGGGCAGACCAGCCCCTGGCACACGCACCCGCACTTGTACAGTACAGTGCACGGTGCCTGGGTAAGGCACGAACTGACACAGCAACGTTAATTTGATGCTGAGTTGTAGTGCTGTGTGCATGCCTGTCCTGTTGTTTGGTTTTTGAAAGCATGGAGGTTTTCGGGAAACTGAAAACTTTTTCAGGTTTTCGAAAAAAACGGGGCAGGCCACCCAAGGCCTTTTTCTTTTTATTTTCCTAGAGTGGCAAAGCAGGTTTTTGCCTGAGGGTAGTATTGGTGCTCCCCACCCGACACCTAGGAAAAGGCTACCTCTGGGGTTTGTTTTTCCTCCTGGAGGATAAACAAACCTTTAAGAAGGGGGGTGAAGCGGTAGCGGCAGGGTCTCCCTACCGCTACCCGCTGTGGCTCGCACGTGCGCTGAACAGCGCAATTTATGACGTAAAATGGGATTACGAAAGCGACAGAGCAATAGCTAGAATTGCTGATTTTTATGTTAAAATAGCAGTTTTTTATAATAAATTTATGCTGTTGTGCCCCATTTTGTAAATATACGTGAGATTTCACTGTTTTCCCGTGTTTTCACAGGCATCTATGTAGATTCGAAAGGCCTGTGGCTAACGCCTTAGAACAGTTTAAGCAACTTAAACCGACTCACAAAATGTTCGATTCTTGCAGAAATTGCGGTGCTTTGCAGGAGGGTCACGAAAACGCTTCAGTAGCGTCGGTGTGCCGCATAATTCCGCCTTGTGATGGACCAAATATCGCCCGCTTTGTCATCGGGGTTGCGAGATTTGCAATCACGAGAGGCTACAACGTGGAATGTTCGTAGGCTTTGGAGATCTTCGATACGCATGATGAAAATGTCTCCTTTGGCAAACGCCGGGGAGTTGACCACTGCGTTGCGAAGGTAGATGTCGAAGGGTGGTGGGAGATCCCAACCATACCTCACAAAACCTTCAAGAGGAGAGCGGAAGTTGCGGACTCCTCCTAGTGGGTAGAAAGCGTTGGATGAGTTGATGCTGGCCGCGTCACTCAAACCGCCGAAGGCTCGATTGTGACCCGTTTGCATGATTCTCTTGTCCGTGGGCGAGAAGCCTCCCTGGATTTTTGGGTTGAGAACTTTGGATTCTTCATAGAAAGCGCATAGGGTCTTGATGGAAACGTCAATACGAACCTTGGAGTTGACCGTGTTGGGTGGTTTGTTGATGCGGGCGTGTTGGAAGGCTTGGGAGAGAGATGGTTCGTAGAGATTGACATCAAAGAATTGAATTTCATCCGTTTTGCTTTTACGGCTATCAAGCCATAAGGCCACGACGGGGAGAGATTGTCCGTTTGTTTCGACGAAGTTGGGTGTGTTGTTCCTTACCAAAGCAAATTGGTTTTTGGTCTACTTGAAAACATGGATCTCGGCGATGAAATCTTTTATTTGAACGAGAGAACCATTCATTGTGGGGAGGTAGGACTTGGATGTGACCTCCCTATCGTAGCTCGTGGTAATGAACCATCCACGGGTCGGAGTGCTTGGTGAAGCAAAGCGGCTTTTGAACAATTCTACGTAGTGTTTGGAAGTTTTCACCATTGGTGGCAACCCCGCTTTGTCCATGGGAGGTGCAAGGTAGAACGCAACCTTAGGCATGTGCTCATCTTTGTGCATGAACAAGTCGTGGGCGGGCGATAGGTAGGTGTGTTGGGTTTGTTTGTTGATGTCTATGTTGATGAAGGCGGTGGTGAAGTCGGTGCCTCTTAGATCTCGGTCAAACGGATGTCTATTGTAGAGGAATTGGCGTATGTTGGAGTGTGCAATGAAGAGTTTTGAGTCGAACATGCGAGTACCTTCTTCGTAAGTGCCGAATTCGACGTAGTCATTTTCCCAGGATGTTTTTGGCGTAGCCAAGAGTTGAGCGGCGCCATAGGTGAGGACTTTTGGGATTGGGAAAGGGGACGGCGGCGGGATGGTTGGCACTTTGTTTTTTGAACCGAGACCAAAGAACGACATGTTGTGCGGTGAACGGTGAATGCTCAAGGTTCCGGAATGGGATGCCAAAGCGTAGGAAATGACGGTAAACACGGAGTTTGTCCAATATGGGGATAGCGGAAATGACGGTAGTTTCGAAGGAAATGACGGTAAATTCGAAAGGATTTGAAAATCGGCCCAGAACTTGAACAGCCCGGGATTTTTGCAAATCACCGAATAGCCTGGACTATTGGTGGATCCATCAAAAGAATTCTGAGGTTCAATCGAAACAAAATAGACACTCAGAAAGTGATTTGCGAGTTACATAGAGTCATGGCCACATTTGTTGTGAGTGTTTGCCACTTGAACCCACATAGCTCCAATTTTGGGGATGTTTGTGCATTGTATGCCCCTTTCTTGCACCGGCTCACAATGCAATCCTCTCTTTTTGAACCTGGGCGTCCGGTGTTGGTAGTTGTACGTGTCGCGGGCAAGCTACGCCCGTGTCCAAGCTACAGTAGGCGTAGGGACCGTATTAATTTGGGACTTTGGCGTAGCTTACACAAGAGGGGCTGGGGGGTAGCACTGGACAGCTCTGAATCTTGATTCCGAGAGATTATCTCGAGTACTGTGAAGTGAGCGGGCTATGCCAGCTCATCTTGGTCTGAACCAAAAAAGATCCCTGAATGCCCCCCCCCCCCCTTGCCTTCTGTGTGTCACCAACCACCCCCAATAAACTGGAATGGGGACAGCAGTGCTCACTGCCCCAAGTGAATAGTGACCAGCCATACCTGCACGTCAACCTATCCCGACCCCAGCCTTCAATCTTCGCACCGCTGGTTTTTGCTGCCTACAATCATTGTGCCTCACACACACTGGGAAGCCCACGGGTGTGGCAGTCTCCCACTGCACAACCTGGTTTCAGACTCAGCTACTCCTCACTACGTGTCAGATCCGCTACCACAGCCATCGTGGGATCATCGTAGCACTGCTTAACGTCTTGCAACTGGTCCTATGCCCAGGCGCGGCAAAGGCCCCGGAGGAGGCCTTATCGACCAGCCGGACAGCAGCAAATGGAGAAAGGTTGTTTCAGGAAACGCAGATCGAGGGAGGTGGTGAAGCAGGTAGGAGGAAGGTTTTTTGGCTCAGACCAAGATGAGCTGGCGTAGCCCGCTCACTTCACAGTACTCGAGATAACCTCTCGGAATCAAGGTTCAGAGCTGTGACAGAGGGTTGCAGTCCAGAGCACGACCACCCCACTTCTACTTTCCATGCACTACATGTGACTGTTACCAGTCACACCCAGAGTGGCCCATCAACTCACAGGCACGCTTGGCCCTCTTGTATTTGGTCATGGCAATCCCACATTCAATGTAGAATGTTGTGGCGGTCCATAGCGGCGCTGTCTTTGCAACTTGTTGCCTGTAGTCGCCTGCCTGCATGTGGCTGTGCTTTTCCATGTTTTCTTGAGATTTTAGTTGCAGAATTGCCTGCTTCTTTGTGTCGAATTTAAATGACGGGACAGTGGGTTCTGCGATTGGCAGATTGGTCACTGGTGTTGTGTATTGGTGAGGCAGATTGTGTGAAGAACGGGTTGACAGCATCCACTCGGCCACAGTCATACGAACACACGCGAGAGGCGGCGATCGGCGTAAAAACTGTCGGCAGTGGCAAGCGACCACACTGTGCTGGAGTATACACAAAGAAAACAAACACTGGATCGCATGGGTGAGGCCAAAATTCCAGTTTTGACTTCATTTCTATGGACGATTGAGGCTTGTCCAGTTTTTGTTTTTTTTTCTTTTTTAACGGCCTTGCCAGCCACCAGAAGGCGCCGTTCAATGCAAAAAAAGCTTGTCCACTTTTTGTTGCTGCAGGATAATGTAGTCCTGGCAGCAGGTGAATCATTAAGATGTGGGAGTGCTATCCTGATGGGCACCCCCTTCGCTGCCCAGTCAGCGGATATCCACCGGGTTTGGTACTGTAAGAGGTGGTTGCGCTGATGCGCCGCCTGGGTGACATGACTGTCACTGATCATGGTATTCTGCAATGGACCCTTCCCTCGGGCGACACTGTAGCTTTGCAGCAATTTAGGGAGAAACTTGCTGGTTGCAGCCAAAGGCGACACGCCCCACCAAACCATACATCAGGTAGGGGGGAGTATTAGCGCGCCGGGAGCACGCCGGGCATCTTTTTCTTTTTTTACCATTCCCCACCCGTGCCTGTTTTTGCCCCCCCTCACCAAACAATTTGGAGTACCTTCTCGCCGTGTCTGAGAATTTGGCCCATCCCTTGCACCCGGTTTATGATGATGGCAAGGGTGGTGGTTGGAAGTGGTGGGAGTGGCATTTTGTGTTGTTGAATTCTCATATTTTGGCTCATGCAGCGTGCTTTGCAGGGAAGGTTTGCGGTCTCGTGCAGTCTACTTCGGGTACTTCCCAAGGTGAGGATAAACTTGGGGCTAGTGATAAGATACTTGATACAAAGGTAGCGTGGTGCGCATGCGCTGGGCGCGCGCCGGGCAAACATTCCCCCTAAGTTGCACCATGGAGTCCATTTGGAACCTGCATGTACCCCCCCCCCCCCTTTGTATAAGCTACGCCCTTGTCCAAGCTAGAGTAGGCGTAGGGACCGTAATAATTGTGTACGTAATTTTAATTGCGTACGAAATGCACTGCGGCCACAAAAGACATGTGTTTGTCGTCACATTTGCCAATTACATGGAGCCATGGACACATGCAACATGCCACATGCAAGGCAAGCTCATTCCCAAGAATTTGAAGTCATCCGAGCCCAAACCAGCCCCTAAGCCTCAGCCAAAGGCATCTTCAAGTGGTGAACATGTGCAAGTGTTCCGCATGGTGTATGGTCGCAAGAAGGGTTTCCAAGCCGAACATTTGTAGGCTTCGCATTCTTCATTGCTGGTGCCAGCATGGGTGTGAACCTGAAATTTTCATGTTCCCAAGGTTGTCTTGTGTTTGCCTACACTTGGAAATGTGGGCAGAGGTCAAGGTGCACCCATACCATGCGCGCGCGCACGTTTGTGTCCGTAGTTGTATGTGTTGCGCGCAAGCTACGCCCTTGTCCAAGCTACAGTGGGTGTAGGGACCGTAATAATTCCGTACATTGGCGTAGCTTATACAAGGGGGGGGGGTGGTACTCTGCCCGTGCCGTGGCAAGAATCCCGACCTCGTTTGCCACGGTGCCTCCATGGGTACTTCTGCGTGGTGCATGGTGTTTCCATTTCCATTTCCACACCCTCAACTCTGGCACATGCCCGTTCAAAGCAATGCAATCATGTGTTGGGCCATGAGCATTCCACTGAATCACTCGAGCTTGGGTCACCCTGATATGGGCTGGGTTGACAAACAACTCAGGACTGTTCAGAAGTTGGGGGGTCCTGTACAGGTTACTGCTTACTAAAGCCAGTGTGGGCCAACGAAGCAAAGGTACATGACCCCCCCCCCCCAAGGGGGGGGTCAAGGGCTGGAGGTGACCCACCCACCCTTCCTCCCAACCAACTACTCACCCACTCCCTGTAGCTCGGAGGAAGGTTTCCACTCTTCGCAAACAATCTCAACGTAGGGGCCACCAAAAGCGGGGAATCATGACATCCCCTGAACTTCCACCCACCACAAATTGAACCAAGGACCAGGACCATGCTGTTAACCATTCAACCACCCTCCTCGGCTGACAGAATTTGTGCAAGGGGCGCCTCATTGACTGAACACGATACTAAAATTTCAATGCCCCTGATTCCCAAGGTTCGCAAACCCAGCACCCAAGAACACCCCCCCCCCCCCTTTGGGGGGGGTCCATGCCTCCCAAAAACCACCGAAGAAGGCCTTTGACCCACCCACCCTTTGCCCCCCCCCCCCCCCGGGGTAGGGTGTCCGACACACTAAGCAATAGCCCGGCCCTGTAAAGGAGTGCCCCCCAATTCAAGTTTCCACCGGCCGAAAACCCCCCCCCCCACGCCCAAGGAATTGGATGCATCGCCATTGAGTCATCATGCCGTAGGGTGCTTCGTACTGATGTCCGGTGCAATTCATTGGTCGATGCCTCCTGGCAGTCAAACTTCCAAGGCGCCGCTGCAGATCCACTCGGCTACCACTGCGCGGCGCACCACCAACATTTTTCCGTCTGCGCTCTCCACCGCCAAGCCTTTCTCGCACATTGGGGGGCGCTTGAAGCGCAGTGCGCGTGCACTGCACGCGCAATGCAACTTTTTGGGCGTCTAGTCATAGTAGAAACCCATACTTTGTGGTACTTTGGGCATCATTGTTGTTTGGTAGTAGGTTTTGATGCATTGGGGATATGGCATTTTTCGATGTTCACCCTGTTTCATCCACTTCTACTTTTTTGCACACATGTTTTACCCATTTCCACCACACTTACTCTTTTTCTCGGTTGATTGATATGGTGATACACTTTCAGGGTGCCTGCTAGGGTGCCAGGATGTCATGCTTCCTTCCTCATTTCTCAGGCCCACTTTCTCCATGGATCTCAGTATTGGGGATAGGGTTTTCTATACCCGCTCCAATGCCTGCGACCTCCTGCCACGGTGGTTGGCACGGGTCGAGTGTGGTGAATCAGCAATGCAAGAAGGAGTGCATCTCGTTTGCCATCCTCCCAAGTTCCAATTCGCCACCTCACTGCCCTCCATCTTCACCGCCCAACACACAGTGAAGTTCCCCCCCAAAGGCCCCTGGTCTTTCACCACTGCCACAACAACCGGGAAGGTCCCCTCAAGGTCCCCTCCAGGCCGGTTTGGGTTGCCCAATTCTAAGGGTGTTTCCAAGGGGAGTGCCTAAGGGGCCCTTCGGGGGGAACATAGTCTAAAAGTAGCGCGCAGTGCGCCTGCAGTGCAAGGATTCCCCCTTGGGCAGTGTTCTTTCTGTCGTTTGTTGCTTAAATGCAGGTTGCTCACCTGTCCAGGTACCCCGTTTGAGCAGTGCGGGCATCGAATCAGACGGCTGTGCATCGTCCGTTGGCAAGGAGAGGGATGAAGGCCCTACTCAGGAATGGCAGGATGTACATTCTAAATCTTGTGGTCGACATCATATTTCAACCTTTTCGATTTGGTCCAATTTATGCTGCAGTTGCATGGCTATGGCACATGACGTCACTGCCATGTCACACATGTTGTATTGAATCAATATGTGGGTCATTTTTTCGTTAGGTGACTGGGCTTTGGACCTAGGACATCTCAAAATGAGGTGCTTTGTACCTTTGGGTGCACACCACTAAGATAACTAGGCAATCTTAGAAAAGATAAACACCAAAATACACTGAGTTTGACCCAATGTCACTAAAACCAAAACCATAGATGAGCGGGTTTTTGGAGTAGTAAACGAAAAAAACTATTTGATTGATTACAAGGCCCCTGTATTCGAAAACACTTGGGAGTTTTGCCAGGTGGAAAAGCTCGGACATGTCTCTAAATACTATATGGATCTTTCTATAAAACAAGAAAGTTCTTCTATGCGGGTCGAAAGAAACGAGAGGCTTTAGACGTATCATAATTAGGTGGTTCCGGTTGGTATTGTTTTGACACAAAGCAACATTTACGGCCCGGCCAAGGCTTGGTGGTTCTGGTTGATGTGGTGTTTAAAAAAAATGAGATTTAGCGATAGGTGTTAATCCATCAAAAAGAAATTCAATTTTTCCTACTAAATCCGTGCATGATCTTTGGTTGGCCGTATGTATGACTCTTCAAAAGTTAGAAATTGCCAACAGAACCGCACTTTCCACGACTGGAAAGAAGTACTTTAATCTAATCCCACATGCCACAGAGGTCGAGAGCCGGCACAAGGAGCTAAGCCATGAGATCATAAAGCCAGGTCAAGGAGAAGTTGCCAGAACAATAGACCCACATTAATCTTCAAATTGGCCGGGCCGAATAGGCCATTTTCCATTTATTTTGCAATTCTAACGCACTTATTTCTGATGTCATTAGCAAACAACGGGAAGAGATCATGCAACAATAGGATGTTCTCTTCCAACAGAAGGTTTCCGTTCATAAAACGCCATCAACGGCGCTCGGAGTCTCATTCTTTAAAAAAAAAGAGAGGCACATTGATCTCTCAATTATCTTTGAAACCCAACGCTCCCACAACCCATCCGGGCTGGCCATGTGCCATGAAAACTTCCAAGCCGTTATAAATATGACCCAAACGAATTAGTCTCTCAAGAACCCAGATTCTTTTGTTTGCGATGAATGTTCACTTTTAGGTCCGTACTAGACCGCAGCATGACCGTTCGGGGCGAAGAGGATACATAGAGTACTCTACACATGGCACTTGGGCCTCAGCGAATACTATATGTGCTGCATGTGCTGCATGGGCTGGTCATGGTGTGTGGGGCCGTGGTGAGGAGTTGTGCGGGATGGAGGCAGGTGTAGGTGGAGTACTGGTGGCCTGGGGTGGAGTGTGTGGAGGGTAGTGGCTGGTGAGGCAAGCCCAATGGTGCTGTGAAGAGGGTGGGCCCATAAGCAATAACACTTGACGGAATAGGGAGGACACATGCTTGCGGGTAACAGAAACTTGTGGTACTGTGGGCTGGTGGGCACCTGAAAGTGCCAAGTGTGTCACTGTTTTGGATTACTCCTAGCCCTTTGAACAGTGGCCATCTGTGCAGTGAATGTTGTTGTGTGCACTATTTCAGGTTGGAGAGGGGCCTAAAAAGAGTGAGAAGGCACCGGGGAAGGAAGTTTGACTGAGTGAAGGCAAGTTGCCGTGGCGTTTTTCTTAGTGAAACAACGGGGCTCCATCCTGTGAGTGGTATTGACTCGCTGGGTCTTGCTAGTGAAAACCCAGAAAGTGCAGAAGATTCGTGAAGAAATGAGGAAAACTGGAACATACTTTAGACAAGGCAAAATTTGAAGGTTGACAGTTTGCTTTCAAAAGGCTCGCTGGTTGGAAGCTGGGCTGTAATTGCAGAGTTCAACTGGCAGGTTGAAGGGCCGCTGACTCTGCCACAGTCAGCAAGGTGCAAACACTATGTGTTGGTTGTTGTGTGTTTGTTGTATGTGTGTATGAATGTGTTGTTAGAAGTAAGAAGCCAAGACTGCGGCTCTGGTGTGTGGTCGGTTGGCTGAGTAATAGGTCTGCATGTTGTGAGCTAGGTGGTGATGGAAAATTTTGCATTTTCTTTCTTGCTAGCACTGTTTTGAAAACCATGCTGTTTCACCCCTAGGGGAAAATACAACAGGTTCAAAGCAGTGGTGTGCAGTACAAGGGCAGCAAAGGGAAACTCGGTCGGGTGACTTTGTTTCTGCACACTCACTATGACAGAACGTGCTGGCTATCATTGCAAGTGCCGTGGAATATGCCTCAAATGAGGAGTCAAAACTGGAGAAAAAGGGGCGCATATGAAGCATCACAAAAGAGTCGTAGGCAAAAATTAGCGCAAGGGCAGACCCCTACGTGAAGACTCGTGATGAGGGGAGCCCGTATATATGAGTTTGTGGCTCAGCACAGAGCACTTCGAGCAGCTCAATTTTCACATTCATAGATTGTGAATCAAATGAGACTTCAGTGGGGTCCACATGAGGGCAAGTGAAAGTAGCAAAGTCCGTTTCGTTACTAGGCGCAACAAAAATTGTCTCAAGTTATTACTGCGGTGCACACGAGTAGGAGGCCTTTGGAACAGGTCGCATCTTAGGGAGAGAGCAGAGTTGGCACTCGTCGCGGCGTGGGAAGTTGACATGACCGTAGGGGCAGCGCCAATCGCGCCACTCGTTGGCGATCTCTTCTACTCTATAGTTAAGGCCGTACGTGAGTGAGGCATGGGCTTGTCGAAAACCATGTAGGGAGGCAGACACAGAACACACCAGCGGCCGCGCGGTTACCGCATGTTGCTGGGTCACAATACGCTTCTTTTGAGGTAACTTGAGAGCTAAGAAGTTGGCCACGGAGTACACTTTTGTCTGTCGTCTTTTGCGAAATGTCACCCGCTTGCGAAGCCGTTTTGATCCACCCTGCAAGCGGAATTGTCGTTGATGCGGTCTACTCAAGCGGAAGTGGCGACAAAAACCCTGTAGCAAGCACAAAAACCCCACTAGGATGGTCAGGATGGTCATGCACGGCTCGAGAAAGTCGCTAGATGGGAGCTGCTCATCGTTTAGCAGTTACGTAGCCGTTGTGGAGGAACTGTTTGCATGAACCGAGTCTTTGACTCCAGTCTCTTGAGTAGCTGGTAACGGAGGAATTGCATTGGTGGAGAGATCGCCAATTGCAGAAGTGCCGGTGGACGTAGGACATGAAGGTGCATCTACTGTACGGCCCGAAGGGCGGTGCTGTCTCGGAGACGGCGGATGTCGCTGGGCTTGAGCAGTGCCGGTGAGCCGGCGACAGAGGACATGATTTGGTGTAGCGTCACTTTCATGGAGGACTGCGCAGGAAGAGGAACATTGCGCATCAGCAAGTGGGAATTATGGGCTCGCAATACTTCGATGTACCCGGTCATGTCAACCTACAACAACAAAATGTGCAAACCAACATGTTCCTCGTTACACTAGACCAACAGCAGCGTGATGCTTTCATCAACAACTTTTAAAAGCAAACGTTCTTTTCACTCATATCTATGGAATTTGATGGATCTGTGTTTGTGTCACACGGTGCTCGACATTTTCTATACAAAAAATACGCAAAGAAAACTGTGCTAACCACCTTTGGCGCAATGTTAGTAACGTATGCAACCGGTTGTGGAGGCGACCAGTAGTAACGGCATACTGGCAATAACCTCTTTAAAACTGAAATAACTTCCACTCACGGGTGGTTTTGGCCGAAATTCTATGACATCGCTAAAGGCCAAGCCGCCACCAGCTTTGCTGCATTGGCGACTTTCAGACTTTTGTTCGACCGATTTCTCCTTTAAGAATTGAATGATGAGACTTCGAATATCGTTAAGTTCTGATAAAGACTAACTCCCTATCAACTCAGTTTCTGGTCCGGTTCGATTTTTCAAAACCACATCACAGAAAAGCAATTGCACCGGAACGGAAACTGAATACATGGACAGTTTGTTTTTATCATCAATTAACAATATCCAAAGTTTCAGCTGTCAACTCTCAAAGAATTTGGAGAAATCGGCTGAACAAAACTCTGAAAATCACCGATGCGGCAGTGCCGGCGACGGAGCCGCCAGAGTCATGGTTCACCGGTACGTACGGTTTGTTCAAAAACTTACCACCTCCACCTACCAGTGGTAATTTCAAAAATAACCTGTACCAACTGCTTGGTTTTCTTTTGTTGCTGAACAACATGAGCTGGCGTGGCCCACTCACTTCGAAGGACTCGAGATTACCTCTTGGAATCAAGTGTACCTGTACCCGTACGAACCTGTACCAACTGGTTGTTTTGAAAACCACCAGGTTGGATACCTGAAATGTCAGACAGACAAGGGGGCGGATTGGCTACATCACCCCTGCCGTCTGGGGGGTCCCCAACACTCCAGAGCGGGGGACAAAATCAGCAGTGGCCCACCAATGGGTGGATTAGCTACACAACCCCTGCCGTTTGGGGGGTCCCCAAGGCTTCCAAGCGGGGGACAAACAGCCTTGAGGAGAGTGACAGAAAAAAATGAGGAACTTCTTTTTTGTTTCACTTTTGTACATACTTCAGGTTCTAGCTCACTGCACTGTAGTTCATGGGCATAGTGAGTGTGATGGGACAAACATAGCCACAAAGGGTGTGTGGAAAATCCACAAAGTGGCCCGCAAAGCCAGCAACCCTGAATGGGGCTGTGGTGACCAATAACGGCTATAAGTAGCCAACACAACCACGAATGGGTATATGTGCCCCCCTCGTATGCCAGAATTTGGGAGAGAATTTTACCGCGCCACCAAGCAAACTTACAAAAAAATCGGGGGAAAAAAATGCAACTTGTCAAACCAACCATGTCCAATCACAAAACTGGCAAATGGGTGCACTCACAACAAACTGAACGAAAACCATCAGATAAACAACTGAGAAGCAAGCAATGAAAATGTCTCGACAGATTACAGCTTGAAGGGTTGAAGAACATGACTTGCACACAGGGTTTTTCAATCCACCACAAGCCCCATTTGCATCTGCCTTGCAGTGCACAGGGAGGATGTCTGCTGGTGTTGAGCACCACCAGAGGCACAGGCTGGCGCAGGGCCGCTTCCCAAAGGAAGAGCCTTCACCTGTACGAAGGCACAAATGCTTCCCATGCAGAGCAGCTGATGGAGGAAGAATGGCATGGAGAGGAATGGGGGGTGGGGGCTGATAAGAGGCCGGGGTGGCAGCAGTGCAGGTCCTGATTGAACCAATCACCAAATGCTGCTGCACGCCCGCCACTTAACAACCCACAACTCAGTGCAGCTTCCCACCACCAAAGAGTGCCCATCCTGGAGAAACTAGGTGATGCACATGCATCAAACCCTGTTGCCGCTGGATTGGGAGACTGAAGCGCAACCACCAGGCTGGGGGGGGGGGGGGATCCGGGGGGTCCCAGCGCTCTACCTTAGTGCCAAATATCCCAACTTCGGCCCCAGCAGAATCCACCCCAAACCCTTGCCTACAGAGCACACACTATACAACTCGTTGAATTTCCCTTTGCACAACAAACATCACATGTGTTGTGCCTAACAAACACAAATGTGCGCAATAGCGTTCCTTACATCGCCGCAAAGCGTGGCGGTGTGCTGCTGGCCACATCCTGGAGAAACTAGGTGATGCACATGCATCAAACCCTGTTGCCGCTGGATTGGGAGACTGAAGCGCAACCACCAGGCTGGGGGGGGGGGGGGATCCGGGGGGTCCCAGCGCTCTACCTTAGTGCCAAATATCCCAACTTCGGCCCCAGCAGAATCCACCCCAAACCCTTGCCTACAGAGCACACACTATACAACTCGTTGAATTTCCCTTTGCACAACAAACATCACATGTGTTGTGCCTAACAAACACAAATGTGCGCAATAGCGTTCCTTACATCGCCGCAAAGCGTGGCGGTGTGCTGCTGGCCACATCCTGGAGAAACTAGGTGATGCACATGCATCAAACCCTGTTGCCGCTGGATTGGGAGACTGAAGCGCAACCACCAGGCTGGGGGGGGGGGGGGATCCGGGGGGTCCCAGCGCTCTACCTTAGTGCCAAATATCCCAACTTCGGCCCCAGCAGAATCCACCCCAAACCCTTGCCTACAGAGCACACACTATACAACTCGTTGAATTTCCCTTTGCACAACAAACATCACATGTGTTGTGCCTAACAAACACAAATGTGCGCAATAGCGTTCCTTACATCGCCGCAAAGCGTGGCGGTGTGCTGCTGGCCACATCCTGGAGAAACTAGGTGATGCACATGCATCAAACCCTGTTGCCGCTGGATTGGGAGACTGAAGCGCAACCACCAGGCTGGGGGGGGGGGGGGATCCGGGGGGTCCCAGCGCTCTACCTTAGTGCCAAATATCCCAACTTCGGCCCCAGCAGAATCCACCCCAAACCCTTGCCTACAGAGCACACACTATACAACTCGTTGAATTTCCCTTTGCACAACAAACATCACATGTGTTGTGCCTAACAAACACAAATGTGCGCAATAGCGTTCCTTACATCGCCGCAAAGCGTGGCGGTGTGCTGCTGGCCACACAACGCGCAAACCTCAACCTCACCCCCTTGATCATCTTGCACGGCAGTTGAATTGCTTGCAACCATCCAAGCGTGAGGTGGAACGTGTTCCCACAGTCCATAAACGGACTGACTGATGCAGCTCATCTGGACCACCACGCCAGATGTTCCTAGCCATACCCCAATGTGACAAATCAGCAGACAGTTGTGCCGTTGTTATCTGTGCGATAGAAATTCTTGTACTGTTGTCAGGCCACTAAAAACCAAAATCAAAAAAGACCATTCCTTCTCTTGGATAGCACTTGGTAGGATGGTGGTCAGTCAGGGGGCAACACCCTATCCCCAATACTGAGATCCATGGAGAAAGTGGGCCTGAGAAATGAGGCGGGAAGTATGATGTCCTGTAGTAGGCACCCTCAAAGTGTATCACCATATCAATCAACCGAGAAAAAGAGTAGATGTGGTGGAAATGGACAAAAAATGTGTGCAAAAGAGTAGAAGTGGGTGAAATAGGGTGAACATCCAAAAATGCCAGATCCCCAATGCATCAAAACCTACTACCAAACAACAATGATGCCCAAAGTACCACAAAGTATGGGTTTCTACTACGGCCGGACACGCCCAAATAGTTGCACTGCGCTTAAGGCGCCCCCATAATCAAGACTATCTGGTAACAGGAATCCCACAAATAGGAAAATCAGGTGGCCTGACAATGGCGATGATGGCAGTAACACAAATGTGGACCTGCCTTTTTTCTCTTTCTGGTGCGCACCTAAAATGAGAGCCTGAGGCTTTTTTTTGTTGGCTGCCCCCCGCCCGAAGAGTTTGAGCACTCATTGAGGTAGTAATGGGAGCTGTCCTAGAATCAAATACATGCTCACAATGATATGCTATGATATGTGTCTGAAATGCCAGTGCATACCATCTGATATCTGCATGTACGATCAGTTTGAGTTGGAGACTGCCACACCAAAAGGCAACTGAGAAAGAAAATCACATGCAAAGCAAAGGCATGTTTGTTGATCACCATCATAGTGTTCTTGGTGAGCAGCACACAAAAAAAAAACAAAAAAACAAAAAGGGAGACCAACAGGGTGTTGGTAGAGCAGTGTGTAAATTGAAGCATGGAGGTTTCATTTGAATGGACGTAGGCACAACCATGGTACCATAGTGGCAACCCTGACCTTTCCACTACAACTACTTCGTACCTCGAGGGAAATTTTTCTTCGGCACCTTTGGCACCGTGGACTTTGCATGAAGAGCAGTGTGCATGTTGATGATATCCATGACCACCGCTATCATGCTGGTAGATGATGAAAACTGAAGTTCATGAAAGAAATTTTTTTTTTGGCTCAGACCAAGATGAGCTGGCGTAGCCTGCTCACTTCACAGTACTTGAGATAACCCCTCGGTATCAAGGTTCAGAGCTGTCCAGTGCTACGATGATCCCACAAATGACTGTGGTAGCGGATCTGCCACGCAGTGAGGATTGGCTGAGTCTGAAACCAGGATATGCAGTGGGAGACTGCCACGCCCGTAGGCTTCCCAGTGTGCATGAGGCACAATGACTGTAGGCTGAAGAAGACAGCAGTGAAATTCATTAAGAAAATTTGCTTCGGCAACCTTGATCTCCCCTTAACCATACTGCAGCACGCGGAGCACAGCCAGGCAGTAGAAGCATGACTGCGTATATTTTTCGGCAACCTGGGTTGCCAACGCACCAAACGTCTGGAGTGCGGTGACTGGCTGTTCATGGGCACCATTTCACCAATTGTTCACCGCTTCGCTTGCTTTGCTTTCGGCGATCCCAGGAAAGTAGTGCGAACTTGCAACTGGGCACATGACCAACCTGTTTTTGTTCAAACTGGGCACAAAACCAACTAATGTTCCTGGGCAATGGCTGCAGCAACGCTACCATTGCCAGGACTTTTTTACTGGAAGTAAAAACTCAAGTCCTCCAATAGACAGTGCATTATCCAGGCACGCAGTTGGATGGCACCTGAGCAGCGATCCACAGCTGTTGAGGAAGCGACAGCGCCTAGAGGTCAACATTTTTTCACAACAAAAAAAAGAAAACATGTCCACTGGAAAACGCCCAGGCCATTGGCAGCACTTTTGCAGTGAGAGATGTTGACTGGCCAAACAACCCAACTGCCTGGGATCTGTCCAACTAGTGTTTGCACTGTCAACTGAAAGTCTCCCAGTTAGGCACACCTGTCCCCATGGGTTCAGGGACGAAAGCTATGAAGGGTGAGGTCGCATCCCCAAATACATAGTACTTGAAAACCTGGAGGGCATCCACGGGCACTGCGTCACTGCTGTCCTGTGATTCGTGTGAATCTGAGCGTCATATCAGCAGTCCATCATGTGTGTAATACCATCTGAGGTGGCCATCACTCAATCGATCCATTCATCCTGCTCGGAAGCACGGCGACACCACATGCAATGTTCAGCATCAACGTTGTAAATCTTTTTTTTTTGGTTTCAGACTAAGATGAGCTGGCGTAGCCTGCTCACTACAGTACTCGAGATAACCTCTCGGAATCAAGGTTCAGAACTGTCCGGTGCCACAATGATCCCACAATAGCGTGGTAGCGGATCTGACACGTAGTGAGGATTAGCTGAGTCTTAAACCAGGTTATGCAGTGGGAGACTGCCACGCCCGTAGGCTTCCCGGAGTGCACGAGGCACAAAGACTGTTCAGCATCAATGTTGTAAATCACGCCACCAAGTGGTGGGGAGGTGGGGTGGAGCAAAGAATCCTTCACCGCGCACTGAAATACCCCCCCCCCCCCACCTCCTTGTCCTGCCCCACCCCAGGGAACACAGTCCCCCACCACCCCCTGGGGGACGGTTGCCAAGTGACGCCCACCCCCCCCCACTGCCACCGTACACGCACGTTTTCAGGCACAGAAATCGCACTGAAAAACGAAAGAACACAGTGGCAGGACTGTCTTGCCTTCGCGCTCATCAGCGATATGCATCACCGTGCTCTGAATATCCAACGACCTGCGCTAAAACAGGTTCCCCTGTGGAGCGGATGAGCATTACAATTGTCCCAGGGGTAAACATTTCTTTGGCTGACCAAGATGAGCTGGCGTAGCCCGCTCACTTTACAGTACTCAAGATAACCTCTCGGAATCAAGGTTCAGAGCTGTCCAGTGCTACGATGATCCCACATTGGCTGTGGTAGCGGATCTGACACGTAGTGAGAGGATTGGCTGAGTCTGAAACCAGGTTATGCAGTGGGAGGACAGGCATTGCGTTTGTTTTTGTTTGTTGTTGTCATGAAAATGCCCATAATCGTAGTTTGTGGATTTTTGTGTGGGGGAAAACTGTCTGCACCATTGCTTCGGATTGACTGCATGTTTTTGTGGTGGCCGAGCCCAACGCAAACTAGTGCTGGGTTGGGGGGGAGCGGAGCAGCCCTGTCGCCCCCATTTTTTTTTCAGGCCAATGCACAGGAAGGAAATCATATTCAGGAGCAATAGTCCATGGGGCTTCTACCCATTCCAGCCCCCAAACTCACCCAGGCCAATGCACAAACCAGCGGTATTTATGAAAATACACGCTTGCACATGAGCAGTGTTGCTCTGGACGCTCTCTGAAGATGGAAAATCCATTGCTACAGAGGACCTGCAGCTGCGGTTCTGGAATGTGATGTATGGGATTGCCTGCCGTAAGAGCTGCCACACCGAAGCAAATTCAAGAAAAATGCCTTGCAGCTGCAATCAAAAACCACCTTGGCAGGCACTATGTTTCATTGTCTAAGTCTCTCAGAATACTGACAGCCTCCACACGGTGCCCGAACAAACCAAGAAAGCTTGCTGTGCATTCCCCAAGAGCACCAGCAGTGCGTGCAAATGAGGATTTCCTGCAGAAGGGGATGATATGAAGAGGAACACAATCCACAGAACACGTGTGAGTCCGTAGAAGAAGGGCATGGGGGTCTCGGATTCCATGAGGATGGACTGCATACCACTGTAGCTGAATGTAGCAGATTGCACTAAAACGAAGACTAAAAGCAAACTTCCACCTGGAACACCATGCACCTCAACCTGTGCACAGAACTCAGAAACAACAGTATGCCATCAGCATGTGAATGTGCTGCGCCTATATTTTGTCTTGCCAGCAGTGCCTCTTGTCCAACTGCAGCTAATGTACAATTCATATGCTTGTTCACAAATCCGATACAACAATGAATGAAGAACAAGAAGAATATGCATTTTTGCCGAAATGGATCAGACGTGTACCAGGGTACACCAGAAAACCTACTGCATCTCTATGGTTCACCCCAGCAGCTTGATGGGCAAACAAAGCAGCGAACAGAGAAACTGGAATCTGGAAAACCTGTCATACTTTTCACCATCGTGACAATCATCAAAACTTTCATGGCTGTGCACTTTTCATGGCCCTGGAAAACCATGTTTTTTTTGAAGGTGTACCATACCGCGCCCCCCCCCCCCCCTGGCCAAGCGGAAGTCCCAAATTAATACTGTCCCTGTGTTTACTGTAGCTGAGACAAAACCATAATACCAACCCACACTTGAGTGACCACACAATAGAAATAATTGGACACCCAGGTTCAACAAGAGAGGAGGATTCCAGGGTGAGCTCCTGCAAGAAAGGACAACCCCGGCGCCCAAACTTTCCCCCAAATCAAGCTGTGGGTTCAACTGGGCTGACGCTGACAAAACAGATATCATATGTGGCTGCACTACATTTGGTACTGAATTAAATGAGGCCTCAAATTAATACAGTCCCTGCGCCCACCACAGCAAGACCGCAGCTTGGCATGGTCATCACACTCCGGCATGCCTCACAGTACACTGTCTCAATCTGTCGCATATTGTCAGCAAAGCGGCAGAGCTGCGACATGACTCTTCGGCAAGGCTACCCTTCAGCAAGACCGTAGCTTGGCCATAGATCAGCGATGGTTTGCTACCCTCGAGAATCTGGCATCCACATCAGTACGACAGGTCTACAGATTGTCCCAGCTGTCCAGCAAGACGCCATGGCTTGGCCAAAGGGGGCGCAATCATCATTCACACTGCATCAGTTCCTTTGTTCGATTGGGATATGCTATGGACAAATCTAGATGAGATACTGGGGGAATGTTTGCCCAGCGCGCGCCCGGCGCGCTACCTTTCTATTAACTATCCCGACTTCAGCCCCAGAATTACCCTCTGATGGAGAAGGCCCCCCAAATAGACCATGATGGACTGCGCACCTTCCCTGCAAAGCACGTTGCAAAATTAAGCAATATCTGTGAATTCAGCAGCTCCAACTGTCATCTGTATTGTACTTAACAAACAACATTGGTCCCACAAGTGTGGGTGTCAATACATTCAGTACAATAGTGCTCCTTGCACTCATCACAAACTGCGACGGTGGAGTGCTTCCGGCAACACAACACACACACATCTGCCTCATCCTCTGCCTCATCTTGCGTGCCACAACCGAGCAAACAGCTGCTCAATGTGTGCCCTATACCACCCGTGCATGTCATTGTAACATTGTTGGCGGGCTGTCAAAGTGCCATTCTTTCTTCCAATGAATGGCACAATGACATGAATCCGGCCTTTATAAGCACCATCATGGCCCCCAACTTCGAAATCAAAGAAATCACCTCAGGTACGAGAAGGTCCATACCCATCCCAAATCAAAACATCTGCTGATGTCCCGGGGGCCAAGGGGCAAATCCATATAATGTTGCCCAACATATCAACGGCATCAGTCCACCGGTGGGGCACGGGTCACAAAAGATGCCTGGCGCGCGCCCCGCGCACTAACGTTCCCCCACTGTGTATTCATCTCTCATAAATGCATACATCTCTACAGTCAAACTCGAAAGTGCAACCTGAAGATAAAGCTATACATCGACGGGAGACACCTGCATACTACAAGCGGGGGCGGGGGGTGACCTTTGCAAGGACACACCTCGAGGTCTGGAAGGAATCTACAGCATGATGGAGGCTCATCCACCTCCCCGATAAGATGATGTAGCACCAGGCAACACCGCAAACATGTCATGCTAATGCACTGCATTGCACTTCTTTTTTGGGTGGGATGGCTCGAAGTGTTCACGGGTACTCAAGATAGTTCTTGGAAGTTGGGCGACTCAAGTAACCCCCCGCCCCCCGTGTCCAACAAACAATTTTGTCCTCAAAACATATGGTCCGAACGGGAGTGTTCCTTGGACACGCCGTTCGGTGCGCGCCACAATATTGCCAAACGGCGGTAACACATCCCT
Organism: Eutreptiella sp. 'Long Island Sound 2002'; assembly: GCA_964036045.1. Taxonomy (NCBI): domain Eukaryota; phylum Euglenozoa; class Euglenophyceae; order Eutreptiales; family Eutreptiaceae; genus Eutreptiella; species Eutreptiella sp. 'Long Island Sound 2002'. The sequence goes on along the minus strand of OZ038383.1, from coordinate 126,569,594 downwards.
AGGCACAATACACCAGCCCATTCAAAGTACTCCAATTGGCGCTTTTCAGAGTAGAAGCCCTTGTTGCGGTCCCGCTTCATGCGGAAAAGCTGAACATGCTCCCCGGGCTTGGGGCCCTCCTTGTTGGTGGTACAGGCAGGAGGGAGGCTGATCTGGCTTAGGGACCATTGGGACGGACGGACACCGCTCGTATAGCACAGTGGAGGGACACCATTCCCTCACATCCTGCTTTACAAATTTACCCACAGTTGCTCACTACAACCCCTCATTTCCCCAATCCTTTGGCCTGAAACCTCGATTCTGAAGCCCGGTACATAATTAAGTACGTAATTAATGATGCCCTCAAAAAATACGGTTCGAACGGAAGTGTTCGTTGGACACGGCATTCGTTGGACACGGGGGGGGAGGGGTACGGCCGGAACACATTGTGAGGGTCAGCAAAATCTGATGCTGGTAAATGCACAGAGGTCCCGTTGGGAAGGAGACAATGATCCACCACTGTGGCCATCAACCGTTGGCTGTCCATCCAGATGGGGATGGAACTGGTGTGGGGCAGGAATCCTCAACTCCTTTTGGGCGGGGGGGGGGGGTCCTGACCAATATGAGCCGGCGAGGCATGCTGAGCTTATGGCTTTAGATCACTCTTGGAATCTTTTTTTTTGGTCCAGACGAAGGTGAGCTGGCGTACCCTGTTCATCAGATGGTACTCAGTACAACGTCTCATCAAGTCTCATCAGCCAGAGCTACAAGACAGAGACTGAAAGCATAAGAACATGGAGCAAAAGGAGCATAAGAGCAGCATGGCACAACAACCGAGATCCAAAATCAAGCAAACTTATCACTGCTGCACTGGACCTCTCCAAGCAGGAAATGGAAGTGGGCAGGCATGCGCACACATCTGCACACAGAGATGATGGCTTCAAACCCCAGGGGTCCTGCCCCCAGGGCCAAAGAATTTTCAAAACCTCGGACCCCTACATCCATCTTCCCTCAATTGGTCTGGACTTTTGCCGCAAAACAACGGATCTTTTGGGGGGAGGCAGACCGAAATGGGCTGGCATGGCCTGCTCACTGGATGGCACTCTTTCGGAATCAGCATCGAGAGCCATCCAGTTTGCCACAGGACTTGTGGAATGAAGGGAAAAAAACATGAGTGACGAAGCATGTCTAGCCGCTTGGTGGCAGTGGCTTTCCCTGTGCCAGCTACAACAACAGAGGGCTACCAAGCGAAATATTAACTTAGACTTTTCCCCTGCCTCATCCCAATTCTGATACCTGATTTCCTCGTTTTGCAGCGTCAGATGTCAACTTTGCATTCAATTTTTTTGGTCCGGCATCCAGGATACATGCAATCAGAAATCCAAATCATTGCAATAGCAAACATATCCGGCAGGCCCCCTGCTGTGGGGCACTGCTAGTATTAGTGGGGTCAGGCAGAGATACAAATTTGGATTTGGTAGGGTCATAGAACTTCTTGCCGACGTCCTCCCATGCAACCACGAGATCCAGGACTCTCTCCAGGGGAATGGAGCCTCCCAACATTGTCGCCATACCGGTACCCTCCATCAACGTCGGCACATGCTGGCCCGCTTGTTGGCACTGCAGCGTCACCTCCGTCACTCGCCGCGCAAGATAATCTCCAGGAATGCGCTGGGCCCAAGCTGGGAACCCATTTTCACCGAATGCTTGCACAAAAGCTATCTCCTGATCCACATTGTCGGCAGGGCGTTTATTACCGTTGGTATCATTCGAGCTAGGCGTGGCAATGGATGTGAGCAAATACAAAAATTTGAATCTGTCAAAGGTTGATGAGGATGAGTCCACTATATAAAACAGCCCTTTCAGCGGAGCATGAAAGACCTGTTTTCAAGTCCCACACTTCCCAGTTTCCTGCTTACCATGCTGCACTGTCCCATTGGTAATGAAATGGCAGGCACCAAAAACTTTGATGGACCACTGCACGTAGACTGCTGTTGAGTAACCAAACAGATGGAAGGAACAAGAGGATGATGCAGGGTCACACACACACACACACACACACGCACACACACACACACACACACGCACACACACACACACACACACACACGCACACACACACACACAAAACACAAAGCAAGGGCTCACCACCCCCTTTTGCGCAACAGCCAGCAACATTTCACCGTTTGACCAGCGGATGCTCGCTAGACAGATGATCCCCTGGTCAAAGCGTTGTTTGATCCGGGGGGCGGTCGTTGGACAAGGCCATGGACACTTCTGTCATTGGACAGGGCCATACTTCTGCACCCCAGGTACAGTTATGTCCGGTGCGTTGCACTGGAGGTGTGCATCCATGAACCCTTCCGGATGGAAAATCCTGCGGCAACGCAATATGAATCAACAAATTTCAGCAAAAAAAATTGGCCTGAAATGCACATTTTGTTGATTGTTCGATCCATTGTTCAACCGGCTCGACAACCACCAACGAGTGCATGGGGAGGGATTGATGGGTAGGAAATCATTCTTCGGGATTGATGGGGCACAAGCCCTTGTCACCTGCAAGCAACTCAGGCAAAGCGTTTTGGCAATGACTGTCAGTACCTTCTCATCAGTTTTGCCTTTGCTTCGACCATTTGACAAATACGTGTAAATTCTCGTCCTACAGCCACCACAACTCGTCCCTTGGCCATGAAGTACAGTCATGGGGGGAACACCATCTGACCAGGAGGTGGTTGTTGTGCAAAAGCGGGAGGTAAAACCTGATTAAGGTGAGCTAAGCGAAGATGTAGAGGGATCAGGGGGTGGTCGTTGTGCAAAGGGGGGGAGGTAAAACCTGATGAAATGGAGCGAAGAGAAGATGTAGGTGGACCCTTTGGTGGACTACTCTTGTTGAACACAGCCACCAACCAATAGTTACTGGATTGCAACCACTCAAAGGCACATAATTTCAAACAGGAGGGGGAAGGAGGGATGATGCAAATTGGTGTGTGAAAACCGCACTGGCGTGCAAAGGCAGAAGTTGGTGTGTGAAAACCGCACTGGCGTGCAAAGGCAGAAGTTGGTGTGTGAAAACCGCACTGGCGTGCAAAGGCAGAAGTTGGTGTGTGAAAACTGCACTGGCGTGCAAAGGCAGAAGATACCACCCACAAAATCACCATCAAAAAATTTTTTTTTGGTCCAGACCAAAATCACTGTAGGGTACTCGAGACAACTGCTCGGAATCATGGTTCAGAGCTGTCCAGTTCTATGATGATCCCACAAATGACTGTGGTAGCGGATCTGACACGCAGTGAGGATTGGCTGAGTCTGAAACCAGGATATGCAGTGGGAGACTGCCACACCCGTAGGCTTCCCAGTGTGCATGAGGCACAAAGACTGAAGGCTGCAACCACAGAAACGCACATAGCCTCAAAAAAGAGGGGGAAGGAGGAATGATGCAAATTGGTGTGTGAAAACCGCACTGGCGTGCAAAGGTAGCTGCCACACACAAAATGACCATCAAACCATGCATTGTGTGATGGTCTATTGAGGAACAGGCTCCATGCTTCTGGTGAGAGTACTGGACCTGGAAGAGCTGAGCATGCCCAACTTACCCCCCGTGGGGGGGAGGCCACTAGAATGAGCTCACCTTGTTGGCTGCAGGCTGGACCGCCACCCCAGCAGAGGGTTTGGCACAAGGCTTGGCAGCAGTTTTGGGAGGGGACTTGGCAACAGGCTTGGTGGGGACTGTAGCTCTTGAGGCAAACATTCTGCCTAAGAAGCATCTCATGTGATTGTCCTCTGAAAAACGTCTGCCACACCCCATACCCCATGAGCACTCTTTGCCCACACAACCTGAGTGTCTGATGCACTACCACTGTCTGTGGTCACCGCACTGGGAAAGCCGAATCAACAGGCATCAAAGATTCTACACCAGAATCGCCAGGTACATGTCAGCTTGACAAGCATCCGTAGATGAACACCAGCCACCAGGCAGTACGACAGTGTGCTCGAGAACCCGATACCTGTTGGGTTGTTGGTCCCTAGATCATTTGTGCATGCATCAGAATGGTCCGATGCCACTCATACTGAGGCTAGAAGTTACTTTCTCTGGCTATGCTACAGAGGCTTGGTCAGGGATTCTGATTCTACACCAAAACCAGCCAGGTACAGGTCAAGGTGATCAACATCCACAGATGGAAGTACGAACAACTGAGTGTTCCGAGGGACAGATTCCTGGATGCAACAAATGCATTTGCACCACAATGCACCAGTAGCAGTTTTATGTTGCAGTGTGCAAGCACCAACAGTGTACCTGAGAACCTCATACCCATTGCATTGTTGGTTCCGAGATCATTTAGCATGCATAGAAGCGTCCAAACATCAGAGACAAGGAGTCACTCTTTCTGGATACGCTACAGTGACTTGTTGTCTGGGCACAGCCATTCTTCGACAGGGAACACACACCCCAGACACTATAGGTGTGTGATCAGTGTAACCCCAGGAAAAAGAACAACAACATGTGTGAAACTCTGTTCAAACCTCCATTCTCCATTCCCCAGGCTAATCAAAGAGGCTAGAGGGGTGATGAAATGATCCATTGGGTTATTTCTTTTTGGGGCGAGGGGGAACGGAAACATCCATGTGCCTGATGTGTGCGCACACGGTGCTTTCAAAGAGTCTTGTCCCGTCCTCACTTTGTTTTCCTAGCACACCAAGTGAACTCTTGGGCGACAGCCCGGGTCAAAGAGTAGGTCATATGGTACCCAAACATCCCTGGATATGGGGTATTGGATAGATATATTGAAAATGAAAATTTCCCATGTCTACCATGTCTAAAAAAGCGTAGTGTCAGTCTGCTAGCGTTCCTTTGTCACCCGATATCTTGTGGCAGCAAGGGGGGGGGGTTGAATCTAAGGTGAGCAAAGCGAAGGCGTAGACTAACCTTGTTTAGAACACAATGAGCGCGGGGGGGGGGGGGTTGCGCCGAGTATAGAGGACTACATGATTGAAAAATATTGAAGCAAATCACCACATAGAAAACAAACTCAGCACAGAAAGCAAACTGAGGTAATGCAGTCCAGAGTCTGAATTGGGTTCGTCTTTCTTCTGCAAGGAAGAGGGGGGGAGGGTTAGACCTTGAGGTTTGGATGCGGAAAGCGGGGGGCATAAGATTTCAATCATCAACATCAGGCTCCTACGATTCGACCCCCTATTGATTGGCAGATAGCTCGACAGGTCGACTTTGTTGCGTGCATGTGGCATTGTGCTGGAGGCAATGCCTAGATTGCAGAAGCGGCTTACAGGGGGGGATAGAGTAGATTGTGGTGCTGCATCAAAATATGAGACTGGACACACACGTTCTACTGTTCAAAGAAATGTAGGAGCAGCAAACCAACAAAATACAAATGGCTGAGACGGTTGCATCGAATCATCTATATGTATATATAGACACGTGTAAGTAAATATGTACTCTTCAATCAGCTTCACAAACTTTTGGCACGCACATATGCAATGCAGGATGCGGAGTCATATGCACCCGTTTGTGTATGTGACATCTGTGTGTGCAGCATATATATGCCCGACCTCTTCAGCAAGTGTATGAGATGCACAATTCGAACAATTCAAAGAAAAGATGGAGGTTTTTGTTTACGTCCCGGCCCAGGTCAGCTGGCGAGGCCCTCTGACAAGATGGTACTCGAGAACACTCATGGAAGAGATATCCAATTCAACGATTGTCCCACAAGGCAATGGGGTGGCAGAGATATGATGCAGGTTCTGTGGAGCACAGGTGCCGGCATTCCATTTCTCAACCCGCCTGAAAAATGATGTTGAATCATGGTGGGGCTCCAATGGTGGGCAATGACCGAGGGGTGGTCGTTGAACAGGACCACGCTGAAACGAGAAGCGCGAGAAAATGCCGTTTGACCAAGGGGTGGCCATTGCACAGGGGGGGGGGGGGGGCGAGACCTAATTTATTTGAGAGGATTGAATTGGAGACAGACATGCAGTGCACAAGGGGGGGGGGGTAGATTCGCACTTTTTCCCTGCCAGCACGATCAACGGTGTGACAATCCCACAGCACCACCCAAGAAGCTGCCCCACCGATTGTCGATTTCTATAAATGGAAGCACAGGCATGGCGCTGTGCAGGAATCGGATCTCGAGGTTCATGCGTGTTGTTTTTCTTTCCGTACACTCCGTGTTGGGTATACTCTGTGCACAACAGCACGTAAAGGCATGCTATAAATTAAGACCAAGAGCAAATACTTGCCACCTCAAACAATGCGATAACCTCGTGCGGGACGGCCCGTGACGTCCGTCATTTGGGCCAGAAAAATAATGTGCAATGCAAAGTGTACCCTGCCACACAAAGTATTTCAGAACACCTCGATACATCCACATCGGCGCATCTTGATGCGTTCTACATTTCATGCATACTCGATCAACCATGCAATTAGACGGGTGTATGGAAGAATGGGACCCGATTGTTTCTCGAAAGCAGGGAATGCATCCTAAAAGACTCATTTTGGTGAAGGTCAACAGGAGCGTGCTGGTATCCTCAGGTATCTGGACCTATCCACTGCTGTAGTAACCACACTTTGAAGGAAAAATGGACAAATTTCTGTTTGAACAAGCCCTCCGTCGCTGAACTGGATCTCATCACCCACAAAAACCAATCAAGCACAAGGCGTCCGTCATTTGGGAACACCCTGAGAAATTCAAACACAACACTGGCACACTGCGTGACAAAGACTTCAAGGTCTAGAAATTGCTGCGCTTGAGACTGGAGTTTTTTTTGGGGGGGGGGGGTAAAGAAGCGAAAAAGCCGCAAAAAGACTCGAGGCGGAAAGGGATTCTTAGGGGTGTTTGCCATCCTTGACTGAGCTGAGCTGCCTCTCGGTTCATAGAACGTTTGCACCGGTGCATCAGGGGGGATGCAGCCAAGACAAAATGATCGCCGAAGGAAACAGATTTGGTCTGTGTCCCCGAGAGGTCGCAAACTTTGTGCCTTGCCACAGCTTCCGCTCCCTGAACGGAAATCTAATCCAGACATTATGGATGACTCGTGGATGAGGAGGATTGGTGAAGCGAGGGCGAGTCGAAATTCAACGCACGAAGGCGTGCTTTTGAGGTTCGTTTTCAAGGGATCTGAAACCAGGTCACGACACAACATTCGTGTATGCACTTTTCCCTTGACAATGATGTGTGCATGCACGCTGACTGACTTGCAATGAACGTGAAGCTGCCGACTGCGGCAAGTTTGGCGGGATCTTGGGAATGGAACAGAGCTGGTGTCCAAAAGTTAGCGGGAAGTAACTTGCAGGGTGAAGAATGCAGGGACAACCTGTGGGTGGGTAGGCCAACGGAAACTGGCAAACAGAAACTGGCAAACTCTATGTTTTCCTCAGAATTTCCCAGTTGCCAAACTTCCCCGGTAGGTCTTGACTTGCAGAAGCACCGCAGTGGCTGGAGACGCAAGGCAGTGGGGGACACGTCAGGTCAGGTGGGTGACACCTCTGGGGTCACGTGAGGTATGGTGGGGCACTCGCTTCCTCCTCCTTTGGACTATGCGCCCACTGAGGAATGCATGGACTGAAGTCGACGTCTGATTCTGCACCTGCATTTCGCAGCGGACCAAATCCCAGATTTGGGTATGGAGTGCCCACCAACAGTAGACACTTGGAGTGGAGTGAACAATTTGCGACAAAGACAGATGAGACGTCGCACTTTCCGCCTTAGTGAGCGAAAAATACAAAAACTTGCAGGAAGTGGATCAGGGGCATACTTTTTCTGTGGCCTTTGCTGAGTGCACAATATGGTGCACTCAGTTGTGTGTTGCACTTCCAGGGGGCGGAGCGATAGTATGCCCCGCCTTGGAAGCCCGAACACGAAAACGTCACCCACAGCGACAGACACCAGAACGAGAAACGCGAGAACGGGTGGTGTTGTAAGGTGCTCCCAAATTTCCCTGTTCCACCGGACTGCCAAGACCTTCACTCAGCCCTGAACTACCAGTGGTGGCTGGCGCGTGGGCAGTCTGGTATGCCCTCACCTTAAGAGTGCTCTGAGGCTTCACACTGCAGAGGCAGATTCAAAACCGCAAAGCCGCATGAGCTTCACGAACGCCACACGCCTTTGGTCGCCTTCTGTGCCTTCTAGCACAACGAAACCGTTGAATTTTCGAGTCAGTCGTTTCAGGTCGCCGCCACGGATTTTTCTGCTCTTCTCCGAGTCGAAGGAGGAACCAGTTTCAGCAACTTCGGTGCCCAGGGGTTCCAGACCCAGTTGAATGTTAAGCTGGTTCACAAGGTCGTGCACGGGTGCCTGGTAATCTGGATACTGAAGGAGCAACGCTTGAGTCTTCTCAACCAGTTCTCTCTCTCTCTCCGCCCGCAGCTCCTCCTCCTGCCGGTCGGCTTCTTCCCAGTCTTCGCTCCAGGTCAGGCGAATCCTCCATGAAAATTCCTGCTCAGGCGCAGGTCGGGCTGGACGCGTGAACAGGTGAAACGTGTCAGGGAAGTGTTGCACAAACTTGTGCCACTTCTTTTTGAACCTCCCCACAACGACTGCGTCATACAGCTCGGCATAATCTTTCTTGATGATGTTCTGAACTCGTTCGGAAGGAAGAGAACCTCTGTACCCATCGAAGTACTTAATAATGCACTGAACAAGTTCATTTTGCAGGTGCGCTGTTTTGTCTGTCTCATCGTCAGAGTCACTGAGACCCATGTGTGAGCGATGATCCGTGGTATCAGGGATCGATTGCGGAGGAATCTTGGTTCGCATGGACACCCGCCTCTGGTTGGGCGGCTCCAACGATGGTTTGTAAACCTGCTGCACCGCAGAAGGTGTGGTTCTTACACGGTGCATAGCTGCTGCGGCTCTGGGTTGCAACGGTCGATGGTGCCCGTCGGCGGCAAGGTTGGGGAAGGACTGCACGACAGAATCAGCATCTCGGAGTCGCCGACTCTCAGTAAATGAGGGACGGGCGAAATTGGAGAGGCTGAAACCTTCATACCAGTAGGGGTTGTGTGTATACAGTGCAGCAGGTTTAGCTTTCAGCCCAACACCTTTTTGAACTGGGCTCGAGTCGGCAACCGGTTCAGAGAGTCGCACTGAGCTCGATCTCACCTGACGTTCCGACGGTGCGTGGGTTGACGTGGTACGAGTCATTTGCGTTTCTCGGCAAGAGCTTCCTAAAATTCCGCATGCAAGGGCACAAGTATCGCCTCATACCGACCTTCGTGAGACACGCATTCCTGCTCCTTTTGACCGCAGGTTCTCTAACCGTTTTGATTGGGTTTGTTCAGCCGCCTAGCCAAATAACGTTCTCTGTATGCTTTCTACGTCAATATCAGTGGATCGTTATCGTTTAATGATATGCTTGACTTCACTGCGTGGGGAACAAGCAGAACGGGGACAAACATGGGCCAGAAGGGTGTAAAAGGAGGTTTAGGAGGAATTCGGGATGCGTGAGAGACTACAACAGGATTATTTGCGGCGCTTTGCGGGATGCCAATTGCCGTTTACTTGGGTTTTGAAGGAGGATTTGAGGGACGGTTTGAGAAGGATTTGGGGGATTTAGTCGGATTTGGTAGCCCGACACAAGTGGGAAGGAGCCGAAATCGACGAGCCACACAACCTCTTTGATGATGCGGACTTTGAGTTGCTAGGAGAACCCGTGTGCAGACGACGAAACCGAGTTTCAACTCCGGCAGAGGCCATGTGCTGGCGGCTCTGGAATCTGTTGTAACAGGACAAAAAGTCTAAGTGTGAAGAGCTGATGCGGATGGCCCAAGGGACCCTACGGTATGATAAAAATTCGATCTCTTCACACTTCCCTAGTGTTCGGAGTGGTTTTTTGGGCAAAATCGTGCCTGATGGCCATCCCAGCAATCTGCTCTTTCCAAATGCCAAAGGACAATTCCCAAACGACAAATGTTCACAACCAGAAACACTCTTAAACGACTAACATTCATCTGAATGATACAATCGACACAAAAAATTCGAAATATCGTGCAGTTCATTGCGCAATGAAGTCGACAAATTTGTGGAGTTCATTGCGCACGCGTCGCAATCTAGAACGCGAGACACAGCAGATCCGTGCAACAAGTGACTGTACCGTCCCAGATTACAGCACACAGACAGATGCCACTGGTTGTTTCAGCTCAGGAGGTTCCTCGGCACACCATTGCCAGCGTCGCTGGGTTTCCACATTACATGACCCACATCAAACCCTTTGGTCTTGGGATGTTTTCAGGGGAGCTGGAGGGGTTCAACCGAGGTTTGAAGGACATTTGGACCTCATTTTCCGACAAAGGGGGGGGCTCTGCCGTGGGGGACCAACTTTCTTGTTCTGCCTCTATGACAACATCCGGAAGGACAATTGTTTGATCACCTTGGGGTGTGTGGACATATGGTTCCAATCCAATACCCTTTTCAAGTGGCAACGTCCAAAGCAATGGACACGAGAAAAATGCCATGGACTAAATGTCACGATAAAGAAATGCAAGCTTCCGTGAGAGCAACACATGGGTAAGATTACATCTTCATGCCACGGAACGCGGATGTCAACATGACAGGAAAAGATGAAAAGAAGAATGGTCAAAAAGGGAAACATGCGGGCAGGCTGTGAAAAATGCTACTGCACATTTCAATGCCAAAATTTCATTGCCCAACATAATCTGATAGGCACCGCCAGTGCTCGCTTTCCGTTATACCATGTAATGGCCGTTTGAGAAGTCGTCTTGTTGCACGTTTGCTTTGCCAGTCTTCGTGTATTGAATGGGTCAACTTGGATGCGTGACTTCCGCAGCAGCGCGGTACCCAAATGCGGGAAGCGCACCATGGCGCGCACTCTTGGTACGATGGCGCGCGCCTTCTATCCACTTGCACGCGCTAAAGTTGATCCTCCCAGTCCAAGAAGGCCAAAACCTCGTCAACAACTTGGCGCAGACTGGTGCGCGTGGTGCCCTGCCACTTAGGAACTTCACAATACAAGAAGAAGCATGTGGTAGTATTGAGTGTTTTCGCAATTTCCCTTGGTCCCAAGTGTATTCCTTTGAAGTAGTGGACAACAAAAGCTTCACTCTTCAGGCAACAGTCAAGACACAAACAGAGCATGTCTCAAGAATAACGGGATGAGGCCATCATTCATAACACGACCATGTCACGGCAAGACCTATGCGAAAGAATCCGATCCCTAGGCACCACCGATATTCCACCCTTTCGTGCTCCATGGATGTTAATCAATGGGTGCCAAACCAAGTGGGTGTGTATGGTTACCTCCGCCCCTCTTTCGCCTGTACGCACCTATAAATTGGTCGAGTTCATTGATTCTACGATTGGTCGAAAGTTTGTGATTTCGCTATGTTGCCGTTGAGCCCGAGTCACATTACAAATTCTCCGCTTCTTTGAAGCAAGATTGAGCTGAAGCTTTTAGGCTTGTGTTTGGTTGTGCATGTGCTTTGGCCAGTTGCTTGCATGAACGCTGGCAAGGTGGTGAATTCAGAGCCTCCCTTGACGCATTTCAGACTTCCCAAGACACTTTGGTGCAAAAAGCAATGTGCAAGACAAGGTTACAATCCAAAACATGGTGGAACATTCAAGAATTCAGCATCCCTTTTCATGTTCACAATTTCCAACCAAAAGATCGATGTGTGTTTGGGGGAGTATTTGTGTCGGGTTGTGTGTGGTTGTCATCCTCCCGTGTAGCCCTCAAGTATTCACGCATGCACATTGTTGGACGTCTCACATGTTCAGGTGACTCCTGCACTCTATGTGTGGGGTTGAAGACATCACCGGCATCCACACCACCCGTAAGGGGTGAGGCCTACACGGTCCCTCGTTTTGCAATTTTGCGGCCCCAACTATGGGGAAAGTGACCACTGTAATGGGCAAGATTCATCGGGCTGCCAGTGGCCGGCTTGCAGCCACGCAGCGGGAATGTGCCATCAACCAAGAGAACCTAGGGTTCTGCTCCAATGCCATCAAAACCTCAAAGTACACCGTAAGGCCCTGGACGGTGGACTTCTTTTTGTGGAAGAACCTATTTGAACAATTCATGCGTTTGGCAAACATGTATTTCCTGGTGATCGCCATTCTGCAAATGATTCCTGGGATTTCGCCCACGGGGCAGTACACTCAAATGGCCACGTTGTCTTTCGTGATATCTGTCTCGGCAGTGAAGGCTGCATTTGAGGATTACAAGCGACACAAGAGCGACGTGCACGTGAACAATCGGAGTGCGTTCCGACTCGCGAACGGGAAATGGGAGGAGATCAAGTGGTGCGACGTGGCGGTGGGCCACATTCTCCGCGTAGACAAAGGCCAAGAGTTCCCGGCGGACATCATTACGCTTTCAACCTCCGAGGAAGAGGGCATGGCATACGTCGAAACGTCGAATCTTGACGGAGAAACGAATCTCAAGCCCAAGAGGGCCCTTGCAGAGACCATGCGTAGCACGGTCTCACAACTCTCCAAACTTGCCGGCACCGCCGATTACGAGCTCCCAAACAAAGATTTGTACACTTTCACAGGCACTCTAAAACTAACGGGCGGCCCGCAGATCCCCTTGGGGCCGGACGCGCTGCTCCTGCGGGGGTCGCAGCTGCGCAAGGCCACCTGGATCACGGGGCTCGTGATCTTCACCGGCCCCGAAACCAAAATGATGCAGAACGCCATGCATCACCCGCACAAGCGCAGCCAACTGGAGCGGAACACAAACAGCATGCTGGTGATGGTCTTGTTGTACCAGATCGCGCTGGTGCTGCTGTGCTCCATCCTCATTACCCTCCGCGACACCAGTCGGGACTGGTACCTCTCCTTCAACCCGCTCAAGGGCATGCAGTTTCTGCAGTCCATCCCCACGTTCCTCATTCTCTACCACAACGTCATCCCCATTTCATTGTATGTATCCGTGGAGCTGGTTAAGGTAGCCCAGGGGCTGCTGATCCACACCGATTTGGAGATGTACTACGCCCCGAAGGACATGCCCGCAATGCCCCACACCACCGACTTGAACGAGGAGCTGGGCCAGGTCACCCAAGTGTTCAGCGACAAGACGGGCACGCTGACGTGCAACGTCATGAGCTTCTTCAAGTTCTCCGTCGGGGGGCGAACCTACGGCCACGGGACCACTGAAATCGGGAAGGCGGCCGCCAGGCGGCTCGGCACGACCGTCGTCGATGACCGCCCGTCGAAGGTCGTGGGGGCGAAAGTCCAGTTCTGGGACCCCCTCGTCAGCGGGGGGGCCTGGAGGAGGCTGAAGGACGCGGCCCTGATCGAGGACTTCTTCACGCTGCTCGCGATCTGCCACACGGTGATCATCGAGAAGGAGGACGACGGCACCTTCAAGCTGCAGGCCGAGTCCCCGGACGAGGCCGCGCTGGTGGAGGCGGCCTACGAGTTCGACTTCAAGTTCATGGCCCGCAAGGCCGCGGGGGCCTGCGTGGTGTCGCTCATGGGCGTCGAGAAGGTCTACACCGTCCTGAACGTCCTGGAGTTCAGCTCCGACCGGAAGCGCATGTCGGTGGTCTGCCGGACCCCCGAGGGGGCGGTGGTCCTCTACTGCAAAGGGGCCGACAACACGCTGTTCGAGCGGATGGCGCCCGGGGCGCCGCACCTGGAGGCCACCGCCGGGCACCTGAAGGCCTACGGCGACGAGGGGCTGCGGACGCTGGTGTGCGCCAAGGCCGTCCTGGACCCGGCGGTGTACGCCCCGTGGGACCGCCGGTTCGCGGAGGCCCGCCAACTGATCGGCGACCGGCGCGGCCCCGCGCTGGCGGCGCTCGCGGAGGAGCTCGAGCAGGACCTGGAGTTCGTGGGGGCGACGGCCATCGAGGACAAGCTGCAGGAGAGCGTGCCGGGGTGCGTGGAGCGGCTGCGGGGCGCCGGGCTGAAGGTCTGGATGCTGACAGGCGACAAGGCGGAGACCGCGATCAACATCGGGTTTGCGTGCGAGCTCCTCCACAGCGCGATGCGCCAGGTCCTGCTCACCAAGACGGACCCGGAGGCCATCCGCGGCGACATCGCCGCCGCCCTCCGCCGGTCTGCCCCGGCCCCGGCCCCGGAGGAGGGGCAGGACATCGGCCTGATCATCAGCGGGGCCTGCCTCTCGGCGGTGTTCAAGAGCGAGGAGCTCAAGGCGCGCCTCTACGACCTGACGTGCCACTGCCAGTCCGTCGTGTGCTGCCGCGTGTCCCCGTCGCAGAAGGCGGAGGTGGTCGCGCTGGTGCGCTGCCACGACCCCCGGGCCGTGACGCTGGCGATCGGGGACGGCGCCAACGACGTCAGCATGATCCAGGCCGCGCACGTGGGCATCGGCATCAGCGGGATGGAGGGGCAGCAGGCCGCGAACTCCTCGGACTACGCCATCGCGCAGTTCCGGTTCCTGTTCCGCCTCCTCTTCCTGCACGGCCGCTGGAACTACCGCCGGCTCGCGAAGCTCTTCGCCTACTGCTTCTACAAGAACAGCGTCGTCACCTTCACGCAGTTCTTGTACTGCTTCGTCAACGGGTTCACCGGGCAGTCCCTGTACGACAAGTGGGTGTGGCAGGGGTTCAACGTCTTCTTCGCGGCCATCCCGGTGCTGGTGCTGGGCGCCTTCGACCGGGACCTGCCCCACCCCCGGCTGCTGCACGAGCATGCGGCGCTGTACGACGCCGGGCGGCTGAACGAGGACTTCAATTGGCAGGTGTTCGGCGGGTGGTTCGCCAACGCGCTGTTCCACTCGTGCATTTGCTTCCTGGTGCCGCTCCTCGCCACCCAGCCCGACATCCTCCCCGACGGGCACGTGTACGGGCTGGACGCCACCGGGGTCATCATGTACGTGTCGGTGATCTGGGTGGTCAACCTGAAGTTGGGGCTTGAGTCGGAGTCGTGGACGTGGCTGCACCACATGGCCATCTGGGGCAGCATCGCCTTCCTCTACCTCTTTCTCTTGGTGTACGGGCTGATCTGGGAGATGTCGAGCTCGATGTATCGCTTGCTCTATGACCTGGCGGCCGTGCCCCAGTTCTGGGGGATCTGCGCCCTCACCGTCATCTCGGCCCTGCTCCGCGACATCGTCTACAAGTACTACTGCTACAATCTGAAGAGCCCGGACCGCATGCGGCTCCACCAGCGGCTTCGGCAGGAGGCCCAGACGCAGGCCTCTTCCGCGGCCGACACAGCCCCCCAGCAGCGCGTGATACAGTGCCAGGCGAAGCCCATGCAGCCCAAACAAATGTTTGTGGCGCCCCCTCAGAGGCACCGGTAGCCCCGACGCCCAATCAGCACCGAGGCATCACTGGACAGCACGTCCCCGGAGCACGAAACACTACGAACCATTGGTTCAGCAAAGGCTGTCTCCAGGGCCGTCCATAAGGACCCGGATTTTGTTCGCCCCCCTCCCCCTGAGTGACAGGGAGTATGGATGGCGCCCCGTTGGGGGGTGACCAACGGCAGTTGGGGGTAACCGTGAGCATTCTGTTTTGCCAGTGTAATGGAGCAAGTTTCGCGCTTTCTTTTCCCTTTACTGCCTGTTTCTGACGTCTCACAGGGCACCGATAGCTCATTGGCCGATCTCACTGTGAGATCCTTGCCTGCGCAACCCCAGGGGGGAGGGACACTGGCAGGCTGTACAAAAAGCGGTGCCAGCACGCTTTTGTGAACTGGTGGGCACTATAGACAAGGGAGTCTGGCCTCTTATTGTGTGGTGTGGTGTGGTGTGGTGTGGTGTGGTGTGGTGTGGTGTGGTGTGGTGTGGTGTGGTGTGGTGTGGTGTGGTGTGGTGTGGTGTGGTGTGGTGTGGTGTGCCGAAGGCGCTGTTACCAAAGGGCAAAAGGCCGGGATGTCTACCCACGGGTAAAGGTAAACGGGCTGGGCTGTGTGTGTTGTGTGCGCGCCGCGCGTAAGTGTGTAGGCCTCGGCAGGGGAAGGGGGAGTCGGGGAGACCTGGTGAGTTCGCCTCTGGCGACCGCGCTTATTCCAGGAGCTCCCGCTGCACCCCTTCCCTTTCTGCTTGCTGGTGCAGGCGCAGCTCCTGCAACGCCCACGCCATCGTGCTGCCCGGGCCCAGGCGGGCCTTCAGCAGTGTGGCACGCGCCTTGGCGTGGGCGTACCAGATCCGTATGGACTCCTCCACGACGTGGCGGAGGAACTCCGTGCCCAGCGAGTGGGGCCCCGTACACTCCAGGTGGGCCAGCTGCATGGAGGGGGTCCGCAGGGCTGCCGCCCACTGCTCCAGCACAGTCGGTTCCCACAGCTGGTGACGCACTGGGGCCGCCCGTGGCCCCACCTTCTGGTCGAGCCACGCTGCGAGGCGCCGGCGGGCTGGCCCCCACTCGTGCGATTGAGCCGAGCAGGCCCACAGGTGG
The DNA here is from genome assembly GCA_964036045.1 of Eutreptiella sp. 'Long Island Sound 2002'. Lineage (NCBI taxonomy): Eukaryota > Euglenozoa > Euglenophyceae > Eutreptiales > Eutreptiaceae > Eutreptiella > Eutreptiella sp. 'Long Island Sound 2002'. The sequence continues at coordinate 126,553,276 of OZ038383.1, read as the reverse complement.
GGCGCCGTCTCGGGCTGTGTCCCGCACAGGAGGCACGTTGTATCCAGCACCGTGCCCCGGTGGGAGGAACGGTGGGCCTGGACGGTCATGGTCGGGACGTTGTCCATGCGATGCGCCGTGATGTGGCGCTGCTGGTCGTGGTCGAACCAGTCCAGGGGGAGGCCCCCCCCTGGCATGAAATTTACCCCCCAGCGGGCCTCGTAGATGGCTTGCGCCGGTATGGAGGCCCGGTCCTGCAACCAGTCACTGTGTGGTGTGGTGTGGTGTGGTGTGGTGTGGTGTGGTGTGGTGTGGTGTGGTGTGGTGTGGTGTGGTGTGGTGTGGTGTGGTGCGGTGTGGTGTGGTGTGCCGAAGGCGCTGTTACCAGAAGGCAAAGGCCGGGATGTCTTGCTTATAGGCATAGCAAAACGGGCAGGGGTGTGTGCGTGTGCGAGCACTTTAAGTGGGGGGCGTTTCTCAACTGCGCCGCAGCCGGGTTCACCCGGCCTGGGGCGGCGGCCGGGTGTGGTGTGGTGTGGTGTGGTGTGGTGTGGTGTGGTGTGGTGTGGTGTGGTGTGGTGTGCCGAAGGCGCTGTTACCAAAAGGCAAAAGGCCGGGATGTCTACCCACGGGTACAGGTAAACGGGCTGGGCTGTGTGTGTTGTGTGCGCGGTGTGGTGTGGTGTGGTGTGGTGTGGTGTGGTGTGGTGTGGTGTGGTATGGTGTGCCGAAGGCGCTGTTACCAAATCGCAATGGCCGCAATGTCTTGCACACGGGACAATGCAAAGCGGGAGGGCGTAGTGTTCTGCGCACCTGGGGTGGGGTGGGCCGTATTCCCCTGCAAACGGCGGCCTCCGTTCAGGGTTGCCCAGGGGATGCCTTGCCGCTCCGCCTGGTGGTGCACTTGAAGCTCACGCCATTGTGCCCCCTGGCCCTGAGCGGGCCTTGATGAGGCTGTTACGTGCCCTGGCATGGGCCAGACCTTCAGTGACTCCGACAACACTTGTCGGATGAACCCCGTCCTCATGTCGTGTGGTCCTGCCAGCCCCATATGTACCGCCCGCATGGATGGCATTGCAATGGCCGCCAACCACTGTTCAAGGACCGCTTGTCCCACAACTGGCTTTGCACTTGGGACACTGTGCGCCCCACATCGGTGCTCAGCCATGTGTGGAGGCGCTTCCAGGCTGGTTGCCACTCATGGGACTGCACCGGGCACTCCCACAGGGCTGTCTCCGGGCCACCCCCCGCACAACAAGCACAACCGTAAAAAAACAGCAGGCGGCCGGCACTTCCCAAGAACTACCATCCGAGAAACGAAGATTAGCGGGAAATAGCTTGCACCCCCCTTCATACGGCTGCTTTCTAGCTTGCACCCCCCTTCATACGGCTGTTTTCTAGCTTGCGGCCCCCTTTATATGGCTGTTTTCTAGCTTCCTCCGGGATATTGGGAAAATGAAGCTTTTGTCGGGACACACCACCTTGGTGCCCACGTGAAGCTGCACATTACGATGTTTGGAGCACTTTGCTAGCACTGTCATGGCGGGGAGGTTCCGCATGTGGTGGGCTACTAGGTGCCGCTATTGGTCACTCGTAAACGAGTGCAGTAGCACGCCGAGGCCCCGCCTATAGTTTGGCCCCCACCGGTGCTCATATTGCACCATAGTTGGGACCGCCACCTGCTCGTGGAGCCACTCTTGTAGGTCCCTGGGGCTAGCTAGTAGTGGTTGCGGGACTTTTCCGGCAGCAAGAACAAGTTGGGGCGGCACAACATCCAAGTGAGGTCCGTCTGCACTCTTGGTAGGAGCGTAGGGTGCCCACAGCGGACTCTCAGTCTGGGACGACCCATGCCATCTTCTAGCGCCATCTAGCCAATGCAAAACAGCAGGGTCATGGCACCACCCTCTTCCTGTGGCCACCCGGACACCATACTGCCCTAGTGCTTGCTGATATGTGAGCGCCATCGCCATCTCCGCATGGGTGGCGCCTACGTCCGCGGCGACGATTGCTTCGCTGATCGTGGCAAGTGGCGGTAGGTCATAGAAGTGGATTCTTGGCTCCGTCCGGGGTCGCAGGTATGGGGAAGCAACCGTGGGTGCTCGGTGGGGGTGTAGCGTGGTGTTACCCCCAAAATGTTCCCGTAGGTGGGCATGTAGGGCGGGGCCCATCTCCGACGGCAACGCCTGCGCCGCTTGTAGGACCATGTACTAGGGCCCTTTATTGGGGTGACCTGGGCAGCTATGTGTCAGGCATTGGGCCGGATACTTGAACTGTGCTACCGCCTCCACCCGCTGCTCTATCCACGGCTCCGGTGGCGCCACGCTAGTGATGGTGAGGATGGTGCACCCTGCTTGGGCCACCCACTCCCAATCGGCGGCGCGCGATGCCACACCATCGTGGGCCTCCCTGTATTGCTTGCTTGGAGCCACTGGAGTGTGGAGACTTGCAGATGCTCTTGGAGGCACATGTGCACTAGGGGTTCCACATGCACATGAATGTCGAGGAGGTCCACGAGCAACCTATGAAGGTGGGTGTCACTCACAAGGTCGTCTATGGGCTACTCACAGACCAGGAGTACTATGGCCCACCGCACTGTGGCCATGACTTCCTCCATGGCCGTGGTGACCTAGATCACGCGGCCTTGTTGGTAGATCACTTGCTCCCGGGTGCCTTGCCAAAGGCAACAAAATTTGACATCAGAGTCGGATACATCGGAGGCTGCAGTATTTATGTGAAGGGTCGGCTTGAGGTGGCCTAGTACCCCCCCCCCCCCTGCCCCCTTGTTGTGCTAGGCCAACCAGAGCGCAGAATTCTCAAATGTCATTTCTCTCTTCCCTACAACCAATCTTGTGGTGGTCACCAACTCAGAGTGGGTCTTCAACGGCGCCACCTATTGAGCCAGAAAATAGAAGGCGAGAGGGTGGACCTGCTCCACTGGCCTGGCCTCATACGTAGAGCGTTGGGACACCCTGCTCTACCACATACATAGACACCAGGGGTTACCCAAGTGGTACCGTGTCCCCTCCCACCACAACATTGCAGGTAACGAAAAAGAAAACGACGTCACAGAAGTAGGCCGCCTAAAAAACCCACTCAACTACGAACAACCCTTTCCGGTCCCCCCTCACCCTAGATGGGATGCAAGAGCCCCTATCCAATATGTACCCTCTGCAAACCCCGCCAGACAACTAGATTTCTCTAAGCTATCGCTAGATTCCACACAAACCCTCGACTCCTCCGCTGAAAACATCCACTCACAGGAGACCGGGGTCCATCCCTTCGGATACAAAAAACATGCTACACAACTTTGAGCTCACGACCCTCCAACCACCAATGGACTCTTTCCACTCCTCCATAGATTCGGGTCAGCCTTTGTTTTCTTCCCTGGGCTCCGCCTTTTCGTTTTTTTTGGCAGATGTCAGCTCCAACCCCCGGTGCCGCAAATACCTTGTAGTCCACACACCATCAACATATGCCAACCCACCATGCTGAAAGAAGAGCTACAAGAAGCGGCGCACCACACCACCAGGGCCACACAAACACAGCCCGTAAGAGAGGCCTAGACTACCTCCATCGCTTGGAGGAGGAGTGACCGGTGCTGTATTGTCCTGCCTGTTATTGCCCAAACTCTGCTGTCAACCTGGTAACAATATACTGTGGACAACTTTTCTAATTTTCCTATGGCGTTTTTTGTCCAATATGATTTTGCTTGAGAGGCATCTTGTGGAGCCCAAGAGACCTCATTGCATTTTCATGTCGTGTTTGGGTTTGTTTCCTCAGCCAGCTTGGGAGCTGATGTACCATGATGGTACCCTGCCACACCAATTTTCACGCTAGCCCAACAACCCGTGTTTTCTTCAGACGATTTTCGCTTGGCAACTTGCAGGCAGATAATTATGCGTCTAAGGACACGTCATGCCCAATGAGACATACATATATGTAGAAGAGACCAAGACCACCACAACACAAAGGACCACACACATGTGCCAACACACAGTAGGTAGGCACATGATCGCCTCTCACAGCCTGGCGAGCGACAAGTGTCCGCCGAGCTAAATTGTCCGCAAGTTAGATCCCCAAATTGTGCACCGCCGTCAGCTTGAATATCCGGTGCAGATCACTGCGATGGACTAAGGGCTGAAAGTGCCTATGGCGTAGGCATTCACTCAATGATTACCGACCATCAACCCCCCAGCAACCCAGCCAAGGGATAGGGCTATGTGGCGACGAACACCATTCCGGCTCATTGGGACCCGAATGGGTCATGGGGTGCTATGGGGGTGTGGTACCCAAGACTCTGGACAAGCATTGTGTGAGGCGGGGGCGAGTGGCTGGAGTTCAAGCCTGTTGAGACATGCACTCCAAGCTTGGTTGGGTGCGATTCTACACCCCAAGTGGAGCGCTCTGGCGAAAAAGACCTGTGTACGCGGGTGCCAAGGGGTCGCATGGTGTGCAAGGTGCAGGATTGGCTCCACCAACTCCAAGGGGCCCTACGGCCCCTACTAGCATTGCCGGTACCCCGCTGGCAGTAGGCCCCCAAAGACTGGTTGCAAGGCCCAATATGCCCCATCTGGTGTACAACAATTATAGGCGGCCGTGAGGTAAAGACCAGCACGTCGCCCGGGAGCCACATGGACATGCCCACGCGGTCCATGACCATGTGCGGCGTTCTCAACAGACGGGGGTTGCCGGTGATGGGTCAACCGGCCCGGGGTGAGCTTTGCTGGCCATCTGCCCCTGTGGGCATGATGCTCCACTAAGTACATCTCTTGGGCCCACCGGAAATGGCCCTTGGCCCACACGCTTTGCCGGACCCACTCCTTGCACTCCTTGGCCACCACCACTTGCCACAAGTGCTCCGATTGGTGGAGCCCCAGGCATCCATCCATCGTTGCAGGGCCCCAGAGTGCCTCTGTGTGGGCGCAGAGGGAGATGCCCGTTATGTGCCTCCAGCACCGCACCATGAGTGTGCTATTGGCGTGCTGGATCGTCGCCGTGGGGCGGTATACGCTGGCCGTGGCGTAGACTTTCAGCCTCAAGCACCATCATGGCTGCATCCGGGGCCATATGCTGGGGCTTCATTTGGCCCCATATATCTGCCCCAATGGCCAGTATGTTGCCGGGGCCGTGGGTTGCCCCTGAGAGTAGATATTAGTCCGCATGTACCGGAGGACCGGGGCCAGGGTTTTGCTTAATGTCCGTCCTACCCTACCCTGGGGGGGGGGTGGGTGGGTGGGTCTGGCAGAATTTCAGGGTGGGTGGGTGTCCAACCACCCCCCCCCCCCCCAGGGTAGGGTGGGACTTTGTGGGGGCCTTGGGTCTATTGAGCCAGTGCCACTTCTTTCTTTCTTCTGTTGCAGGTTCCGTGTAACATGGGCTAGGATTGTTTGTGCTTTGTGCCGGATGCGGAGGGGGTAACGCTAGAACCCCACAGTTCTTGTCTCTGCCCCACGCCCATAAAGGGGCTAGGATGGGTGGGTGGGTGGGTGTCACCCCCCCCCCCCCCCCTGGGGGGGGGTGGGACATTTGTCGGTCTGTGGGTATACCAAAATTCTGGGTGGGTGAGTCCCTGAATTAACCCCCCCCCCCCCCTAGGGTGGCTAAGCAAAACCCTGACCGGGGCCGGTGGGAGTTCGCCCGAGTGCTATAGGGCCCTCTCCCGGGCTGCAGGGAGATCAGCCACCCAGGAGTGCCCCACATGCCCGTCGACCACCGCTGGGGCTGGGGACCGCAGGATGCGGTGGTCCCCCGTGGAGCCGTGTTGGACCTTTTTACTGAGACCCGCAGCACCCCTTGGACGTAGGTGCGCTGGTCCACCAGGACCCCCTATATGGGCCAGTCTTGCCCCCTGGCTCGGATTGTGACGGTGTCATCCCCCCCACATCATCATGGGGTGGGTCATAGGGGCGACTGAGTACGCCCTGTAGGCCATGGCCATGTACTGGATGAAGGGGATGGCCCCCATATGGACGCCCTGTATGGTGCCTTGGGGAATGCCCAGCAGCTGCTCAAGTAGCCTGCTCTGTAGGGGCCCCAGCGGCATGGTGTACTTGTGTGGTGTGGGGTGGTGTGGTGTGGGGGCTGGAGTGGCGTGGTTTGGGGTGGGGAGGGGTGGGGTGGGGCGCGGCGCGGTGCGGCGTGGCATGGGGTGTGGCGTGGCGTGGCGTGGTGTGTTGTGGTGTGGTGTGGTGTGGTGTGGTGTGGTGTGGTGTGGTGTGGCGTGGCGTGGCGTGGCGTGGCGTGGCGTGGCGTGGCGTGGCGTGGCGTGGCGTGGCGTGGCGTGGCGTGGCGTGGCGTGGCGTGGTGTGGTGTGGCGTGGTGTGGTGTGGTGTGGTGTGGTGTGGTGTGGTGTGGTGTGGTGTGGTGTGGTGTGGTGCGGTCTTTGGAACAGCCTGCCATCCCCGAAATGCCCGGTGCGCAATCCACTTTGTTTGGGGGCCTCCCTGATTCCCTGCACCGGCTCTGTGCCCATCCCTGTGCATGGCTGGTTGTGCCTGGCCTGTGAGAGCGCTGATAGAAAACTCTGGGTGAGCTCTCAATGCCTGGCACAGGGGGGGGGGGAGGGTGGGGTGCGAGCCTGGGGCAGGGGGCGTTTGGGAAAGGGGCTCGGGTGACAGGATGGTTGTTGCAACTGAAGGATGTGGCCCGGAAGGCGCCAGAAGAAATGTTTTTAAAAAAAGGATATCCCCAAACGTATGTACAGTCATAATGATCAGCACGACGTGGTGATCAGGGATGCATTGGAAGGGGGGGGGAGGTACCTCCCCCCCCCCTCCAGGGCGCCCAGCCTACGCCCAGCCACTTTCCCCCTGACGCCAAGTGCCAGCTTCAACGGCATTTGTAACCGACAGTAACCGCCTCCAACCGCCTGTCTAACCGCCTCAGGACCGCCTCTGAGGCCCCTTCCCTTCGAACGCATCCCTGGTGGCGATAATTGATGGATCATCTGTGTTGGGGTCCGCCCTCCGGCCCCCTCCCCCAACTGCCAGGAGAGCAGCCACAGCTGAGGCCCCCCCCCCCATGGGATGGGCGGGGGCTTTGGGAGGTCCGTACAGTCCCCACCCCCTGCTCGCTGAAGGGGAGGCGTGTGGGGGGGGGGGGGGCGTCCGAGAAAGGGGCTTCAACGACGTCCCTCGCGCACAGCCCTCTATCCTCCCCCCCCCCCCCCCCCCAGGGGCGGGGGAGGGCACCGACGCCCGGCGCCCATCAGGCCTGTTCCAAGGGGGTGGGGCAGAGGTCTGCAGGGATAAGCACCGCTGCGGCGGGCGCACCGGGTCCACCGGCCGCCCGGGCCCCGGCCTGCGCAGATGTGGCCCTGCGGCGGCGGTTGGCGGTTGGAGGGGGATGTGGCTCCGCTTGGGATGGCCCCCCCCCCGAGGGCTTGCCTTGCTCTCGGAGGGGGGGCCGAGGGGGGCACGGAATGAACGGGACTTCGGTGGCTCTGCCTGCGCGGGTCCGGCTCGGCTTTCGGGACATGGGGTGCCGGGCCGGTCCGGCGCGGGCGGCGCTGTACCTTCGAGCGGGGCCACCTCTGGTCGTATAGGCCACCGCCGGGCCCAATTGCTTTCTGCGCCTTTGTGCTGCCTGCCTTCTGCAGACGGGCAACCGCCCAGCGTCCCTTTGGGGGCGGGCGCTTGAGCTCAGAAGGAGGAGGGCAGGGGGCGGAATGGAGGTGTGACGCGCCGGCTCCGATGCGCCGTGGAACGGCGTGGGGCCCGGGCGCGTGCCCCGGGGGGCTCACCGCCCGCGGCCCCGGACTCCGGACATGCCACGGCGTTGACTGCCGGATGCCCCCGATTCCGCGGATTGAATCCCGATGGGCGTGGGTCCATGTCTGCAGGCGACGCACGTCTCGCAGGCAGCGTGGATTGCACGGACGACGTACCCCCCCCCCGCTCAACGGTCAACGGCACGGGCACCAGCCCGTCTCTGGGACGGCCGACCCCCGGAGTAGTCAAACAGGACAAGTCATCCGGGGGCTCTGTTGACACAACCAAAACACGTTCGGGCCCACAGAGGGTCAGAATGAGCAGTGGCGAGAGGCCAATAGGCACCGCCAAAGGCAAACAATCAGATACCGAGGCCTTGTGCCAACCCCTCCCCCCCCCCAGCCCCCGTTGGGCGCCGAACCCTTAACCCTAAGTCTTCCCCCTCAACAACCGTTTGCTCGCCCTCCGCATTTGGTCAAGTGGAGCCAGCGTCAGCGAAGGTGTAGAGGAGGAGGGACAGCACTGCGAACCCTCTGCAACCGCAACAAACCGACTCAGTAAGCAACGCGCCGAGTGGGGGGGGGGGGCAGAGGGAGAGGGAGGACGCGGGGCGGGGGGGGGGTCCACGTCGCGGGACGGAGGAGGCGCCGTCCGGGGGCAGAGGTCAGTGCAGCCACTGCCCCGCACACGGCGGGGGGAGGGGGGGGCGAGCCCCACGCACCACAGGGCCAGCCCCGGCGGCGGACACGCCAGGGGGCCGGTCTCTGCGCGCGACCGATGGGGTCCTGCTCCGTTGGGCACAGACCCCTCCCCCGGGGGACGGGGGGCGCAACCCAATGGTCACATGCCCCCCCCCCCCGCCCCCCACGCCGTCCACCGACCCTGTCTTGATGGGGCATGGCCCGGGGCTGTGGTGGCCCCCCGTCGGCCCCGTCCGCTGCCCCTGCCCCGTGCCCCGCGGGGGCCTGCATGTCCGATCCTTCGTGCGTTCTCGTGCTCCGCATGTCCCTAACCCTAACCCTAACCCTAACCCTAACCCTAACCCTAACCCTAACCAATAAAAAAGAATTGGGATGTCTTGTGGTTGCATGCAGGCAGTGAGTATCTGGCAGTGGCTGCCGCTGTATCTTCATAACCAACAACAGTCTCTAGGCCTATGGCCATCAGCGATCAGCCATCAGCCATCAGGCACATAGCCGAAGCACACCAGTACTGCTGCAGTGGAAATGATGATTGTGCCCCCTGAGACCAGTAGGTATGCCGTTGGTTGCAGACGGAGGCAGTCTGGACGCCACCGTCCGTGACTTCGAGGGGTGGAGCACTCCCTCCCACTTTCACACATGTGCCGGAGGCCAGCGCTTCGGACTAGGCCTCTTTTCGCAGTATGGCCCCCGTCAACACAATTGCATGCTATGACCCCATGTCTATGACGGGTATTTGGCCTCTTTTGTGTGTCTTTGCTCCCGGGCTTGCACGAGGAGACTGGTGCATGGGATTGAAACGCCCCAAAACCTACGGAACCAAGTCGGGGCGCCCGCGTGGTGCGGCGCGAAACGCAAACGTAAGGCCGAGGTCGCAACGGCTGACCCAATCGACCCCGGCCAATGGTTACAAGATGCACGCAACGCGGGCGATAGTGAGGCAGTGGCATGGTTCGTCGCGCGAGCCACTAACACAGGGGCAGACGACCACATAAAGAAACGTCAGCGCCTCAACGTTGACACACAGCGGTGGGAACAGTACAAGACAATCACAGACAGGCTGGCAAACGAACACGCACAGCAAGCACGGGGCATATACCACAAAGCACACATGGAGGCGATGGCGAGACAACACCTGCACACCCTACACATGGGCTACACCAACGCACTGACGGCAAAAACAGACTACCACAGGCTTGTCGTAAAACTAGTCGACCAGCAGAGACAAACACAACGACTGCACGACACACATGCACACCTGTACCAAATACGCAGGCAATGGTACGAACAAGCGAAGGAAGACACAAGGTTGTGGTACACTGACGCAAAACTGCTACTGATGGTCAACGACCGTTACTGGAGGCTGAGCGCAGGCACTGCCAAGCTACTCGACCTGCACCATCAACAAGCGACCTACATGTGGCAGCAGCAGACACACCTGACTGCCATGGCACAGTACTACCAAGACGCCTGCAAACACAAGACAACACAATACTGGCAAACAACCCGACCAGCCCGACAGACGATATACCTGATACGGAAGCGGCCGCGGGAGCACTGGGACCCCACCTTGTGGGAAGTCCCGTTACAACCGCTACCGAAACGCCACAAAACGCACTGGGACCCAAATGAGTGGGAAGTACCACTGACATGACTACACCAACCTCGATGGGAAACCATGGGGGCACAGTCACGAGCTGCAGCCCGTATGCATACCCTGGCTTCGCCGAAATCTGTATCTTACTTCGAACTTGGTCCACTGTGGCCCCTGGCACTTATGAACTGGCCTTTTTGATTCAAAAAAAAAAAAAAAGGAGACTGGTGCATGGGATGGTTGGCGACAAGCTGACCTGCAGCGGATGTGCACACGCCCCACACCCCGCAAAGGGACCTACGACACAGGGGGCCCTCGCCGGCCCCGAATGCCTTTGTTGTCGACTTGCCCTTGGGGCTGTGAGGTGGGTGAGCGGTGCCACAGCTTTTAAACTGCAGTGGTCACTGACCTTTCATGAAGTCCAGCATCCCCCGCCTCCCCTGTCTTTTGGTACCATGCACACAACAGAGTGGGAGATCCCCCTTCAGCCACTGCCCAAACGCCACAAAACGCACTGGGACCCCTGTGAGTGGGGAATCTAGTTAACATGACCCTGACACATACTGCGGGAAGCCATGGGGGACCAGCCAAGAGCTGAACCCCGTATGCAGACCCAGGCTCTGCCAAAATCTGTACTTATGATGAACTTGCCCTCGAGGCCCTGGCACTCACATTCAGCCTGTTTGATCAAATTTTTTTTTGTTTGGGTACCATGCACATGCCATCGCTGTGAGCATGTCGTCCTCCAGTACTTCAGGAGCATACTGGGTGTCCCCCATCGTGCCACCATGCTATGCACTCCGCTGTCTTTTTCAGCCTACGGTCTTTCGTGCCACTTGTGCATGCTGGGAAGCCTGCGGTCGTGGCAGTCTCCCACTGCATAACCTGGTTTCAGACTCAGCTAATCCCTCACTGCGTGTAAAGTCCGCAACCACAGCCATTGTGGGGTCATCGTAGCACTGGACAGCTCTGAACCTTGATTCCGAGAGGTTTTCTCGAGTACTGTGACGTAGCCAGCTCATCTTAGTCTGACCCCCCCCCCCCAAAAAAAAGTCCGCTACCACAGTCATTTGTGTGATCATCGTAGCACTGGACAGCTCTGAACCTTGATGCCAGGAAGTCATCCTGAGCACCATACAGTGAGCGGGCTTTGCCAGCTCATCTTAGTCTGCCCCCCCCCCCAAAAAAAAGAGTATTGTGTGTTTGTGTTGATGCGAGTGCAGATGCATCGCTGCCTCTCTGTGCTGCAGAATAGTCATGAAACTGTTTCACTCCTCAGCCTCATGCTGTAGGAAGAAGAAGAAGGTCCGGCTTTTGTTGTTGTGTTTTGTGCATTTCTTTACACCCACTACTGGTATCAGAGTCGGCTTACCCTCACTATGCGTCACATCCGCTACAACAGTCATTTGTGGGATCATTGGGATTGTACAACTGGGCAGCTCTGAACCTTGACCCCGAGAAGATCTCGAGCATCTCGAATCTCGAGCATCATACAGTGAACAGGCCACGCCAGCTCATCTTGGTCTGCCCCCCCCCCCCCTTCACATGGACGCCTGCTGTGAACTTGCTGAAGAACAATGGCTGGAAGTGTCTATGGCGGGGACATCCAGCTCAGCCTACCGACCAATTGAAGCCCCCTTCACATGCAGAACGTGCTATGTTGTATCCAGTGCTGTCCTTTCCTGGCCTCTGCAACGAACCCCTCTGCCATGCCTTCAGGACAGAAGTTCCCACTACCGCAAGCCCCCTTTACCCCCCCCCCCCTCTTGTAAAAGCTACGCTCATGTCCCACGTACAGCAGGCGTAGGGACCGTATTAATTTGGTATCTAATTTGATTCCGCACAAATGTAGTGCGGCCACATAAGACATGGGTTTGGTGACAAATGTGCCAATTACATAGGGTCATGGACACATTTGGTGTGAGTATTTGCCCACCTGAACCCACATAGGTCTGAGTTTGGGGATACTTGTGTATTGTATTCCTCTTTCTTGCACCAGCTCACCGTGCAATCTTCTCTTTTTGAACCTGGGTGTTTACTGCCTTGTACCAGCTGCAGCAGGCGTGGGGACCGTATTAATTTGGAACTTTTGCGTAGCTCTTACAAGGGGGGTGGGGTACAATTACCCCTACCCAATGCTCTGTGAATCGGCACACTGCTTCCAACAGAGACGGCAGCGACAAAGTATCGATGGTGCCCCTGGGAAGCGTGTGTTGCTCAGTGGCACACCGCCCCCAACTCTCCCATCCCTGATGGGGACGAGGCCAAACTCTTATGGACTTGTCCGGGACTGCCAGGCAGTGCCCGGGATGGCACGGGTGAATGGATGTCCGCCCTTCCAGAGGCAGCAGGGCTTGCCCCTGCAGCACTACCCCATGGTGTACAGCATGCAATCTAACCGGCAACAGCCACATGAACACGCGGGGCATGGCCAGTCAACCACCGAGCAAACATAAACGAGGTTAGCCGTGGAGCCTCTTGTCCTTTCGGCGCTGAAGGCACCCTGCCACGCGACCCTCCGCGACTGGTGGGACTCAGTGCCCTCAAGCCCAAGGCCAATGCTCCTAAATATGCACACACACACACACACGCACTCTGCCGCAGGGAATGTCGGAAAACGGCGGGATGGACGTGGCTCGCCCCCTGTTCGGACAGGGGCATGGAAGGGCAACACAGGAGATAACGTAAGCAAAGCCCACGCACAGAGGTTCTGACTCTGTGGAAGAGTAGGCAGCGTGCACATCAGCCAGCCCCGCCCACGTGCTGGGCTACTGGTGCACATCCAACTCACAGCCACATGTGGGTCTCCCTCGTTAATAGTCCATAACCCCCTCGCTTAACCCGTCGCACAGCGTCCAGGACTTTAATCGGCCCTTGTCCTCGTTGATAGTACAACGCGCGCGCACACACACACACACACACACACTCTCTCTCTCTCTTCAGTGCTGTCCTTTAAGAACGAGATATTCTCTTCTTTTTTTTGTCTTCCTCGCGAAGGACGGCCTCGGGTTGTCGGTGGTAGGATTTGGCTCAACGACGGTTGACACTCATCCGATAGAGGTTGGTGCCTACCGACGGCAGTTGATGGCCAACCAACGCTGGTTGGCCGATGACCGACCGCACTTACTCGCTGGCTGCCGTTCTATGGAGGTCCGGGTACCGGAGGTCAGCAGTGGTGTTTTTTGGGCAGGGGCATTAGCGACAGCCCTGGCTGTATTGGACCTGACGTTGAGATCCAGAGTTCCATCCGAACACACTGACGAGGCACACGTAAGTCTGGAGTAATTTGAAATCCGTTTCAGACTCCACTTTTATGTTCACAATTCCTGCTCTTGTATATGAGCCATGGGTCTGCACCCTGTGCCCTGTCTATCAGGGATCCAGTGTTTCATATACTTGAGTCGCCCAATTCACAAGAACTATCTTGAGTACTCGAGAACATTTCGAGTCAGCCCCTCCCCCAAAAAAAAACACGATTCCTGCCCTCTATTTCTGCTGTATAAAATCCTTGTATACTACGCCCCCTGCCCCTGCCTGTCGCTGATGTCAGGTTAGGTGTAGATATGGTGATGACCCCATGGACTATTGCTCCTTAAAATGATTTCCTTCCGCCCCCCGCCCCTGCCATGCATCTGCCCTTGCGATTCCCTGTGAGGGAGGGGGGGGGTTGTCATGTTGACAATTCGGGGTTTCAGGGTTTTGCTGGCATGTTTGCAGTGCTCCATGGCAAATCCATTTTGTGCATTGTGGTGCAACGGCATTGATTGCATCTCCGGCAATGTACTGATCCAATGCATCATGCAGACCACTCAAGTTTTTTTTTGTTTGCAATTTCAGCCACGACTGTGGATCATGCTGACACATACCCCACCATGACTGTGGATCATGCTGACACATACCCCGCAATGACTGTGGATCATGCTGACATATACCCGGCCAAGATGGTTGTCAATCTCTCGCTTTCAGGCAGCACTGTTGTGCTTGTCCCCATTCAGGGTCCGTCAGAGCGTGGCACTGAAACCCGGCCGATCAAAATGAGCGATCTGCTGGTGCGGTGAGACATGCCTGTGCACCCGTTGCATGCACGTCGCTGTCGCGCGTGCGAAACACCACCGTACCCAACCCACTCCCCTCCGCAAACCGTGCGGAGAGACAACAGCCTTTGAAGCCAGGGCGGTCGAAGATGGATGCGTGTTTGCGCCCCCTCTTCGCCCCATCCCCCAGAAGTGGAAGAGGCTGTTCAATTCACAGGCCCCTCTTTCAGCCCCAAGAAGTGCCCACGATCCCCCACGGGTGTCCACGATCCCTGTGGCTGGCGATTCCTTGGGGGTGGAGTGCCTCCAAAAAGCCTGCTCAGTGGCGCTCTAAGGCGGTGTGGCTGGCCCAGCCCCAGTACCAGGTCCGCACACCTGCTGACAAATCGGCTTGCCTCGCCTCTGCTGATGGCATGACCAGCCCGCAGTTGGCCGCCGGAGATGCTCGGGCACGGTGGCACCCACGCCAAACCTGCAGCGAGCGAGCCCTTCCAGTGCCCCACAGCGGTCCCCTGTTGAGCTTGTTGGGCTTTTCAAGGGCAAACCCAGTTGCCAGACAAAGCGGCCCATTCCATATGGACCCGAGCACACGCAGTGGCATGGTCTTTGATGCCTCGTTGTGTGCCTGCCATGCCCTCGTTGTGTGCATGTCTTGTGGTCTGGTTGCCTTTTCAGCCTACACTCATTGTGCCTCATGCACACTGGGAAGCCTACGGGCGTGGCAGTCTCCCACTGCATCACCCGGTTTCAGACTCAGCTCACGCTCACTACGTGTCACATCCGCTACCACAGTCATTTGTGGGATCATCGTAGCACTGGACAGCTCTGACCCTTGATCCTGAGACTTTATCTCGAGTACTGTGAAGTGAGCGGGCTACGCCAGCTCATCTTGGTCTGAACCCCCCCCCCCCCAAAAAAAAAGTCTTGTGGTCCGGTTGCGTGCCATGCATCCCCCGCGATTCCCCAGGGGGCGAGGGATTCGTCGCTTTGGGCCGTTTGCTAGGGAACTGCTGCACGCAAGCAGCTACATGGCAATCGGTGTTCCGCCGGACAAAAGGCTAGAGACAGTGCGGTGAGGGGCCTTGTAAAGCTGACCCTCCTTCCCTTTCGCCCGGCCCACCTGTTCCGCACACAATAACAGCATCCATCCAGAGCCCATCAGAAAATAACAGTGACCATACAGAGCCCATAGGGAAATAACAGCATCCATCCAGAGCCCACCAGGAAATAACAGTGACCATCCAGAGACCACCAGGAAATAACACCATCCATCCAGAGCCCACCAGGAAATAGCAGCATCCATCCAGAGCCCATCAGGAAACAACAGTGACCATACAGAGCCCACCAGGAAATAACAGTGACCCTCCAGAGCCCATCAGGAAATAACAGTGACCATCCAGAGCCCATCAGGAAATAACAGCATCCATCCAGAGCCCATCAGGAAATAACAGCATCCATCCAGAGACCATCAGGAAATAACAGCATCCATCCAGAGCCCATCAGGAAATAACAGTGACCATCCAGAGCCCACCAGGAAATAACAGCATCCATCCAGAGCGCATCAGGAAATAACAGCATTCATCCAGAGCGCATCAGGAAATAACAGCATCCATCCAGAGCCCATCAGGAAATAACAGCATCCATCCAGAGCTCATCAGGAAATAACAGCATCCATCCAGAGCCCATCAGGAAATAACAGCATCCATCCAGAGCCCATCAGGAAATAACAGTGACCATCCAGAGCCCATCAGGAAATAACAGTGACCATCCAGAGCCCATCAGGAAATAACAGCATCCATCCAGAGCCCATTAGGAAATAACAGTGACCATCCAGAGCCCACCAGGAAAAAGCAGTGACCATCCAGAGACCATCAGGAAATAACAGCATCCATCCAGAGCCCATCAGGAAATAACAGTGACCATCTAGAGCCCATCAGGAAATAACAGCATCCATCCAGAGCCCATCAAGAAATAACAGTGACCCTCCAGAGCCTATCAGGAAATAACAGCATCCATCCAGAGCCCATTAGGAAATAACAGTGACTATTGAGAGACCATCAGGAAATAACAGCATCCATCTAGAGCCCACCAGGATATACTATTGACCATCCAGAGACCACCAGGAAATAGAGGAAATAACAGCATCCATCCAGAGCCCATTAGGAAATAACAGTGACTATTGAGAGACCATCAGGAAATAACAGCATCCATCTAGAGCCCACCAGGATATAATAGTGACCATCCAGAGACCACCAGTAAATAACGGCATGCATCCGGAGACCATCAGGAAATAACAGCATGCATCCAGGGCCCATCAGGAAATAACACCATCCATCCAGAGCCCATCAGGAAATAACAGCATCCATCTAGAGCCCATCAGGAAATGACAGTGACCATCCAAAGCCCACCACGAAATAACAGCATGCATCCAGAGACAAGTGGCGACATTTGTGTAGAATGGCTGAGAGAAAAGTGGGTGGGCCAACCGCAAAAGGTGTTCCTGAAAGGTTTAGGGACAGGATAACCCAAGGGGTATGCTATGAAGTGACGACATTTGTGTAGAATGGTTGAGAGGAGAGAAAGGTAGGGGAATGGTAATCCTCAAGAGCCCACCAGGTACCATTTACAACTCCTCTCCTAGTAGACCATCTCCTAGGGAAGTTGTTCAAATACCTGACGCGGTGCGGGCGCGGTGCGGGCGCGGTGCGGATACTCCCCCCAAGGGGGGCGGGGTGTACTACCCCGGCCACCCCGGCCTCACACCCAGCGGTGGCCCAACCTCATCTTGGAACTCCAGCATTTTACCCTTTGGGAGATAGAGGTGGAACATCAGTGCTAGCAGTGCTAGCAGAGCTAGCCGAAGAAATAGAGGAGTGTCCTGACAGGAAAACTGTTGCAGCGTGAATGATGATTGCGCCTTTTTTTGGTGCACATTGTGCAATGGTCTACATTGTGTTCAGCCATGTTCACCCTCTTCAGCCCCTTTCGGGGTGTAGCTCAGACATGTTGTGGACTTTGAAGCCGACCCAAGTTTCCGATGGCACAAGCTAACTTAGTTGATTAGTGTATTCCCAACCGCTACAGCCCGAAGAAGCACCAGAGAAAAGACCGCTCATGATTTGGTTGCTGTCCTAGTTTCTGCTGTCTTTCTTTGGCCATGTGTTGCGCTTCATGAGCGCATGATGCAGAGAGCTAGCTCCTCGGCTAAGAAGCGCCCAATGGCCGATCAAAGCGCCCCCCCCCCCCCCATCCAAGCAACCGAGAGGGCGACCGATGCCCCCGGGGGTAGCAAACCCCAACGCCCAGAAAAAGCCCAACCTGCGGAGGGTGTTCAGGGGTTCGGCGCTGGAGGAGGCCGTGGATGAGGCGGCGGTGGAGGAGGTGGCGGAGAAGGAGGTGAAGGAGGAGGACACTGCGCTGTCGGGGCTCGGCATGCAGCTGCCGCATCTGCCGCTGCAGCGCACCGACCACACGGCCGTGTCGCTCGGCCGACACCCGATGCAGCCGGAGCTGCTTGCTCTTGTGCCGGAGGCTTCAGACCTCTGCTTGACCCCCACAACGCAAGAGCATGTGGACACGATTCTGGAGGCGTACAGCGACAACCGGCCGCTGCTGGCGGAGAGCGCGACGGGGGTGGACACCGGCGCGCTCGTGGCCTTCTGTGCGCACCAGACCCGGTCCCCCCTGAAGCGCGTGGCGATGTCGTCCTCCCTGACAGTGGGGGATCTCCTCGGCAAGGCCACCTTCCCGGGCAAGGACCAGAATGCGGAGGATGGGACTCCCCTGGGGCTCTTTGGCTTCGGCCTCGGGCTCTTTGCATACACCTTTTACTTCGGCTGCCGGGTCTTCCTCGACGGAGTGGCGCTGGCATCCGATGCCATTCTCCAGGTGTGTGCGTGTGTGTGTCTGTGTGTGCGCGCGCGCGTGTGAACGGGGTGGATGGACGATGTCACACGTGCTTGTTGCATGGTCCATACATGGGCTGGCTGCATTGCGCCGTCAGGTTCGGTCGCCGATTGCACATGCCTGTGCTGCCAGCACAACAGCACAACATGGCAGTGCAGTGCTGTTGTTTCTTTGCAGGGCTGGGTGAGTTCGGAACTGCCGCTTTGTGCCTGTGTCCCGCAGAAAGGTGCCTATTGGCGTTGAACATGCTTTGTCTTGTTTGATGACCAACTGACGAGGAATTGACATCCGGACTTGGCGTTGTGCTCGTCTGCTTGTTGACAACTGTGTGTGTGTGTGTGTGCGCGCGCGCTTGTGTGTCTGATCCGAACCACCGTGCTCCATTCTACAACGTGTCATATTACAACACGTCTCTCTTACCCTTTGTGGCCCGCCCTATTGCTTCGACCCGCCCCCTTTACAGAGCATTGGATTGGCCCTGGACATCAACCGCCTGGACCTCCTGGACCACTCCAAGGCGGCCAGCAGCCCCCTCCGGCGCATGCAGGGCCCGTTCCTGAACCTCCTCAGGCACCCCAATTTCTGCCTGTTCGCGGCCGTTGGCACGGCTTCAGCCCACTTCCGCCACTGTGCTGCGCTGCTAAACGGGTGGGCGGTCACCTTCTGGCGCCTCCCCCCCGATGAGCTGCGGCAGACCCTGGAACACCACCTGGGGTCAATTTTCACACGCCGGCTGCAGCGGTCACTGGCAGGCACCATCATGGCAGTGTACCGCCGGATGGAGCAGTCCCCATTGTTCCCGTTGACGGCGCGGGATCTTGTGAGGTATACTGGACGCTTTGATGTGCACGTCAGTGGAGAGGGGGTGCGGGGAGTGGGGTGGTCCTTCCCCCTCTCTTGTGTGTTTGGCACTGAGAAGCACCCTTTATGATTGCCGATGGTGGTCGTTTGGCCCACGGTGGTTGATGGCACCGCAGTCGTTAAGGACCGAGGTCTGTTTTGCTTTTTACCCCCGGACAGTCTCGACAGGCAGCCTTCTAAAGGGCCGTTACTGGCCAACCGGCGCCGGTCAACCGCCAAGGTGGCCTGCCAGCTGCTGGCAGTTGGTGGGCAAAGTTTGTTGAGTGAGCACCAACTGCTTTCATGCCACTGCCGAGTGCTGTCAGTTAAATGCCACCTGCTGACAAGGTGACTATGGTTCTTGACTGGCATGGGGCTGTTCGGTTAACTGCTTTGTCCCATGTGACGTTTTTGGGTGAACTGTCCCGAAACAGCCCCCCCCCCCCCCCAAGGACAGTCCTGCTGTGGAGAGGGGGAGAAATGCGTGCGCCACACGCGGTGCATAACAAGGTGCACGGTATCTGGGGTGTTTTGTGTATGGATATGAACATGCAAACATGCTGTGTTCTTTCCTCTGCTACAGTCATTCTTGCAGGGAATACAAGTCACCCGGAAGAGTAACAACATCCATCCGGCTATCCAGAGTCGTCCAAGAAGTACCAACAATCCAGAAACCCCGCTCTTCCATCTTTCTCCCATTTCCCCCCCTTTCCCCCCATTTCCCCTATTTTTTTGCCCATTCGGCAGATGTTTCCATGGCCGCCCAAGGACTAGTGACACTTTAGAGCAAAAAAAACTGGAAGGAGGAGGTCCCCCCCCCCCCTCTCCCCCTCTTCCAATGCAGGTGAACGGCCGCGTCGGACAACCGGAAAAATCACCTGGAAGAGGGTTGTTAGATCAAGCGCATGCGCGGACGCCAAATAGCCCCCTTTCTTGGGGTCATTTGCGTAGGAACTCCCGAGGTATGGTACCAGATGTCTAAACCCCTTGTAAAATGATCATTTTGGGAGACAAAATGAACCCCCGATGAATTTTCCGATTTCGACCCCCTTCCCCCCCCATACCTGGGTACCACTTTTTTGGGAGGGGTGTGTGTGGGGAGGGGGGGGGGGTCAAAACCTCTTTGTGTATTGTGGCCACTGTGTCTGGATTCAGATGAGGAGTCAACCGTTTTCACGCTGGTTAGGTTGTTTGGTGGCACCTGAAAACTTTTTAAAATATCGACCTTTTCCAAAACCCTTCAGTCGCCCCTTGGATGGGTTTGATCAAAAAAGTAGGTTTTGGAAACTTCAATTTTTGAGCTGTATAGGGTGAAAAATTGCATAAGCAGTGTGTACCACCCGTCCATGCACACATGTAGGCCATTGTCGGTGGAAACGGTGATTTGGAGTCTTCCACATGGGCCATGCCCTAGACAACACTAGAGACTGCAAACAAGGTCCTTCTGTATCCTAGTCGGCATATACTGCAACAACATCCTCAAATGCACCCCTTAGAGTGGGACTGTTCCACAGCTGCAAAAGATTTTTTCCAGCACCTTTGACATCACAAGTTGGCAAGGAGAACGGTCAACCCCCCCCCCCCCCCCAGACACCCCCCTCAGGTCCAAACCCCCAACCCCCCCCCCCCTCCAGGGACTTGAGTACTTTGGGCAGCTCCGGATTCTGGTACAGGATTGCAGTGTCCCACCCCAGCACACAACCAGCGCCCACATATGCACAAGCACCACCGCTGCGTGCCCCTGTGGTTTGCGCTTCCGTGCGCCTCCGCAGGTCCGCGCAGTGTCTGTGCCAGAGCCGAGACCCGGATGCGTTGGGGACGGTGCTGGAGCAGGTGTTCGTGCAGCAGTTCAGGCTGCCGGGGCAGCCAAAGCGCGGTGCGGCAGGCCATTGCCGAGGCTTTGGAGCCCTTTGGCCCTGGCGACAACTGTGTGCCCGCAGCATCGACAGATTCCACTGCTTTCAGTGCCGCTGCTGGCTGTCCCACTGCTGCTGGTGCTGCCAGTGCTGCCAGTGCCACTGCTGGAGGTGCCGCTGCTTGCATGGCATCGACGCCCCACCGCGGCAGCCGTGCCCCCCCCCCCCCCCGCAGCCGCAGTAGTGCGGCGCCATCCCGGGCGAAGTTATCCTCCCGGGTGAAGGCGTTTGGGACCGCGGCCGTGCTTGCGCAAGGGGGGGGAGGTAGGTGTTGCATGGATACGCATTTGCAAATGGCTGTACGGTGGCACAGGGATACACCGCGACACATGGCCACACACGACGCACATTTGTACATGGTTGTACGGAGGCACATGGATACACCGTGGTGCATTGCTGTACAGTAGCACATGGATATGGGCATGCAGCAGCACGTGGATACACAGTGGTATATGGACGAGGCTGCACGGTGATATCCAACAAACGTGGTGCCCTTCCCCTGACTTGGATGTCATCAAGTTGAAATGGCTCAGCTGCTCACTTCGGGAGAGGGTGTAGGACGGGCCGCATCACCCGCTGAGTCAAATTGTTTGGAGGTGTGTTGTGCACTCAATACATCGTTGCAGCGTCTCGTTACCTCCCGCACTGGGTGTGTTTGCCTCTCAGAGCATTGCCATGCCCTACTACTCCCAGTCCGCCGCCGTCCAGACTGCCCCTGGCACCTGCACCACCTTCGGGTTGGCCCTCGCCACCACGTTCTTTGTGGCGGCTGCAACCTTCCTGCTGACCTCTGACGCCAGTGCCTCCGCTCTGTACACCGCACTCGCCGCTGTCAAGCCCTGCACCCCCGTCACTGTCCGCACACCGACCCGCGCCTTGGGGGCCCCGAGGCAGCAGCCGCAGGCCTCTGTCACCCCAGCCCAGCCCAGTGAGGCTGGCGGCCCCGAGGACCTTCCTCAGGGAGCCTTTGCCCCGGTGGATGTTGCCACAGTACCTTCCGCCACCGGCAACCGCCTGCTGGAGGGCTCGGCCTTGGCACTGCTACTGGCCACGCTTTCCGCAATGGGGGCCGCACTGGGCTACCGCCGCAAAGCCATCGCCATCGCCGGCGTCGGGGGTGCCCTGCCTGCCAAGAAGGGAGGCCCGGCGCAAGGAGGTCAGGCAGGGGCGGGCTACAAGGGCAGCACCGTGGCTGGCAGCGCCCCCGCAACGCGCGAGGGCAAGCAGGGCTACGTCTACAAGCTCGGCCTGAAGAACGGGCTGGGCAACGTCGACGAGTACTCTCCGATCTATTATACGTGCGACTGGAAGAGCGACGGTGATGTGTATGAGGCAGGGCCGGTGGGCCTTTTGTTGTGGGCAGCGACCTTCCTGGCTGTCCTGGGGATCAGTGGCTTTGTTATCTACTCCACTTCGCAGCTTTAAGCTCCTCCGTCCCCAATCCCATCCGCATCCCCATCCCCATCCGCACCCGCAGCCCCAGCCCCAGCCAAAGCCCCATCCCCATCCATTTTGTCACGTAACCAAAAGACAGCCTCAGTGCATCCACTATGCCTGTGGCTCCGGTCATCCAAGCCATTCAATGCAATGTTGACGGTGTGTTGGCCATCAGAATGCTACGCAGACCGAACGCACATGTCACGAGAGCTGCATAGTGCGTTACTGGCTCTTGGTGAGGCTGGCCCCCGCCCCCGCCCCCCAACGGTCCTGAACATCGCCGCGCCTTTCTCCATTCCCACACCCTATCCCTCCGTGTTTCCATTGGTGTCCTCCCCACCAATGTCTCAGACTTCACGGTCCTAAGGCCTGTGGACAGGGACGATGGGCCTTCCCCTCCCCATTTCCATCCCCATCCGCCTCCCCATCCCATCCGCATCCGCATCCCCATCCGCATCCCCATCCGCATCCCCATCACCATCTCCATCCCCATCTCCATCCCCATCCCCATCTTCAGACCCATCCCCATCCCCATCCCCATCCCCAGGCCCAGCCCCAGCCCTAGTCCCATTGCGAATCCCATCCCCATCCCCATCCCCATCCTCATTCCCTTGCCCATCCCCATTCGTGTCCCCATCCCCATCCCCAACCCCAGCCCCAGCCCCAGCGCCATCCCCAGCCCCAGCCCCATTCCCATCCCCAACGCCAGCGCCAGAGCCAGCGCCAGAGCCAGCCCCATGCATGTTGCCACACAGCCTCACCGCACCCGCTATGCCCCTGGCTCTAGCGATCCGAGTGACTTGTGGTAATATTGACTGATGTGTTGGCCATCAGGACGATACGCAGATCAGTGCGCGTCATCAGCAGGAGGGAAACACGGCTGTTTTCGTGGACCGTGGGAGACTCCATCCTCCATCACCCCGACTGCACATGCCCATTGTGAATGAAGGTCGGGTGCCCTTTGTCCCTTCGCTTGTTGTGCCCCAGGGGGCCCCAGTTTGCACGGTTGCCCTAGTTTGTAAATTCAGTGTCCCACTGTGCGCTCTCCTGCCCCGCTTGCCCCATACCCCCCACCCCCTCCCTGCGTTGCCCGTCCCTGCGCCCAGGCCTGCGTTGCGTGGGTTGGCCACCATTTCTCCTGCCCTCTACACACCTTTCGGCATTGGCAGATATTTTGGGAGGTGTGTCCCAATCAACGCGTTCATGGTTCATTCCCCCCCCGAATTTCCGTCGTTTTCCCTGGGCCATGTGCTTTTTCACATCTGAAGACTTAGGCATGACGGATCCACGTCGATGGTTTCCTGAACGGCTCGGGCCCAGCCCTTTGTTGCCCCAAGAAACTGCATTGGGCTCGCTGAGCTCCAGCCCCCAATTCAGCAAAGCTCCCAATCCCTTGGTAAGCTACAGCCGTTCCCCTGCCCTAAGTGCATACAGTCTGCTGCCACCATTAGACAGGGTCTGTGATGCTTTCCACATATGAACATACAAACATACAAACATACAAACGGCACTGCTGCCCTTGCATGCCAGCACATATGGCAGATTTGCAGATTTGTCCAGTGCAGCCATACCTCGGAACACTGCATCCTCATCATGGCAAAGATATACACATCGTTGCATGTTGCCTCACATCTCTTCACAAGATGATCAGGGAAGGTGGGTCGGTCAAAATAAAGGCAGTATTCGGTGATGGAAACGAATGCACTCTTGAGATGCTCACATGTGTGTGCACTGCAAGCACGTGCCAGTGATGACTCCCCGTGCGAGATGACCGATTTGCCTTAACATCATCAGTATCCTACTTCAGGTGAGAATAACAGCCTCAGCTAAGTGTGGTGCGTGCAGGCATGAACCTAGAGGATAGTTGAGACCATTTGCAAACCTGCACTGCTCTTTTTCTTTTCTTGTCGTGCAGAGAATAATTGGTGTTTCACATTGCTCCCAGCTCATTGACCCGCAATGGTATTAGCAGACTCAAACATGACTCGGTGACTTAATGGCTCCTCGGGAGAAATTCCATACTGTAATATTCGACCACTGACAATACTTCGTGACACACACACACACAGAGCGGCTGAGGCATGGGAGTGGTGTCTTCTTGTGTGAGCCATCTGCTTCCACAGCTGCCCGAATCATGTGATTCTGTTTGGAAGGCAGCCCCTTTCACCCCCCCCGCCCCCCCGCACGTGAGCTCCAGCGGCACCCATGGGGTTTTCGCCCCCCGCGTCCGCCAACAGCACAGCGGCACCCGTGGGTTTTTCGCCCCCTGCGTCCGCCAACAGCACAACGGACTCGCACAGTGGGGCCTCCGCGCAGGGAAGCACGGGAGCACGGACCAGGGATGCAGGACGCGGTAGGAACACGAGCCCCACTCCCTCTTGTTGCATGTTGCATCTCATCTCAACCCAGTTCCTAAAGCCCGGCGACAGGGCAGCAAAGCAAAAAAATCATGGTTTGATCGCATCATTGTTGAACCTCGCAGTTTGAGCATGATTTGAAAGATTTGGGCGTCACACACAGAGCCGCTGAGGCATGGGACTGGTGTCTTCTTGTGTGAGCCCTCTGCTTCCACAAATGCCCGAATCATGTGATTCTGTTTGGAAGGCAGGGTGTGGTTGCATTGGTGCCGACAGGTGGGTGTATTTCACTGACGAGGGGTAGGGGCACGACCGGCTTGACCTAATGACTATGAATAACCCTAGAAAATTGCGCTACTCTTTTCTTGTGGGGCCCTCTAAGGGTATTCTTAGCGGTGGGATTTCACATTCAGTGGCATACATGTGCCCCACATGAAAAGACCAGCCTCCATGGGGTTGGGGGTTGGTGAACCTACAATAGTTGGCGACCCCAAGACATGGACCAATTTTGGTTTGGGGCTCCTCAACTTGAATTGGTGCAACTGTAGGCCTTCTCAGGTTCTCGGGACATGTGATGGAGTAGGACTGTGAAATAAGAGAGAGGTGCTGCCGAATGACCAAGGAGCACCCGGAGGAGGTGCCTTAGTCTGTATGTGGAAAGAGAGTTGCTCTGCACATGAAAAATGCAAGAATTGAAAGTGGTTGGAAAAGCCATATAGAGTAACAAAAGATTGGACATGTGTAGGTGATTCAAAGATGAATCACAGGCACTTTTGGCGCCGAGTGGGAACGACCGTCAGCCCGGGACGTCTATGCACAAGTCAGGCAACATCATCTCAAGGATAGTGTCATAATCGGCTCAAGTCTTACACAACCCCACCCTGCACACACAACCACGTGGCATGCCAACCCCTCCCGTCCCCTTCGAGAACAACCCCTTGTCACAACAACAGTAGGGTTAGCAAGAATTCCGCATCTTTTGGAACCTTACGGCCGTTCTCGCAACGGAAGGGGGGCGGGGCTTGTGAGCCCTGTGGCGGTACCATGCAAGCACGACCGCTTTCCTCCCAATCTGCGAAGCTGCTGAAAACAAGCGCACGGCGCCAAAAGGCCAAGAGACGTTAAGCTGTGGTAGAAAAGTGAGGTTTCGGCCAATGTAGGCCAAACACTATATCCTTTGTGAGTAGTACGGTGTGCTTGGGTAGCTGCAAGTTAGCAACCCTTTGCCCCACCACAGATCCTACGGACGGATATTTTGCCCGCTATTCGCCACGCCGGCAGATGTTGTCCCACCACATGGCATGTGGGCGGACATTGCCTAGCACAGGTCATGCCCGCGCACGTTGCCCTACCACCAGGCACATGGGCCCACTTTGACCCACCACCAGGCATGCAAGCGGGCTTTGCCTCACCATCGGGTATGGAGGCAGACGTTGCCCCATGAGTGGGCATGCGGGCAGATTTTGCAGCATCAAATGGTAAGTAGGCATACTTAGCCCATAGCAAGGCATGCCTGCCGTGCTTGCCCCACAGCTGGGCATGTGGGGGGACTTTGCTCACCCATAGATGCGTGCAGGCAGATGTTGCCCCACCATCAAGTATGGTAGCGGACTTTACCTCACCATGGCATGCGGTCGGACTTCGCCCTGCCATGGTGCATGTTCGCGGGCGTTTCCTCACCCCAAGGCATGCGGCTAGATTTTGCCCCTCCATAGGGGATGTCCGCGGACTTGCCCCATCACGTGTCATGGGGGTGGACTTCGCCCCACCTTAGGCCATTGAGGTGGACTTTGCCCTACCACACGGCATGCGTCCCAACTTTCCGGCACCACAGGGCATGCAAGCTGACTTTGCCCCTCCATAGGCCATACGGGTGCACTTTTTGCCCAAACATGGGGCATACAAGCGCCCTTTGCCCCATCACAGGGTACGCAAGCTGACTTTTGCCCTACCACAAGCAATTTGGGCTGACTTTGCCCCACCACAAAGCCCGTATGTGGGCCTTGCGCCAACACATGGAAAGCATGTGGAATTGGCACTGCCTTGGGGCATGCCGGCGGACTCGGCCCCACCACCGTGCATTTAGGCGGTCTTTGCCCCACCACAAGGAGTTAAAGCGGACTCTACCCTATCACACCGCATGTAGGTGGATTTGCCTTACCACGTGCATGCATGTGGGGTTTGCTACCCTATGGGGCATTTGGGCGCATTTTGCTTAGCCACGAAGCATGCGGGCGGACTTTCCCCCACCATGAGGCTTGCAGGGTGATTTTGCCCTACCAACTAGCAAACGGCTGAACTTTGCCCACCACCCCACATGCAAGCCGGCTTTGCCCCAACATGAGGCATGCGCACAGACTTCGCCCCACCTCATGGCTTGTGGGCAAACGTTGCCCTAGCACAGCGCATGCATGTGGACTTTACCCTACCACAGGCAATGCATGAGAGCATGCCAGCGAACGTTGCCCCGCTGCAAGGCATGTAGGCTGCCATCGCACCACCACGACGCATGTCGGAGGGCTTTTCTCCCCTAAAGTGGACAAAGTGCTGCATATAAATGCAGCTAGACCGCCAATACTTATGCAAATCACAGCCCGGGCAAGCACTTTGGAGGGTGGCAACAACAATAATGCACATTACTATCCAAAGCGCACTTTGCCCACCCTACATCCAACCCCCCCCCCCCCCCCCTATGTTGGAGTGCACGAATAGCCAGTTGAAGTCTTGGTACTTGATGGCGCCATATACTCAAGAAAAAATGATTTGGTTGCTTAGTGATGCTACCAACCAACCAGGCAAAATCAGGCCACAACAACAGTGAGGGAGGCCTAGAACATCCTCAAGGCAATTTAGCATCTGGTGAGCTGTAGGTTGTTGAGGCAGCAAATGCAGAAATGACAAATGGCTAGAAGAGATTTTGTGCTTCTTGCACTTGATGTAGATAAGCAAACCTAAGCCGCAAATAGCGATGAAATCACCGACAGGGCGTCCATCAACCACTAAATTGACACCCCGGAAGTCCTTGGAGGGTGGCAAGAATAATAATGCATAGAAAGGAACCGAGTGACCGGATCACGCCCATAGACATTCGGGGCAAGCAAAGAAAACAAATGCAACAACAGAAGGGAAAACAACTTCGGCATACATACACACACATACATACTCACCATATATGCATGAGCACACCCTGTTGAAAACCAACTGAAACACTGCCCCACGGCAATGATCACAGGCAAAAGGGAGAAGAAAGCAGAAGAAGGGCAAAATCAATACTAGAGCCTCTAGTGACATCAGTACCAAGTATGCCTTGGCATGCCACACTGATAATGGATTGTGTAATTCCCTTTTTTGCGGGTAATGAGACCACCTCGCTCCATAGTTTGGCCTTTGTCAAGGATGGCTTGCCATTAGGGTGTCTTATCCCATTTGGTTTGGGGCCTAGACCTTTTTCTTGGGGTATGCTATGTGGAAAGCAGGTAGTGGAAAATTGAAGAGTTGATGCCGTATCGTCCACAAGATTCTCAAAATGATGGTTCTCTGTATTGCATTCTTGAAACGAGGACCCTTTGCTAGTGCCCTAGCACCCCATTTCGCTTACCATGGGGTGTGGTCCTTGCGGTCGCAAGACAAACTTTACGCGCCCCTTGAGAGGGCTATGCATGGAGCTGTTGGGTAACTAAAATTGCTTTCATAGAGTTTTGGCTCCTCTTGCCGTAGGTCAATGAGGGTCCCTAAAACAGGCCTATGGGAAGGTTGCACGGGGCGGGTAATG
Source organism: Eutreptiella sp. 'Long Island Sound 2002' (assembly GCA_964036045.1). Classification (NCBI taxonomy): domain Eukaryota; phylum Euglenozoa; class Euglenophyceae; order Eutreptiales; family Eutreptiaceae; genus Eutreptiella; species Eutreptiella sp. 'Long Island Sound 2002'. The sequence continues at coordinate 126,525,031 of OZ038383.1, read as the reverse complement.
AGACCACCTCGCTCCATAGTTTGGCCTTTGTCAAGGATGGCTTGCCATTAGGGTGTCTTATCCCATTTGGTTTGGGCCCTAGACCTTTTTCTTGCGGTATGGTATGTGGAAAGCAGGTAGTGAAAAATTGAAGAGTTGATGCCGTATCGTCCACAAGATTCTGAAAATGATGGTTGTCTCTGTTGCATTCTTGAAACGAGGACCCTTTGCTAGTGCCCTAGCACCCCATTTCGCTTACCATGGGGTGTGGTCCTTGCGGTCGCAAGACAAACTTTACGCGCCCCTTGAGAGGGCTATGCATGGAGCTGTTGGGTAACTAAAATTGCTTTCATGGAGTTTTGGATCCTCTTGCCCCCGAGAAGGCAGGGGTGAGGCATTCCATTATGATCTTGTCCCTCCTTGTGGGGGACCCCCAAGAATGCAGACGTCAAATAGCACTTCCGCCCTACTTTGGGCCCCCGAGAAGGTATTGGGGAGGTAGCCACCTTTGATTTTGTCCCTTTTTCTTGGGGAACCCCGAGAATGCAGGGGTTACGCAGCAATTCCGCCCTCTTTTGGGCCCTCGAGAAGGCAGGGGTGAGATAGCCAATTCCGATTTGGTCTTCTCTTATGGGGACCCTTGAGAGGGCAGGTGTTACGTAGTAATTCCGCCCACTTCAGGGCCTACGAGGCGGCAGGGGTGCCTGGCACGCCATGGCCTTAAGGGCCTCCCGAGTTGCGGTGCCCGACGAGTATAGTATCACACACACCCCTTCTTTTTTGCCTTCTCTTGGATGCATTCCTCCCCCCATCTTGTATTTCTAACCCCATTGTGCATTCCGAACCTCTAAACAATCCAGTATGCGGCCGAGGGGTGATCCGACAATTCACACCGTCCCTACCACCATCTATGGTAGGGTTTTATTGGCTAGGGAGTTTCCTGCGATGGGTACCGGAATCCTCGGGACCATCAGCCTCCGAATCGGTCATCTGGTTTGAAATACACCATGGGGCTGGAAATGCGGCATACGGGTTGACACATCAAGGGAGGTCATGGCCCGACATGGTGTGCATGTATTGTCATCTTTTGGGCCACGAAATCCATTTTGGGTTTGCCAAGCGAGGTTGTGGGGGCTGGTGGGATGTGGGGGGCTGCAGCTCTCTTCCGGCGGAGTAGACCACTTGGTAGCCGAGTTCAACAGGATTACAGCCTGAACAGGGCTTCAGATAGGACCCATTAGCCGTCCACACACCGACCCCCCCCCCCCCTCCCAAAGGGCAGTGACGCAGAATCTCAGTCCACAGGATGGGATTACCACAAGTTAGTGTCAGTTGTACTCGCCGTGTTAGGGAGTATAGCCGCCCAAGTTGGGATTCATCAGAATTCCAGAGGGTGGATCGAAAACGATACTCCCCCTGCTTCCACGCCAGCAGGGGGCGACCCACACCTGATGGACGCCCTATGCATCATGACATCCCTCTTAGCTGGCTTGTGCCATCAAGTGAAGGCACCCCACTCCGTCCAACGAGAAAAGCATTCAGCATGGCCTGAAGTGCCAATGACTGGCGAGCCCATCAAGTCGCTCCTGAGGGTCCCGGCAGCTGGTACAGAAAACCCCATTGAGCCCACCCCCCCCCTCAACCCCCCCTCCTTTTACAATTTCCCTATGGGCCGGGTTTCAAGCAAGATATCCGATTTCCGAGAAACCCCCCGCCCCCTTGAATAAATCCCTCAACCATCTTGGAAGTATAAGTAAGTGTTCTGAAACGATCGGAGGGCACTCAAGCCTATAGCCAATTTTAGGAATTAGAGCACAATTGTTCACCTGAGGTCTAGGTCTAACCGGCAAAGGCGGGTTATTTCACTGATCAATCTCTCAACCAAACTGCATCATCACCTGTCTGTAGGCAAACCACGGATCCCAGGTTGTGTCGATGAGTTCTCCCAGGTGCAAGAATGATTTGACCAGGGGCCATCGACTTTGGGGGTTTCCAGACACGCTGATGGTCTGGGCAAACCCCCCGGTTTTTTCCACGCCCCCAAAATTCGTGAAAAATATAGCATGCATATTAACCAAACGCCCTCTTTTTTAGCTATAAGGTCTTTGAGGTGACACGTGGTCAAAATGGCAAACCTTTGATTTTTGGATGTGTTTGTACACTTGTTGTCTTTCTTTCCCTCTCATCCCATGTGCCATGTTGAACCTCGGGAGCAGTTTTGTTTTGCTATTGATCTTAGTTCAATGAAGCGCAATGAATTGCACTCTTTTCTTGTTGGAGAAATATGGGGTGGCCAATGCATGCAGTCTGTTTGGGGCCGTGGGCTGCATTGCTGATGACTTTAAGGAAATGGCCCCCCTCCTGGCAGGGGGTGTGGGCGGCTTTAGGCACCGGACCTTTAGCTTGGTGAGGGCTTAGAGTGGAGGAGCTCGCTTCGTAAGTGCTTACCCGTCAGGCCACCGCGTCCCTGCCCAAGGTATCTTGCTATGAACACTAGATAAAATTACTTATTTCGAGATATTTTGGTAGGATTTGCCGCTATGCGTGCAATTTCTGGTACAATCGAGAAACCCACCCGCCTTTTCCAAGGCCCAAAATGTACGGGTCATGTTTGAAATACCCCCCCCCCCTTTTTGGACCCCCCAACAGTGGACAAAACATCAGCGTGTCCGAAATTACCGATATCGATGGCCCTTGCATTGGACACATTCAATGCTCAAATTTTTGGGGTTGAAAACAAGTTGTGTATCACACTTGGGATTGAGTGTGTTTCGCCTCACACCATTGACGCCCGGCCAAATTGGGCCAAATTTAGTTATGATGGCAATTTGCCTACTACGATTGATGAAGGAAGGGCTGATCGAGGAACCATTGGTACGCAAACACTTCGTGGCGGCGTTTGGGCGCTACGCTGCCAGCTGGGAAGTCGATGTGCATCCGGTGGAAGTGCAAATGTCGCTGCTTGACTACCACCCTGAACAGGTCAGCTTTGGGATAGATGTCAACATTAGAGTGCGTACAAGTTTCGTTAGCATCGTCGACTGGCAAGTAAAGCAGGAGCTTAACAAGAAAATCGCCCAATCCGCCAATGGGGAGACCCTTCGGGATCTTTTTTTCTTCATGATGGTTGTGTGCGGAACAAAATCGTCGCTAGCTAAGGCATTCATAAAGACAAAGGTCTCACTTCCTCAAGCAACAAGCGCTCTGATTTTCACACCCATAATCGTGCAGAACGTAACGGGACCCGCAGCACATCGGTGCTCCACTAGTGAAGAAACTAAGAATTTATCCCATTTGCTAACAACCGTGGTATACACATACAATACGGTGTTAGACAACAAATACCCTACATCCAACCCCCCCCCCCCCCTATGCTGGACTTTAGACACAGCTAGTTGAAGTCTTGGTACCTGATGGCACGATGCACTCAAGAAAAAATGATTTGGTTGCCGAGTGATGCTACCAACCGAACACGCAAAATCAGGCCACAACAACAGTGAGGGAGGCCTAGAAATCCTCAAGGCAATTTAGCATCTGGTGAGCTGTAGGTTGTTGAGGCAGCAAATGCAGAAATGACAAATGGCTAGAAGAGATATTGTGCAACTTGCACTTGATGTAGATAAGCAAACCTAAGCCGCAAATAGCGATGAAATCACCGACAGGGCATCCATCAACCACTGAATTGACACCCCGGAAGTCCTTGGAGGGTGGCAAGAATAATAATGCATAGAAAGGAACCGAGTGACCGGATCACACCCATAGACATTCGGGGCAGGCAAAGAAAACAAATGCAACAAGAGAAGGGAAGACAACTTCGGCATTGGCATTAGGGACACATACTTACCATATATGCATAAGCACACCCTGTTGAAAACCAACTGAAACACTGCCCCACGGCAATGATCACAGGCAAAAAGGAGAAGAAAGCAGAAGACGGGCAATTTCAATGGTAGGGCCTCTATTCACAGCGGCAACAAGTATGCCTTGGCATACCACTTGTCATCTCTGTGCAGAAGTTCTTGGTTTTTTGGGAGCGAGCCACATTGTTGCACACGGACCAGAACAAAACTGAAGGGCACCGCTTTACTTGCATTTCACCTCAATTTGTTTCCAAGACCCTGCATACCCCTTGTTCTTACAATCATTGAACCGCTTTGCTTTGCAAATGCCACAAAAACACAACAAATTGCGGGGACATGACATGGGTTGACTTACCAACTGATTTCTAAGGGATACTTTTGGTGGTGTCCTTGATGCTCTCCGCCGAGAATGTGGTGGGCTTCTTGCTTTGCAACACTTGGAATTGATATTCCTTATACTTGGCATACTTCCCCTTATCGGGTCACCTTTGCTGTGGACTCACAAAAACTACACATATTCTTGCGGTGTGGGCACGTTCTCCAAGGTGTCAAACCACTCATACAATGTGGTTTTGAAACATTTTCTCGTAGCGCACCATTTGTTTGTCACCCTCACGGACGTCTCAATTTTTGGCGGCAACACAATTCTGCATGTTCACTTTACGCCTTACGGCAGCCATCTACAGCCAGTATTGGTAGTATTTGCGGCACATGCTTGAAATTGCAAATAAAGCATTGCAAGGCACTGAAAATTGCGCTCAAACGGGACGCAATTGAGCCAAAATGCCACCAAATCGCCAAAAAATTGGGCACGCAAAGAACTTGTAAATCGTCTTTCCCAACCCTTGCAGGCAGAGCGGTTGCCACCTTTTTTTTTTATAGTACCCTTTTGTTTCATGTTTACGAATGGCACAGGCACTTTGGGGCCACATTTTTTGCTCAGCATGCATTTGGTCATAACGCTGTGGTGCGAGATGTGTGGGCTGCACTAGGCCGCGTGGATTACACACACTTCTCCGCCAGTGATGGCCTGACAATTGGTGGGGCTCCAGGTTGGCTTGTAGAGGTATAACCGTTCCCTCTTGCATGTATTTTCCTCCAAGTGATTGCGACGGGCAGTGGCTGCATATACTCTTTTCACAGGCAAATCCAGGCGGGCAGCCAATAGTTTTAAGCACTAGAAGTGGGGGGTCCGTTTCACCCCTGCAGGGCCACCTGCCACATTTGTCGGACGCATGGCAGCACACAGCTCCTCCACTACTGCTACAACTTGTGGACGTGTGTCCTTCTTGAGATGGGTGACGGTGTCCTTGAGCCTGTCTACCAAAATGGTGTCGGAGAAGGGGTCCTGTTTCGATTTTAATAATTTCTTGCCCACCTTGTCGTAAAGAAATTGGGCAGGTTGAGAGCTGCTATCTAAAAAAGCAAGGAAGCAGTTGACGAGGGCCTACACAGTGTGTCTCTACTTGATTTCATTATAATAAAAACTGTTTTCGTCGATGGTGCCGTGCATATCCGCCAGAATGTGTTGTTGTTGTTGTGAGTACAGGAGCACTTCCATAAGTGCCATGCGGCTGATCCGTTCATAGAAATGATATTGACGCCCCGGCAACTTGTCGGAGGGGTTGGCTTTGCATTTTTTTGGGCTGGGGGAACCAAAAGCGAGTCTTTTGGCTTTAGATGCATTCTTGCGGACAAAAACAATCATAAAAGTGCACCTGTGCGACAAACGGTAGACAAGAGGGCAAAACGACACACACTGTGTGACATTGTACGAAACAGGCAGACGGTATAAATCGTGCAGACGCTAAAACGCCGAAAAGTTCGGCTCCGGATCTTAGAATGATCGAATCCTACCCATCGGTAACCGGCACCTTTCTAAAATAGCATTTTCGAGAAGATCTCGAAAAGGTATAACATACCCCCCCCCCTTCCGTAACGACCTTTTTGAGGAATCGGTCAAAAACAAGAAAATTTCCCACGTTGCGTAGGAATGACCCACCCTCCCCGGTCCCACACCTATATACAAACATACACTGTTGCTATGGTAGCCATGGATCCTTTCATCAAAACCTTTGGCACTCCGGGGGGCTGCCAATGGTGCTGGCTTTGGTGTTCTTTTGAAGTTCATCACTGGGGTCTAGTAGCTTCATTCTCAGTTCGTGAGCAAAAGGATTCCATAAGAAGCATAGCTGAAGCTGTCTGTAGCCGTAAAAGAAGGCCTTCTCCAAACACAACCCATTCCGGACACTATCAGCTCGAAAGCCTGCTGCCATTCCCTGAGAGAGGCGTGGTCCCCCCCCTGGGCTCCGGTCACCTGACACTTCACGTCCCCGCCAAGGTTGTCTTTCATGGCGTGGATGAAATGCCCTTTGCTAGTTTGTGATGCGTCCGACAGTTCACTCTTCAGGGGCTCCTGCATCACTGAAATTTGCTTCAAGAGCTCTTGAATTTGCCGACCTGCATAGCGAGTTGTGTTGGTTGTGGGTCCACACACAGCCAATGGCAGTCATACACACGGTAAAAGCTCACAAAGAGTCGAGTCCTTCAAACCTGGTCATGTGCTTGTCAGAGAACGATTCAACGATTACGGAACAACACCACTGCTGGGCTGTCATACAACGACAGTCAGTGTGCTCCTTGGTCTTGATCATTTGGTTTCTCGTGTAGTGCATATTTAGTCATGAAGGAAAGTGGCGCTATTAATGCCGTAGAACCTGCAGATGAGGCAAAGGAAATTGCACTTTGAGCCCATCTCCGCGACTTCCAAACTGAAATTGCTCGGGTTGGCCAGATGACAAGTGCACGAACACCACCGTGGACACAGGCTGAACACAGAGGAAGGCATTGGGTTGCGCAACTTCAGTTGCTGTGGGTCCAAATTGCATGACACAGCACCCGAAAAGGGCAGTCCGTGGATAGCAGGCAGTGCCCGCAAGTCGAAAGACTCTAGGTGGTTGCCTCACACCCACTAACATTCCTACAATGTGTTCTATGGACCTCTCATGACCTCAAAATGCCTGTGGCACATCTTTGTTTGAATTTGCTTCGTTCTCGGCTTTTCTTGGCGTCACCTTACGGTGACTTCCCATGTAGTCGGGCGTGTTCTTACTGGGGACCTTGTGGACGCTGCCGGCTACGTCCTGTGCAACTCTCCGCACACTCACAGACTCCGGTGAATATTGTTTGTCCACCCGCTAGTAGGAGCATGATGTGGAAGGGGGTCGACGCCACTACGTACCGACATCATAGATTGTTTTTTATGGTGTGAATGTAGAAGGCCTCATGCGTTTCTCCTAATTCCATCGGGCCCACAGTTGAAACGTTTCGATTACTGTCACGTCTTGTTTTCCCTAGACCCCTAGATCCAAACCTCTACTCACCTGTGTTAGCACCAAACACCTGACAAGGAGCCTCAAAACACCGAGACAAACAAGGCACATATTCAACTTGAGGTACACGATCACCTAGCTTACCCCGTTACCAATGGGAGCTGCACTTTTGCATAAGACACCCACGGTGTCTCTAAAGTCGGCATCAATAACCCCAGGCGTGACTCTAGAGAAAACCTCAATGACAAACCACATCTAGCGAAATTGGACTACCCTACTTCATTGTACAATCCGAGGCCACCAATGTCAGACTGCACAATGGAACCGGAATTTCATTAGCCTCCCGAAAATTGTATCTCCTGTGCTTTTATAGTTGCTCCCTTGGGGGGCATTGCAGCACTCGAGTGCGAAATACATTTTAGTTTCGACCCCGGTGCCATGTTGCTTGGCGGCTTTGAGGGAGAAGCCTCAACAGACCCCTCAAATTGAAATTCCTGCCTAGCTAGCAAATGCAGCTCATTCTTTGGATGCTAAGTTCTAGTGTTACAAGTAACTAGTTTCCGAAATCTATGCATTAAAGTATGCTCGGAAGCATTGGTAATGGACGACGGTGATGATGAAAGTGATCGTCTCCCCATCTCGTTTTAGCAAAGTTGGATTGATGCAGAGTGAGTCATCCCGGGTTGTAAAGGTCTTCAATGAATAGAGCAACCCCAGGTAGCTGATTCTACTATTACCTCCTATACCACTTCATTGATATTTCATTGAAAGATACATGGACCATTGAGCCAGACTATGAATAGCCAGAGTGTTAGATAGAATGGCGGGAGGGGGGTGGTGGAAGAAAACAAAGCCTTTGGAACTTCAGAAGCCGAAACCTTGAGTATTCTAGCATTATATTTGTTAGTTGCCATCTTGCAATTCTTCCATCCCTCTTGCTGAACCAACTCAGAAATTAGGGAGCAATCGCCCCATGTAAGCAATTATTGATGGAAACAATCATTTTGCGTTTTTGGCACGGGTTTTCACCGGCCCTTGGCCAGGCTACAAACTGCAAACATCGTCTTTTTGTATCCTAGTTGGCATATACTGTCACAACCTCGCCACCCACACCCCTGAGAGTGGGTACCACGGGGTCATTGAGGTCGCCAAAACCGCCAACATAGCACAAACGGCCGCGCTCGTCCACCTTTGCCCCATACAAACCCCATGGTGACGCACACACACTCTTTCGGCTGAAAATCGACAAAAACCCAAAAGATTCATGATTTCCGACCCAAGAAAAGCGGGACCAATCGTTGGACCCCCCCCCCCCCCCACACCTCTCTCCATCCCCCCTCACCTCCCTCAAAACCTCAAAAAAAAAGGGTTTCAATTGGGGGGAATCTAGGGGAGGGTTCCGACGAAAAACTTATTGGGAGATGCATCTATTGCCCAAAATAATGATTTTACAAGGGTTTGAACTAACAATTCAACCCCTTGGGGTAGGGTACACGAATAGGGGTAAAAAGGCGCATAAGCGGGGGAGGGGGGGGTTTGTGTCGTTTTCCTCTACATACGGGCCTATGTGGCTTTGATCTAACAACCTTTGTGAGGTGATTTTTCAGGTGCTGCGTGAAAATAGTTGTCCTCACTGGCAAGGGGCCATGTAGGGGGTCGGGGGGACCAGGGGTAACGACAGTTGGGACCCGTGACCCCCGCCATGGGTGAGGGGGTCCATATGCAAGAAAAAAGTTCTTCACAACCCATGTCGAAATACAGACACAGCGCCAACCATGCGCAAAGAAGTTTTGACCCCCACCCCCAAAAAAGGGGTACACGGGTACGGAGGATACGGGGATCAAATTCCAAAAAACTATTAGAGGATCATTTTTGGCCCTAAAATGATGGTTTTACAAAGGGTTAGACGTCAAAAACCATACCTTGGGGCATGCTACGCGAACGACCCCAAAAAAGGGGGGCATACGACACCTGCGTCTGTGCATGATCCAACAACCTCTTTTGGAGGTGATTTTTCAATCGAGAGCCAGAAATCAGAGGCCATTTCAGGTAGACAAACTTTTTTCCGCCCTCAGCCCACCCACCCCACTAGATTGGGCCAACCATTAAGCAAAAAATGGACAATTCCCTTGGAGCGCGACCATTACCAAAGTAATGGTTCCCTTGGCCTCCTGGTACACCACGTAATGCGCGCGGTCTGAACAACACCTAGGCCGTGTGGTGCCCCGACAGGGAATGCCAATTTGATACTTGTGGTGTCAAACAGGGGGATGCTTGAACATTGCGCACAAAATTGCGCCACACACAAACACCGATGTGCGTTCGCCATTTTTGGCGTGTTCTTTGGGGTCCAAAATCAAAAATGCCTTCATCACCCCTGTCTTCTTAGAAAGGAAAGCCTGTGCTCGGAAAATAACAACTCAATCTTCCTTATGTGCAGCTCTTTGTTGACTTACCTGAAAATTTGACATGCAAGTCCGCTCGTTATGACAAGGTTGCCGCATTGAAATCATCCTCCGAGATGCTGCTCCTGTTCAAAAACTGCTTGAAATCATCATCAATCTGATTATAGGCCGTCGACATAATGCAACTGATAGCAACTTTGACCGGAAAATAGTGCAAATAAAGCGAGCTTGCTTGGTCCTTTGCATCGTGCGTTGTTGCCAATGCATTGAAAGGCCAACGTCTATCGTCCCGATTAAATACACAACATACACATTGAGCAATAGCACATCATTGGTATCTAGCCACTCAGCGGAAAGCCGGCACAAGCAAATATGTTGCCATGAATGTGGTTGCAGCGGGGCAGGGGGGGGGGAGTGTTATTCAACGCAGGGTTGGTGGTGGGCACACAGCACCAAGGCGGGCGACTTGCGAAACCACTGGTGTCACTTGCTGAATGTTAGTCGCTAAGAAGACAAACGACATCACATCTTTTTTGATCATGGGCCCGGTTGCAAACAAGGCAAGCCACGGCACGCCGTTCTCAAATTTGCATGGAAAGTAGTCAGCTACCGAGCAATGCACATCACAGCTGCACAATATGCGGATCTCTAGCCATTGCATTCCTTTGCTACGACAATCGTTTCCGTTTCGGCCGTCTGCATGCATTGAGCCAAAATTTGTCACAAATTGAGAATTCTCACCACGGTGACCCAAAGAACCATGTATTGATTTGTTATGTTAGGCTACGCACAAAGAGCACCTTTGTGGGTCAATTGCCCTTGTGTGTTTAGGGTGCCAATAGGCAAGTAGCCAGGCCCCAAAAGCCACCGACTCCAAGTTGGAAATCAGCACCTCAAAAGGTTTGAAATTCGTGTGCCCATTGGTGGGTGTCTCATGTCCAGTCCCCACTTTGTGAGGGTAAGAGAACAATTCACCTTTTTAGGCAACCTCACTTATTGTATGGCTCGTTTCACGGGGGCATCCAGCAAATTGACAGCCATTTTGCCATGATGACCAGCCTCTTCATTGATTACTTTATACTAGCATGTCCCTTCACATAGTGAATCATTAAGTGCCGACGATCCACGAACTCCCGAATCAATTCAATCACTCGGGCTTCGACCACTCCGGTTTTTCGATATTTCAGTGCTTAGGGGGTAACTTGAGGGTGCTCAAATTTGGCCGCATCCGAGGAGCCATGCTTGAAAGCAACACATAGCGCATATACCTGGGCCATTTCCCACACACTTGCTGCACGACTCGTCGCACAAATAATCACACTATGCAGAGTGTCCTACATCAAGGCGACACTTAAATTCCCCCACCAATCCTAAATGCAAAGTCTCAAAAGTGACTACATTTGACGACCTCATATTTTGACGTACCCATCAAAGCGGTGACAAAAGCATTTTCTACGCACACGAAGCAACACACTAAAAAACATGCAATACCCCATCTTAGTGCATATAACGCTATGTGTCCCATTCCCATCAAATACCTGAGACACATTCTCCAAAGTCCTAGTTGCTACCACCACAGGATTGGTTGCCGTCCCGTTTCCAAATTTGTAATTGGAATTTAACGCGGTCTTCGAATCGTTTTAGCGCTGCAATGGCCACGCCATATCCCTAGCTTCAGAGGCCTCCAAAATATGTGGATGTGCCGGGGCACATGAATGTCACCAGAAACAATGTTCACAAATGGTGTGTTGGTGCCGTAGAACGTCCTTAAAACCCTCCCTGCACCATGAGAATTGTGAGAAACCCATCTCCTCTGGGTTCCTTGTTAATGCACCAATTTTGAGGCCCATGGGCTTTGGGATATGGGTTCCCGAGTAGGCAATGGTGATATAGCCCCTTCTGATTTTGTCCCTTCTCTTGGTGACACCCGAGAACACATGGGTTACGTAGCAGTTGCCCCTTCTTTTCCTCATTTGGGCCCCCGAGAAGGCAAGGGTGAGGCATTCCATTATGATCTTGTCCCTCCTTGTGGGGGACCCCCAAGAATGCAGGCGTTAAATCGCACTTCCGCCCTACTTTGGGCCCCCGAGAAGGTATTGGGGAGGTAGCCACCTTTCATTTTGTCCCTTTTTCTTGGAGACCCCCGAGAATGCAGGGGTTACATAGCAATTTTGCCCTGCTTTGGGCCCTCGAGAAGGCAGTGCTGAGGTAGCCACCTTTGATTTTGTCGCTTGTTTTTTGGGGACCACCGAGTATGGGGGGGTTACGTAGCAATTCCGCCCTGTTTTGGGTCCCGAGAAGGCAGCGGTGGGATAGCCAATTCTGATTTCGTGCCCTCTTATGGGCACCTGAGGAGGCAACGGTTGCGTCGCAATACCGCCCTCTTATGTGTCCCCGAGACGGCAGGGGGCGCCTGATGCACCATAGCCTTAAGGGCCTCTGGCGGACGAGCATGGTATCCCACGCACAACTTTTTTTGTGCCCTCTCCCGGATGCATTGTGTGAGCACCTCAATTCGCAGCGCCCCTACCACCATTCATGGTAGGGTTTTATTGGTTGGGGAGTTTCTTGCTATGTTTACCGAAAACCTCGGGACCGTGGGTCTCCGAATCTGAACTACACCACGGAATCAGAAATGCAGCATGGGGCAACACCTAGTTCTAGGACATGATAGGCATGTTTCACCCTATGCGCGTGAGTTTAAGCATTGAAGTGGCCTGCCTACACTTTTCCACATTTGAGCTCTTCCGCTTTTCATGATCATTTGTGGTGAGTGTGCATGAAATTTAGGAAGAGCGTGTTATGAAATGGCGCATTTTGGCCCTTTTGGGGGCCTTTTGAGACCTTCATAGCCATCAACATTCCGAGACAATTGCTCATATTTTTCCTCTCTCCGTCAGGTAAACAACCCATTTTGTACCCATGGAGCTAATTATCCCTCTTGAACAAACGGCCAAGTGTTCATGAAGTACACCTAGATGAGAGCATTTTTTGTAGGCCGCATGGAAGGCTGTATGATACAGTATGATATGATTGTATTGTATTGTAAAGTCATGTATCCGAAAAAGGTGGATGTTTTTTGAGAAACGGGCGAGAAGGGCAGGGGATGAAAGGGGGTGTTTACCTTAGAGCATTGCCTAGATAAAGCTTCGATTAGTTTTTTTTCCTTCTCAAAAGGGCAATGATTTACATGAAATTAGCTGCAACGCATTTATCATCGCATCCCATATAGCTCCAATGTGACGTATTCATGATTCCTATCGGTTGACCGTCAATTCGGTTTCCCAATAAAGGAAGGAACAAACCGGTCTTTTTAGAGGCACATATTGCTTCCAGCTTTGGGAATCCCAAGATAGCAAGAGTTGTGCCGCCGCCATGATCCGTGCCTATTTAGGGGGCCCTAAGAAGGCAAAGGTTATGTCGCAAGATTGATTCTCTCCACTTTGGGGAAGGTAGAGGTGAATTGGCCACATTCATAGCTCCCCGCTTTGAGAAACCTCACAAGGCAGTGCTTGTGTAGCTGCATGGATTGCTCACCCATTTGGGGACCCCGTCAGACAAGGCAGAGGGAATGTAGCCACATCGATTGCCCCCAGCCCCCTCCTTTTGTGTGGACTCAGAGAAGGCAAGGGTTATGTTGCCGCATTGATTGCTCCTCCTTTGCCCCCCCCCCCCCGAATTGGTAGGGGTAGCCACTGAAGCCTAGCACTCGGCAGCCAATGAAGCATAGCATACAACAAAGGGTAAGTAGTCTCTGCCATTGTGCGTCCTGTGCTTGCTCACATTTGTTTGGCCCAACGGCGCACGAGTGTTAGTCGCAGTGTATGTGATTGGGTGAAGAGCCTCACAGGCGACTTTGTTGCCAGTGTCGGGTATGACTGCGCTCTGAGTGTTGTAGGTGGCTGCGTCGTGCGCGCTTGAAAGCGAATGATGCGTGTGCGCTGCTGACCAGCATGCGTGCGTGCGTTGATGACCGGCGCGGGAGCGCTATTGATGACCCACACGTGAGCATCCGGCACACAACAACCGTGATGGCGCTGGTTCAGTAAAACTGGCATAGTGCGGCCTCCACCTCACGGCAGGGCTAGTGCCAAAACGGCACAATAACATTTGCAACCAACAAGACTTTAAGGCTACAACTTACTTAAGGCTCGCGGCCGCACTGAGCCGACACTTAGTGGACAACACCACTAGCACAACGGCATTTGAAAGAGCTTGTTTAGCTCCGTCACACCGTTCCTTGCTTGGCGGCACTGTTCCTTGTTGGTTGTACTGCCTTCAGTGACCTTTGTGGGCCCTTCGGGGCCCTTGTTGTGCCTTCGGCTTGGCATCGTCAATCTTGTTTGGCAGTCCGCTGGTGTTGACTTTTAGATCTCCCTTCTCTGTGTGTACTTGTCTCAACTCTTATTCTGTCTTCTGGAGGCCTACTTTCCGGCACATTCGCTTCGAAGAAATTCATGAGACGAAGCTAGCTTTTCCAATTTGCAATTATTGGGGATTGGCAAGCAGTTCTGGATGTGCTTAGCCAGCAGCTCCAAGGAAATGAATGCAGAGGGGTGGACGCTGTTGCGTGGTTGCGTGAGGTAGCATATGGAACGGGCATGATGCAAGGATGCCAGCACGGGTTGGGCGTGTAGCAGGCAAGAGGTGGGGGGTTGCCGCAGCTGGATAGCACGCTTGAAGGGGGGCGGGGTGTGTGGCAGGAATTAGGAAGTGTGTGTGCAAGGAAATACAGCAAACTCTTTGCAAATTGTACGCCTTGACATGTTTCAACGCCACTACACCCAAAAAATGGCTACCCCCTTCGATGGTGTTGGCGGGATGTCATTGGAAGAAGGGTAGCATTGACACAAAAGCAAAAGTGCAAGCATGTCTTGGTGATTTGCACAAAGCAAGTAGGTATGAGCGAGGCTTCGCGAGTTGGGGGCAGCCCAGGGCAACTAAGCCAAGGCAGAAACGAAGGTAGATGTGGGCAGCTACACAAACCTTTGTATTGGGATTTGTATTTGTGGCAAAGGGCTTCGCACGGCAGTTGCTGATGGCCATTTTTCTTGGCGGGATTCTCCCCTGCGTGTGCACGGAAAGCCGGCCTAACGGACAGTTTGTGGTGCACAATTCGCTCCTTCATAGCCTCGTGCACGCGAGTGGCATGTGCGGAGGGGGTATCACCTTAGACAAACGAAATTATCTGTGTTGGGGCTAGTTTTCTGGGGGTTTTGTTGGAATATGTGTTGCAAGGTGCCACATTGCAGGGAGGGTGTGAGCAGGTCCCAGGCTTCAGGGCGTTTTTTGAACAGGTTTGCAACCTTTGCCTCGAAAAATGGTGGTTGAAGGTGTCGGGGCTGCACATTCATGTGAGCGATAGTTACTTAGTTTGTAGACACCATATGCCACCATCTGGGCCCCCTTCCTCAAAAACCTTTGAATACCACATCTATTAGTGCATAGACATCCCTTCCCTTGAGCAAGTGAAATGAAATGGGCAGCATTGATCAATGCACACATATGGAATCATTGCTAGACAGATGTGGGAAGTCACTATGGAGGAACATGAATAGACCACACACGAGCAAACCTGGACACCAAAGTAGCAGGAGCCTCTCGTCCTACAAACTTGGCAAACAATCACGGTGCAGGCTGATGAATACACAACGGCCTTCGTGGAACTCAGTGTGCTGTAGATGCCAGGCCCAAACTGCGCCTTTTGGCACCCTTTCCAAAAACGTGTCCCGGCAGATGCAACATGCATCATTTGTCTTATTGGTTCATTGAGGAACCATTGGTGCGCAAACACTTCGTCGCGGCGTTTGGCCGCTACGCTTCCAGCTGGGAAGTCGATGTGCATCTGGTGGAAGTGCAAATGACGCTGCCCGACTACCACCCCGAACAGGTCAACTTCGGGATGGATGTCAACATTAGAGCACGTACTGTTTTCGTTAGCAGTGAGGGAGCCCTAGAAATCCTCAAGGCAATTTAGCATCTGGTGAGCTGTAGGTTGTTGAGGCAGCAACTGCAGAATTGACAAATGGCTAGAAGAGATTTTGTGCTTCTTGCACTTGATGTAGATAAGCAAAGCTAAGCCGCAAATAGCGGTGAATTCACCGACAGGGCATCCATTAACCACTGAATTGACACCCCGGAAGTCCTTGGAGGGTGGCAAGAATAATAATGCATAGAAAGGAACCGAGTGACCGGATCACGCCCATAGACATTTGGGGCAGGCAAAGAAAACAAATGCAACAAGAGAAGGGAAAACAACTTCGACATTGGCATTAGGGAGACATACTCACCATCTATGCATGAGCACACCCTGTTGAAAACCAGTTGAAACACTGCCCCACGCAATGATCACAGGCAAAAAGGAGAGGAAAGCAGAAGAAGGGCAAAATCAATACCACAGCCTCTAGTGACAGCGGCAACAATTATGCCCAGGCATACCACATTGATAATGGATGGTGTAATTGCCTTTTTGCCTCTGAGTGATAGTTGTCAACTGCGAAGAACACTCGGCACACTCACAGTACGCAGGATCATGAGAATCAGAGGGACTCTCGTGAATATTGTTTGTCCACCCCCTAGTAGGAGCATGATGTGGAAGGGGTCGACGTCACTAGGTACCGACATCATAGATTTTCTCTCTGGTGTGGATATAGAAGGCCTCATGCGTTTCTCCTAATTCCATCGGGCCCACATTTGAAACGTTTCGATTACTGTCACGTCTTGTCTTCCCTGGACCTCTGGATCTAAACCTCTACTCACAACTGTTAGCACCAAACACCTGACAAGGAGCCTCAAAACACCGAGACAAACAAGGCACATACTCAACTTGAGGTACACGATCACCTAGCTTACTCCGATACCAATTGAAGCTGCACTTTTGCATAAGACACCCACAGTGTCTCTAAAGTCGGCATCAATAACCCTAGGCGTGACTCTAGAGAAAACCTCAATGACAAACCACATCTAGCGAAATTGGACTACCCTACTTCATAGTACAATGCGAGGCCGTTTTTGTGGCTTCGGCTTGGCATCGTCAATCTCCTTTTGCAGTACGCTGGTCTTGACTTTTAGATCTCCCTTCTCTGTTTGTACTTGTCTCAACTCTTATTCTATCTTCTGGAGGCCTACTTTCCGGCACATCCTCTTCGAAGAAATTCATGAGACGAAGCTAGCTTTTCCAATTTGCAATTATTGGGGATTGGCAAGCAGTTCTCGATTTGCTTAGCCAGCAGCTCCAAGGAAACGAATGCAAAGGGGTGGACGCTTCTGCGTGGTTGTACCCCAAGCGAGGTTGCTGGAAACCGCGGCAGTGGAATGTGTTTCCGTGCGGTTGTGAAAGAATACAACAATCTCCGATCGCGCCCTGGGCCACATAAATCACGAGGCCCTCTTTCACGGCATGCGGGTGCGCATATGTAAAACACGGAGCATTGAGGGGCCGAGGGTATTAATCATGCAGGGCGGTAGTGAATGAGGTAGCATATGGAGCAGGCATGATGCAAGGGTGCCAGCGGGGAGTGGGGCGTGTAGCAGGCAAGAGGTGGGGGGTTGTCGCAGCCAATAGCACGCGTGAAGGGGGGCACGGGGTGTGACAGGAATTAGGAAGTGTGTTCGCACGGAAGTACAACAAACCATTTGCAAATTGTACGCCTTGACATGTTTCAACCCTACTACACCCAAAAAATGGCTACCCCTTTCGATGGTGTTGGCAGGATGTCATTGGAAGAAGGGTAGCATTGACACAAAAGCAAAAGTGCAAGCATCTCTTTGTGTGATTTGCACAAAGCAAGTAGGTATGAGCGAGGTTTCGCGAGTTGGGGGCAGCCCAGGGCAACTAAGCCAAGGCAGAAACAAAGGCAGATGCGGGCAGCCACACAAGCCTTTGCATTGGGATTTGTATTTGTGGCAAAGGGCTTGGCACGGCATTGGATGATTTTGCCAACTTGTCGTTGGCGGGCTTCTCCTCTGCGTGTGCACGGAAAGCCGGTGCACACTTCGCTCCTTCATAGCCTCGTGCACACGAGTGGCATGTGTGGAGGGGGTATCACCTTAGACAAACGAAATTATCTGTGTTGGGGCTAGTTTTTTTGGGGGTTTTGTTGAAATATGTGTTGCGAGGTGCCACATTGCAGGGAGGGTCTGAGCAGGTCCCAGGCTTCACGCCGTTGTTTGAACAGGTTTGTAGCCTTTGCCTCGAAAAATGGTGGTTGAAGGTGTTGGGGCTGCACATTCTTGTGAGCGTTATTTCATGAATTTGTAGACACCATATGCCACCATCTGGGCCCCCTTCCTCAAAAACCCTTGAACACCACATCCATCAATGCATAGACATGAAGTGGGCGGCATGGATCATGCCACACTTATGGAATCGTTGCTAGACCGATGTGGGAAGTCAATATGGAGGGACATGAATGGGGCACACGCGAGCAAACCTAGACACCAAAGTAGCGGGAGCCTCTCGTCATACAAACTTGGCAAACGAGCACGGTGCAGGCAGATGAATACACAACGGCCTTCCTGGAACTCAGTGTGCTGTAGATGCCAGGCCCAAACATCAACCTTTTTGCACCTTTGCCCAAAACGTGTCCCGGCAGATGCGGAATGCATCATTTATCTTATGGGAAAGATACTTGGGAAGCTCTTGCGAGAGCCTTGCAACTCTCTTTGAAGTGGCGCTCCTGCTCTGCATGGGTAATCTTCTCATCGCCAATAATCCACCCATGAAATGTAAAACTACCATCCTTATGAGGCACCGAGTCTTCCATGAGTGCCATGGTGCAAAAGTCCATGTCAGAGCAATCACAGCAACAATTCGTGGTACATTTCGTTGGTTTCGGCACGTGTCGCACGTGCTTGTATGTTCCCGTACATGTACATACCCAGGCGGAAATCATGTGGGTCCTAGCTGGGAGTCCTTGCAGCTGTTGCTGGGTTGGTTGTGGTAGTCGGTTCCTAGCTGTTGCATGACTACAATGTACACGGGAAGAGTGGCGTGCAAGTAAGTGTGCATATTGCTGTTTTTCTTCTTCTTCTTTGTTTTTTTGCATTGGTGCTTGATCTGGCGGGTGGGGGGTCCAATGGAAAACAAATACCGTGGTTCCTCAAAGATGGCTTTGTACCGTGGGAGCTCTGACATAAAAGGATACCTGCGAATGGTCACCCATGAATTATATGCAATGACGCTTGCCAGCGTCCTTGAATGCAATGAACAACTGATACCCGACCGTGTGTTCCTTGCGGGATGGGGCAATCTAGGAAGGCAGTGCGGAGTATTGATCAATGCATACATGTGTCACTGCCACAAACCGATTGCACAACCATCAACTGCAAACACAATAGCCACCACAACCACGAGCACAAGAGCGCGCAACCAAGTACGCACTAATTCTCAAATGCACCATCCTTTCGTTTTTTGTCTCCTTGGCATCAAACATCTTCTCTTCAATGTGAAGCTCAGTCAATTCCTAAGTGTACACACAGCGAGACGTTAACGCGAACTCCAATTTTTCTTTAGTGGATGCCATTGCTTGCTGTTAAGGGGAATGGCAGGGGCTATTGGGCAGCTAATCTCCTATGCCTGCCCTACCCACACACCCACCCACCCATCTAAACATCCCCACCCCCTACTAGAAGAGGGTTTTGTTAACCGGTGAATCGCACCGAACCGAACACGAAGAAGTCCAGCGCTTTAGACTTGCTTTTATGCTCCTTTGAGTTTTGAACGCAAGTGGATGTGTGCAACACAGCAAATCCACCAAATGTCCTCTATCTTGATTTGGTCTCCATCCCGGCCTCACGACATAGGAAGTGTGTTCCCAAGGAAGTACGAGAAACCATTTGCAATTCGTACGGCTTGACATGTTTCAACCCCACTGCACCCAAAAAAGCGCTACTCTTTTCGATGGTGTTGCCGGGGTGTCATTGGAGCAGAGCTAGCATTGACACAGAAGCAAAAGTGCAACCATCTCTTTGTGTGAATTGCACAGAGCAAGGAGCTATGAGGGGGGTTTTAGGAGCTTGGCACAACCCAAGGCAACTAAGCCAAGGCACAAACAAAGGCGGATGCAGGAAGCTACACAGGAGTTTGCATTGGGATTTGTATTTGTGGCAAAGGGCTTGGGACGGTAGTGTATGATGGCAAACTTGTTGTTGACGGCCTGCCCCCTACGTGTGTAGGGAAAGCCGGCCTAACGTGCAGCTTGTGGCGCACCATTCGCTCCTTCATAGCTTGGTGCACGCGAGTGGCATGTCCGGAGGGGGTATCACCTTAGACAAACGAAATTTTCTGTGCGGGGGCTAGTACCTTGAGTTTTTCTTGCAATATGTGCTACCAAGTGCCCGATCGCCGGGAGGCTGTGAGGAGGCCCCAAACTTCACCCTTTTGTTGGAACAAGTTTGTAGCATTTGCTTCTGATGCCATGTTTTTGTTGGGGAGCAAACATAGTAACAATTCCTGCTACATTTCGTTGGTTGGGGCGCGTGTCGCCGTTGCACGTAGGCCCTAGTATATGAACATATTCATGCCTAAATTATGTGGGTCTTAACTGGGAGTCCTTGAAGTTGTGGCGGGGTTGGTTGTGGTAGCCGATTCCTAGTTGTTGCAGGGCTGCAATGCACAAGCGTGTGTACTACTA
This sequence comes from Eutreptiella sp. 'Long Island Sound 2002', assembly GCA_964036045.1. Lineage (NCBI taxonomy): Eukaryota > Euglenozoa > Euglenophyceae > Eutreptiales > Eutreptiaceae > Eutreptiella > Eutreptiella sp. 'Long Island Sound 2002'. The sequence goes on along the minus strand of OZ038383.1, from coordinate 126,504,821 downwards.
TTTTTGTACCTCTTCTTCTTCTTCTTTTTTTTTTTTTTTTTGCATTCGTGCTTTATCCGGTGGGTGGGGGGGTCCAATGCAAAAGAAACAATTTGGTTCGTGAAGGATGGCCCTATGCCGTGGGAGCTCTAAACTTAAAGGATGCCTATGAATGGGCACACATGAAAAATATCCAATGATGCTTGTAGGCGTCCTTGAATGCAATGAACAACCCATACCAGACCGTGTGTTTACCGAGAGATGGGGGACTCTAGGAAGGCAGTGGGGAGTATCGAGCAATTTATTCGGGTGCCACAAACCTACTTCACAACCATCAGCTGCAAACATAATAGCCACCGCAACCACAAGCACAAGAGCGTGCAACCAAGTGCAAACTGATTGTGAAATGCACCATCCTTTCATTTTTGCTCTCCTCGGCTTCAAACACATCAAAGGCGGTCATTGCCCGACATGGCTTGGATGTATTCCAAGCCTTTAGACCACGAAATCCATTTTCGGTCCGCCAAGCGGCGATGTGGCGACTGGGGGGGTATGAGGAGCGTTGGTGCCCTTCCTGTGGAGGCTTCCCCTTGGTAGCCAAAACTCCCCTCCAACCCCACCCCACCCCCACCCCAACCCCCCCTCCTTTTGAAAATTTCTTCTTGGCCGGGTTTCAAGCAAGATATCCGATTTTTTTTCCGAGAAACCCCCCGCCCCCCGGAAAGAATCCCTCAACCATCTTGGAAATATAAGTAAGTGTTCTTAAACAATGGGAGTGCACTGAGGCCTATAGGCAATTTTAGGAATGAGAGCACAATTGATGACCTAAGTTCTACGTGTAACTGGCAAAGGCGGGTTATTTCACTGATCAATCTCTCGACCAAACTGCATCATCACCTGTCTGTAGGCAAACCACGGATCCCAAGTTGTGTCGATGAGTTCTCCCAGGTGCAAGAATGATTCGACGCATTCAGTGCTCACATGTGAGGGGTTAAAAACAAGTGGTGTAACACACTTGGGAATTAGTGTGTTTGAGGTCACACCATTGACTTCTCTCATAAATCGTAGCAGGCACATGACCATGATAACTAAATTTCGTTCGAATGGGCAACATTTTGGTTTTGCTAAAGTTGATCGTAGGTCAAGCATGGATAAAGAGACTTCGCGCTGAAATCAATGTCTCAATTCGCAATGTGTCTCAGCAACTATAACCGAAAATTTAGAAGGGCCCAAGCACAGCAAAAGACTCTTCAAATGATCATTTGCTGGAGCCGAGGAACCATTGGTACGCAAACACTTCGTCGCGCCGTTTTGCCGCCACGCTTCTAGCTAGGAAGTCTATGTGCATCCGGTTGAAGTGCAAATCATCCTTGGTAGCGCTACAATTGCAACATTGAATGCTGTTGGGGCGGTTTCTCACAAATCGGATAATGTGGGGCGGGTGTTAAGGGTGTTTTATAGCACAAGCACACCATTTGTGAAAGTTTTTCTAGTGACATTCATTTCGGCCCGCACATGCACAGCTTTTGGGGGCCCCTAAAGTCAGGGATATGGACTCATGATCCACCTTATTGGCGGCCCATTGGCTTGGAGATATATATTTTTTAGAAGGCATAGGTGATATCGCCACTTCTGATTTTGTACCCCCTTTTGGTGACCCCCGAGAACACAAGGGTTACGTAGCAGTTGCCCCCTCTTTTGGACCCTGAGAAGGCAGGGCTCAGGCAGCCAATTATTATCTTGTCCCCTCTTGTTGGAGACCTCCAGCATGAAGGCGTTAAATAGCACTTCTGCCCTACTTCCGGCCCTTGAGAAGGCACCAGTGAGGTCGCCACCTTTCATTGGTCCCTTTTGATGGGGCGCTGCCCTTCATTGGGCCCTTGAGAAGGCAGTGTTTTGGTGGCCAACTCTGATTTTGTTTCTTTTTCTTGGGGATCCATGAGAATGCAAAGGTTAAATAGCAATTCCGCCCTCTTTTGGGCCACTGAGAAGGCAGGGGTGAGATACCAATTCTGATTTTGTCCCCTCTTATGGGGACCCTCGAGAAGGCACGGATTACGATTTTGCCCACTTCAGGGCCCCCGAGACGGCAGGGGGCGCCCGGCACGCCATAGCCTTAAGGGCCTCCCGAATTGTGGTGGCCGACGAATATAGCATGACACACACCCCTTCTTTTTTGCCTTCTCCTTTGTGTATCTTTCACCCCATCGTGTATTTCCAACCCCATGTTGCATTTCGAACCTCCGAACAATCGGGTATGCGGCCCAGGTGTGATCTGACACCTTGCACCGTCCCTACCACCATCTATGGTAGGGCGTTATTGGCTGGGGAGTTTTCGGCGATGGGCACTAGAAACCTCGGAACCATGGTTCTCCGGATATGTCATGGGGTTTGAAGTACACCATGAGGTTAGAAATGCGGCATGGGGGGTGAAACACATCAAGGGTGGTCATGGCCCGACATGGTGTGCATGTATTTTAACCCTTCAGGCTACCAAGTCCATTTGGTGTCAAGTCGTTGGTGGTGCGGGGACCTTTTGCGGCCAGCTAGGAAATTGGTGGGGCTACAGTTGCTGGCATCGGCGCTCGATTGGCGGCACGATTGAAGTATTCGGCGCTGTCGTGGTAGGAGTGTTTTGCTTGCCCAACACCACGTCCTCCGGGATTTGGGAAGGATGATGCCGCCGTCGGGACACACCACCTTGCTGCCCACGTGAAGTGTGGAGGAGCTCGCAATTGCATGTGATTGTGGCGTGGGCGACCCCTATGGGCCCCTCGCCATGTTGCGTTGCCAAGGTATGGAACCTTCATGGCGCAAGGTGTTAGTGTATGGTGTTGTCTGCTGTTGTAGGCCATGCCTCTTGCTCTAGTGTGTGCAATTGCAAACGCTGTTTTTCTCTATTTGCATTGAAAGTGTTATTTCTGTCGGCCATTTGTCACTGCGGTGATTGATTCAAAGTGCCCTTTGGAACCAATATGAAAATCCTCTTCAAATTCCACATCCCACACCATTAACGAGCACAATGCCAATTTGATGTGTAAATTTTCGGTACCCGTTTCTGTCTTAGTCAAAGTGTTTAGCTGTTCTCCGTCCTAGTAGGCCATGTGTCCCCAATAACCGACACAAATGCTAACACGGTTTCCGTCTATGGCTGGACCAGTGTAGTTGCAAGTTCTCGTGGGCCATTGACAAAGGATGAAGCCCCTTAACGCCATGTCCTCTTGTACTCGCCAAAAAACTCGAGGATATTTGCACTGGGTGAGGGAGGGACTTATATGGCGCGGGTTACGAGCTCCATCAGGGACTTGCCTGAGGGATGGACCGGCCTGCACTCTCCGTCGAAAGCAACAACTAGGGCCCGCTTGCCCAATCCTGGCGTGAACCCCAATCAAAGTACAGTAACCCCATGGCGTGACTCTCACACACCAGCCGACTAGTCATGGATGAGGGGCAATTCCTCTGCACAATTTGCAATGGAGGATTACCACAACAATCCTAACCACAGATTGCCCGAGCTCATTAGGCATGTAAACACACCCGAGGGTACCAAATCATGCCCTGGTCAGGGTCAGGAATACACTAAAACCGGCAGCATCTACAATTATGTACAACTAAACACATCAAAGACTTCCCACGCACAGACCTTGCAATCACAAATGGAAATAACGAAAAGTGACAACCCAATCACTACATCCCAATTGAGGCTGCCGCATAGTCCACTACCGATGGCAAACGCAATGCAAATCACCTCCAAGAGAGGTTGTTAGATCAAGCGCAGGCGCGAGCGCCATATACCCCCCTTTTTTGGGGTCGTTCGCGTAGCATACCCCAATGTATGGTTTCTAACGTCTAACCCCTTGTAAAATCATCATTTTAGGACCAAAAATGATCCCCCAATGATTTTTTGGATTTTGACCCCCGCACCCCCCCTGCACCTAGGTACGCCTTTTTTGGGGGGGTGGTGGGGAGGGTGGGGTGGTGGGATGGGGTGGGGGGGGGGCAAAACTTCTTGTGTATTCTTGTGTATTGTGGCCGCTGTGTGTGTATTTGGACCTGGGTCCTGAAGAACTTTTTTCTTGTATATGGACCCCCTAACCTATCCCCGGTCCCAACTCCAGGTACGCCCAGTCACCCCCCCCTATTCCTCGCCAATGAGGACTTAGCCGTTTTCACGTCGGATAGGCGTTTAGTGGCACGTGGAGGTTTTTTGAAATTCGATTTTTCATGACTACCTTCCGTTGCCCCTAGAATTGGTTTGGGTGATCATTTGGTGACAATACGGGTACATGAGCACCCATGGGGACCCACGTAGTGGCTGCTAGGCCTATATAGCCCGTGCCATGGGCCCGCCGAAAGCCCCAAAATTGCTGTTGCGTAGTAGGCTGCTTAGTGATACTTGAAAGTTTTTCACATTTCCACTTCTTCCGAAACCCTTTTGTTGCCCCTACGATGGGTTTGGGTGATCATTTGGGGACAATGCGGGTGCTGAGCACCCATGGGGGCCCACGTAGTGGCCACTGGGCCCATCTAGCCCGAACCATGGGCCCGCCAAAGCTTCAAAATTGCTGTTTGTAGGTGGTTCAATGGCATTTGGGGTGTGCAAAACTGCTTAAGCAGTATTCCACCCTCTACAGGTCAAAAATGGAAAATCACCTCGCAGAGGTTGTTAGATCAAAGCCAGGCAGGCGTATATAGGGGAAAACGCCACATACCCCCCCATTTTGGCCTTTTTGGGGCTATTCGCGTACCCTACCCCAAGGGGTTGAATTGTTAGTTTAACCCCTTGTAAAATCATTATTTTGTCCAATAAACGCATCCCCCAATGAGTTTTTGGTCCGGACCCCCCCAGACCCGCCCCACTTGAAACCCACTTTTTTGAGGTTTTTAGGGAGGGGTGGGGGGGGGTGGGGGGGTGGGGGGTGGGGGGGGGGTCAAAAATGTCGAAAAAATGACCCCCCCTTTTTTTGGGTCGAAAATCATGAATCTTTGGGGTTTTTTCCATTTTGAGCCGAAAAGGTGCTTCCGGGTCCTGACTCCATAGGGTTTGTATGGGGCAGAGTGGGACGAGCGCTAATGCTGTTTATGCACTTTTCAGCCATTTTTGGTATGTTGGCGGTTTTGGCGACCTCGGTGACCACGTGGTATCCACTTTAAGGGGTGTGAGTGGGGATGTTGTGACAATATATGGCTGCTAGGATACGAAAGGACGTTTTTTGCAGTCTCTAGCCTTGCTTAGGGCCGTTCACAACCCGTGCCAAAGACGCGAAATGACTGTTTCCACCAATAATGGCCTAGTGAATGGGCTGGTACACAACCTGCTCATGCAGTTTTCACCCCGGGAAGCTCAAAAATCGAAGTTTTTGAACCTTCTTTTTATGACATTGTGACCACCCAAAATGACCATCCAAACTATGTAAAGCATGGTTTAGGCCGTATTTACGTGTTTCTCACCCTATTTGGGTATCAAGTCCGGGGGGGGGGGACTGGACCCTGGTCCCTGTTGAACTCGTCGACAACACTACACTGGGATGCTACCGGGAGAGGGAATGGTGGCACACACTACACGCTTGGACCGTCAATGACACAGCACCGGCCCTGCCTACAGCGGGCAATGCCAACCCTGGCGCACAACACGCCAAGCAACTACAAACCACATTACGCCAAGCACACATCGCACGCATAAACAAAGACTTTGCACGCTCCGCAGTCCTGAATCGGGACATCCAGCGCATCGCAGCACGTATGAACATACCACTGGGCAAGCCAGTAAACATTACCGTCCCGTACCTAACACCGTCACAGCGCGCGCTCATAGCACATGTGATCAACAAAATTCTGCGCTCCACGGCCTTCTCGGCCCTTGAAAGGAAAACAGTACGCACTCAGATACGAGTCGTCTCCTCCAGCCCCCTCAATGTGCGCCGAGCATTCGAGCGCCACGTCAACAAAGCAGGCCGGATGACCAACCGCCCCCCGTGCTTTTGCAACCCCACGCACTTACACACATGGCAACAAGGAGGAGATGTGCGTGTCGTCAACGGGCACTATGCTTTGCTGCCCATCAATATCCAGCACAAGTCAGCCCCCCTCCGTGCATCCGACCCCCTCCCCTGTGCCGGAACACGCTCTCGCCAAGTTGCTTTACAGGCACTTGCGCAGCTCGCACAAACGGTGCATGCGAACAGAGCCTACACACAACAGTCCAAAAGCGCCCTCCTGCCGCAGGACGCATGGGACGAGGACGGGCTCCTCCGACAGCGGGTATGTACTGCTGCACACTCCTTGAACTCAGTCGCCTATGTCCGCATCGCAGACAAAAGTTCTGCAATGCTATTTGGCTTCTGTCACCAATGGGTCTGGGACTCCACTATTGAATTTTTATCAAATGAGGGATACACACACCAACCACTGACACACGCGCAGCGCATCCACAAAGCTTTGAAGCACATTGTACGAAAAAACGGCTGGCCTGCAAATCCATCTTCGGTCCTGCCTCTTTTGTACCTCATAGGCAAGGCGAAGTCTCTCGTGAAATGCAGTATATTATGGCGCCCCATAGCTGCCGTTGTTGAACCACAGGTTCAGCGCTTTTTCTTGCGTATGGCAGCACGCGCGTTCACCCTGCTGCTGAAAACTCTTATATCAGAAATACCAGGCTGCTTCCTGGTCCTCCGTATCAGTGATATGAATGACTGGTTTCATGGCCTTTCAGATTGGAACTGCCAGTTCATCGCTGAGGCAGACTGCTCAGGCCAATTCAACAATATAAAACCTCAGGACGTCATGACATCTCTCTCTGAGGCAGTCACTTGGCTTCAAAAAAGACGCCGCTGGTCTGCAGCAGACACGGTCTGGAGCATCCACCGTGATAACAAAAATTTGGACAGAGCAGGCAAAGGCACTTCAGACCGATTTTTCCACATGGCACACACAGACCTCGAAAACCTAGTCTACTTCTCACTCATGACAGACACTTTCACACAAGCATCTGGTCGGGTTTGGGACAGGCAGGGAGCAATACCCATGGGCGGCCCTTTCAGCGCGCAGGCCGCGGACCTCCGCTCGATATGGGGAGTCAAACAGCGCATCGACCTCATGCGCCGCCTGGGAAGGCTCCACTTCACCGAACGAGGGCACCCCTTATGGCTCACTCCCACAGGTAATACACTTTCACTGTCTCAGTTCCGAGACAACGTGATGGTCGCAGCACGCGGACCCACAGCCAAACATACCATGAAAAGCGTTACGGACACACTTACAGAAATCTGGGACCTACCGGTGCTATGCCCATGTATCACAGACACTGTGCACACCTGCACCACAAAATGCATGACCACCAGTGTCACGGCCATGGGCATCACTGTCCATTTGCACCAAGCACACCCACCACTCATATACACTCAGCCATCCGGTCTCACGAATACCTGGTGCCTCAAGTACTCGGTCACAATGCAAAGCCCATGGGCCCGTGACTATAAGCATGTTGCCAGCATCATCGTCAGTGCTGTGCTCAACGTCCAGCCATTTTTGCACTCCTGGTTGGGAGGTCTGATCAGCATCACAGCCTGGTGCCAAATATCGTTACTCTCAGGCTACCCACGGTCAGCCGTTTTGCGCGCACTGCACTCCGCCGTGCCCCGCATCGTCAGCCGTACACCATGGGACGTCGAAGCCACGCAGGCCTGGACAGTGCACATTTTATACTCTCTTCCGTCTACACGTGATACTATTTTTTATCGGCTGCGTCAGTGGCTACAGGGTCACGGTTTATGGTCTGGTGCCGCCTATGCATCCTGGCACGTACCACACACAGGACCCTGCAGCGAGACATGCGCCGATTGGTGCTACGATTTTCCTATACTATCGGCACATACGCCCCGCGGAGATCCTTCACAACCCATTCCAGTGGGGCCACCGCCCCGGGGGGAGGGGGACTCTGCATTTCCGTTTCTGTCAGTACATACTTGAACTCTTGATGATATATGGCAGATCCAGGGGTCAGCGCTTAGCGAGAGCATCAGGTGCATACCGCTGCATGGCACCTGCTTACTTGTCGGTGTCCCACCCACAGGTTCTCTTCGTGTTGCACTCTTTGTGACAGAAAGGTACCTATGGTCTTCTAGGCCACTGACGAGCCATTTTCTTCCTGCGCTTTTTGTGCTGATCGCCTCTTGTGCGCACGTGCAATAGCACAGGCTTCCTCCGGGGGGGGGGGGGGGGCTCCTAGGGGATTGGTACACAACCTGCTTATGCGGTTTTCCCCCTGGGCAGCTCAAAAATGAAAGTTTTCGAAACTTGTTTTTTTGATTTTGTGACCACCTAAAATGACCATCCAAGGTATGTAAAGCCTGTTTTAGGCCGTATTTACGTGTTTTTCACCCTATTTGGGTATTAGGTCCGGGGGGGGGGGGGGGGGGGGGTCTCCCAAGGGATTGGTACACAACCTGCTCATGTAGTTTTTCACCCCGGACAGCTCAAAAATCGAATTTTTCGAACCTTGTGTTTTTGACATTGTGACCACCCAAAATGACCATCCAAGCTGAGTAAAGCATGTTTTAGGCCGTATTTACGTGTTTCTCACCCTATTTGGGTATTAAGTCGGGGGGGGGGGGGGGGGGGGGGGGCTCCTCGGGGATTGGTACACAACCTGCTTATGCAGTTTTTGCCCCTGGGCAGCCCAAAAATGGAAGTTTTCGAAACTTGTTTTTTTGATATTGTGACCACTTAAAATGACCATCCAAGGTATGTAAAGCATGTTTCAGGCCAAATGTACCTGTTTTTCACCCTATTTGGGTATTAGGTCCGGGGGGTGGGGGGTGGGAAGGCTCCCAAGGGATTGGTACACAACCTGCTTATGCAGTTTTTCACCCTAGGCTGCTCAAAAATCGAAGTTTTCGAAACTTGTTTCTTTGATACCGTGATCACCTAAAATGATCATCCAAGGTATGTAAAGCATGTTTTAGCCCGTATTTATGTAGTTTCCACCCTATTTTGGGTGTGTGTTGCTCGGGGTAGATTCTCTGCGAGGTGGACTTGCCGAAGGCAATAGAATTTTGCAAAAACAATTTTTGATATTCTGACCACTTACAATGATGAAATTATGCTATGTAAAGCGTGTTTTAGACCCTCTTTGTGTGTTTTTCACCCTATTTGGGGGTGGTGGTGGGGGGTACCAAGGGGTGTAGGGCACACAACCTGCTTATGCAGTTTTCTGGCCTCGGCAGCTCAAAAATGGAACTTTCCGAAACTGATTTTTTTGATACTTTGACCATCCAAATTGATCAAATATCCTATGTAAAGCATGTTTTGTCCCCTCTTCATGTGTTTTTCACCCAATTTGGGTGTGTGTGTGGGGGGGGGGGGTTACCAAGGGGTCTAGGGCACACAACCCGCTTATGCAAATTTCCGGCCTCGGCAGCTCAAAAATGAAAATTTCCGAAACTGATTTTTTTTTGATACTTTGACCATCCAAATTGATCAAATATCCTATGTAAAGCGTGTTTTGTACACTCTTCATGTTTTTTTCACCCTATTTGGGTGTGGCGCCGGGGGGGTTACCAAGGGGTCTAGGGCACACAACCTGCTTATGCAAATTTCCGGCCTCGGCAGCTCAAAAATGAAAATTTCCGAAACTGATTTTTTTTTGATACTTTGACCATCCAAAATGATCAAATATCCTATGTAAAGCGTGTTTTGTACACTCTTCATGTTTTTTTCACCCTATTTGGGTGTGGCGCCGGGGGGGTACCAAGGGGTCTAGGGCACGCAACCTGCTTACGCAGTTTTCCGGCCTCGGCAGCTCAAAAATTTGAAATTTCTGAAACCGATTTTTTTGATACTTTGACCATCCAAAATGATCAACTATCCTATGTAAAGCTTTCCTCTACCTCTGCCCTCTTTGAGGTGCCTTGCCGAAGGCAATAGAATTTATCCAGGTAGAAGACAAGTTGGACCGGACGACAAACGGCCAAAGTTTCTTCACTCCAGATTAATACATAATCCCAGATTGCAACATCAATCCTAAACCGAGATCACCAAACATCTCAGAGGTCCAATCCACGCACCGCTAGCAGACACGAATACACAAAGAGAGAGGGGGGTGGGGGTACTTGAGAGAACGAGTCTCAAAGCGCTTCGATGATAACCAGACCAAGTAATTCCCACGTGCAAACCTTGCAATCACGTATGTAAATGTCAAAAACGAAAAACCAACACAACGTCCCCCTTATGGCACCCGCATTACGTTATACGCCAAAAAAATTATAGTCTAGACCCCAACATACATCAGGTAGTGGTCTCCAATCCATTGGAGGCCACAAGATAACTTGAGACCAATCCGCGCCAAAAGTCCTCGCATACACCGATGTGGCCCATCATGGAAACCGTCAAAAAACAGCAAGCGACCCACACTTCCCAAGAACTACCATCACAGGGACGCAGATTAGCACGAAATGGTGAACAACAGTAAGAAGAAGGACAGCTAGGGTCAAATTTTGTCCGCTGGATTGAGCACTCCTGCTGTCCAAGTACTGCAAGCCGAACCATCCTCAACTACAAAATTGGGTGCTACAGTGCCCCGAGAGCCCGTTTTATGATGTAGACCATTTGCCTCGTCCAGTGCGTCTAGTCCAAGGGGGTTGTCACCCCCATGGTGGGCATCCTCGGGTGCCTATGTGTTACTGATGTAGTGTACCTCGGAAGATTGTCTAGGTCCCTAGTTCCTTACCTCTCCTCTAAGAGCCCTTTTGGGGAGGGGGCCTTGTCCCTGCTGTCCCGATGACTGTGGTTGAAGCACATAGGACCTAGCTCTCGTGTCAGCATTGGCCGTGGATGGTATTTGGCATCCATATCGGCATAAGAAGGGCGCGTAACCTATGCAAGAGATGATTCCCCGTGGTGTCCGTCATTGGAAAATTCCTGCCCTCTCCAGTTGAAGTTCTCCCCGCTAGAATTTCAAAAATTGCGCCTCCCCTACGTTGTTCGTTGTTGCTTTTGGAATTAGTTTTCAACACGCGTTGTCGTATGTTAGGATTATGGAACGGCTTGGAGTGCCAGTCATCCGCATATCACACGTCGGTCGTACGGGGAGCTTGTGCGGTCAGCTAGGAGTTGGTGGGGCTACAGTTGCTGGCATGGGCGATGGGTTGGCGACACGATTAAAGTATTCGGCGGTGTCGTGGTAGGAGTGCTTTGCTTGCCCAACAGCACATCCTCCGGAATTTGGGAAAGATGATGCCGCCGTCGGGACACACCACCTTGCTGCCCACGTGAAGTGTGGAGGAGCTCGCAATTGCATGTGATTGTGGCGTGGGCGACCCCTATGGGCCCCTAGCCATGTTGCGTTGCCAAGGTATGGAACCTTCATGCGGAAGATGTTAGTGTATGGTGTTGTCTGCTATTGTAGGCCATGCCTCTTGCTCTAGTGTGTGCAATTGCAAACGCCGTTTTGCTCCATGTGCATTGAAAGTGTTATTTCTGTCGGCCATTTGTCACTGCGGTGATTGATTCAAAGTGCCTTTTGGAACCAATATGAAAATCCTCTTCAAAGTCCACATCCCACACCATTAACGAGCACAATGCCAATTTGATGTGTACTTCTTCCGGTACCTGTTTCTTTCTTAGTCAAAGTGTTTAGCTGTTCTCCGTCCTAGTAGGCCATGTGTCTCCAATAACCGACACAAATGCAAACACGGTTTCCGCCTATGGCTGGACAAGTGTAGTTGCAAGTTCTGTGGGCCATTCACAAAGGATGAAGCCCCTTAACGCCATGTTCTCCTATACTAACGAAAAAACTTCAAGATATCTGCGACTTATATGGCTAGGGTTACCAGCTTCAGCAGGGTCTCTCCTGAGGGATGGACCGGGCTGCACTCTCTGTCGAAAGCAACAACCATTGCTTGCTTGCCCAGTCTTGTCACCTCACAACGCACAAAGCGGCACGAATCTCAATCAAAGTATAGTAACTATATGGCCTGACTGTCACACAAAAGCCCACCAATCATGGTTGAGGGGCAACTCCTCTGCACAATTGGCACTGGAAGATTGCCACAACAATCCTAACCACAGATCGCCCGAGCTCAACAAGCATGTAAACACACTCGAGGGTACCAAAGCATGCCCTGGTTGGGGTCAAGTATACACCAAAACCAACAGCATCTACAATTACGTACAACTAAACACATCAACAAGTTCCCACACACAGACCTAGCAATCACAGATGGAAATAATGAAAACTGACAACCCAAACAGTACATCCCAATTGAGGCTGCTGCATAGTCCACTACAAAGGGTAAAGGGAACGAAATTGTATCCATGTAGAAGACAAGTTGGACCGGACGGCAAACGGCCACAATCGCTTCACTCAAGATTAATACGTAATCCCAGATTGAAACATCAATCCTAAACCGAGAACACCCAACATCTCAGAGGTCCAATCCACGCTACGCTAGCAGCCACGAATAAACAAAGAGATCGGGGGGGGGGGGGGTTGAGAGAATGAGTCTCAAAGACCTTCGAAGATGACCACACCAAGTAATTTCCACGTGGAAACCTTGCAATCACGTATGCAAATTACAAAAACAAAAACCCAACACAACATCCCGCTTGTTGCACTTGCATTACCTTATGCGCCAAAAAATCACAGGCGAGACTTGCCACATAAATCAGATATTGGTGTCCAATCCATTAGAGGCCACAAGAGTGTGATATGGCACTCCAAGCTGTTGCATAATCCCAACACACAACAACGTGTGTTGAAAACTAATTCCAAAAGCAACAACGTACAACATAGGGGAGGCGCAATTCTTGAAATTCTAGCTGGGAGACCTTCAACTGGAGAGGGCAGGAATTTTCCAATGACGGACACCATGGGGAATCATCTCTTGCATAGATCAGGTGCCCTTCTTATGCCGATATGAACGCCAACACCCATCCACTGCCAATGCTGACACGAGAGCGAGGTCCCATTTGCTTTAACCACAGCCCCCTGGCCATGATGCCTTCTCCCTATCACGAGGCAGCTGCGTATCTCATCAAAAAAGGCGAACAACACCAGCCCCCTCCCCATGTCACACGACACGTTGTTTGCAACCCACCTCTCCACCAAAGCTTGGTGACATTAAGAGCACGATGACAACCATCCCCCGCGCCCCACGCACCACGCAAACACAAAGCTTGCAAAGGCGCATGGATGATAGGCGAGCTAACATACGGCATACGGCAAAATTGACTTCAACTGCACTTGGGCACGCACAACACAACACGGCCACCTCATTGAGAAATATCTTCACCGTACATGTTGGCAACTGGCAACGAGGGTATCGGTATTTTTGGTGGCTCCCCGCATCAGTTTTGTTCTCTAGCCCGGTGACAAGACATGAAAAGAACCATTGCTGAGTTCCGCCTTGTCAATGGCGCACGGGAACTTGGAACTATGCTTGTGCAACCATACACGAAAAACTTGTTAGCATTTGTGTCCATTACCAAACACACATGGCCTACAACGACGGACAACAACTAAAGACACTTACTCAGAGAGAAACCGGTACCGGAAAAAGTACACACAAATTTTGCATTGTGGTCACTAAATGTGTGGGATTAGGAATTTTACATTTTGATTTCAACAGGCACCTTCAAACAATCACTGCCGTCAAAGATTGTGGAGAGAAGTAACATTTTCAATACAGATAAACCGAACCGTCTTGGCAATTGCATGCACTACCACAAGAGACATGGCCTACAATAATAAACAACACCATACACCACCATCGTGCGCCAAGAAGGCTCGATACCTTGTCAACGCAACATGGCTAGGGGCCCATACGGACGGTCCACGCCCCACTGACATGCAATTGCGAGCCCCTCCATGCTTCAGGTGGGCAGCAAAGTGGTGTGTTCCGACAGCGGCATCATTTTCCCCAAATCCCGGAGGATCTATTGTTGGGCAAGCAAAACACTCCTATCACAACACCGCCGAATACCCCAATCGTGCCCCAACCGAGCGCCCATATGAGCCATTGTAGCCCCACCAACTCCTAGCCGGCCGCGCAAGCTCCCCGCACCACTGACGACTTGAGACCCATCCGCACTAAAAGTCCTTCCATAAACCAATGTGGCCCATCATGGGCACCATAAAAAAACAGCAGTCGGCCCGCACTTCCCAGCAAATACCATCCTAGGGACGAAGATAAGCGCGAAATAGTTAACAACAGTAAGAAGAGGGGCAGCGAGGGTCAAACTGGGTCCGCTAGATTGAGCACTCCTGCTATCCAACCGCTGCAGGCTAGGCCATCCTCGGCTTGGAATTGCAATCCTGCAGTGCCCCGAGAGCCTAGTTATGATGTAGACCCTTTGCCTCATCGAGTGCATCCGGTCCCGGGGGGTCGTCACCCCTATGCTGCGCATCCTCAGGTGCCTATGTGTTATCGTTGTAGCGCACGTGAGAAGATTGTGTAGGTCCTCAGTCAGTTCCTTGCCTCTCTTCTCAGAGTTGTTTTGGATAAAGGGCGGTTTGTAGATAGAGGCGAGCAGTAGTTGTAAGGCGGGTGGTCAGCCAAGCCACATTATGTTTGAGGTTATTGCGGGCAGAGAGGAGGGAATGCCCCTGGTCTGCACTCAAGGCCTCCACTTTCCGTCGCAGCCCACAATATTGACTCTAGCGCGAAGGGGCAGATCATGCAACAAATAAGGCTAATTCTGTGAGAAGTCTTGGCCGCCCCTCGCTAATATGGTGACTGCAGAAAATGCAAGATGCACTACGTGGTGTGCTGTGTCAAGGGACTAGCTAAGAGGAGGGTGGTACGATGCCACACCTCCTATGTAGAGTGCGGTGTGGTGCTTGTTGTTTGTTTTCGTTTTTTGGCCTGTACAAGACTTGTTCCCACAAGAATGCGGGTGTGGGATTCGGTGCAACCTGACGGTACTGAATATTGTTTTACAATGCGGAAATGGACTTGGTGCTGTGATTTTTTGTACGGGTGGCGGGCAGTTGCAGCTCACCTTGCAGCATGTTAAGTCAACAACATAGCATAATGGTGCTGTCCTACCCTCTCACATGGTGATGGGAAAGATTCCAGTTGTAGAGAGTCAACACAATTCACATGTATATTGAGGAAAACAGCATGGAGCTTGTCTTCAGGAGACACCGTGTTCCACCAATCAGCTGTTTGGTCCTACCATTGGCCCCGACTTGTAACCCATGTGTCCCGAAACCCCGTGTTTGGCGTTGGATGGAGGGTAATGCATGGTGGTCTCGTTGGACACCAAACATAGGGTGGTTTGCCTTATGTTTATGTAGGGGTCTGTCTCCACACGTTTCCCAGAGGGTGTTGCTTGCTCCTCAACCACCATACCCACACCATACGATGCGCCCCTTAAGGGGGAGCCACTAGGTTTAGTAGGTACTCTCCAACGCGGCACGACACGTTGCTTAGCACTCAATTATGGTGCTTGCCACCTTGTGGGGCCTCTTGCGATGAAGATGTCATCCAACAAAACGGGAACCAACTCAAGTAAGGAGAAGTGGCATGCTGATGTGGGTAACTATTCCCCCTTGGCATTATTTTGTCCTGTTCATCTCGTGTAGCTTTCAAGTCACGATAGTTGGAACGCACCTAAAAGGGATATGCCAGGTTGGTTGGTGGCATGTCTGATGTACGCCGTGGTGTCGTTGGTATCTAATTATGGTTCCGCTATTGCCGAGCTCCTTGGTATTAATGCTAAGGGTTCTTTGCGTGCCGAGTAGCAGGTCCTCCTAGATTTGGTGCGCATGATGCTGCTTAGGGGCCGCACCACCTTGCTACCCACTTGAACGCCGGAGGAGCGCATAGCTGCATCTTGGGCCGGCGTGGACTAATCCACCCTCAATATCGGAGGATGTTAGTGTATAGTATTGTCCGTTGTTGTAGGCCATATCTCTTGTGGCATTGGGCGCAACTACAAACATAGTTTTCATGTATTATCATTGCAAATGTCAGTTGTTTCCACAACTTTTCAATGCGGTGATTCAAGGTAATAACTCACCATTCCGCATGCAGCAAGACTTGGCACACCACAAGGCGTGCAAGAGCTCTTTGGCCCGACGACGGCTCATGTTAGCGGATTTTGACCTAGCAAAGGGCACACATGCAAACCTTGCCCCATCATACGGCATGTGCTCAATCTTGGCCGCATCCCTGGGCATGCACTCGGACTTTGCCTCACGAATGGGCATGCGCACAGATCCCGCCCCACCATGTGGGAGGCAATCGGGTGTGCCCGACTACAAGGCATGGCTGTGGACTTTGCCCTAGCAAAGGTGATGTCGGCGGTCCCCCCCTCCCCCACCAAAGGCGTGATTGCCGGATTTCGCACCCGACGGATTTGCCCTAGCATACGGCATGCAAGCGGACGTTGCCATAATAGAGGGCATGCCCTCATTTGTGTTTCCCCCTCCGCAGGGTATGTGCCCAGACTTGGACCCACCACAGCCTATGCAAGTTATTTTCTCCCAACAAGGGGTAATCCGGGCGGACTTTGCCCCACCAGGCATTGATTTGGACTTTTCCCCTCCACAAAGCACAGAAGCGGAGTTTACTCCACCATAGGGCATATGGGCACATTGTTCCCCACCACAGACACTATAAACGGCCCCTAAAAGGGCATGCGTTGGTATTTTGCCCCAACAAACGGCCTATGGGCGCACTTTGCCCCACCACGGCGCCAGCACGCAGATTTTGCTCCATCCGAGGGCAAGCAACTGCACTTTGCTCCACCACAAGGCATGTGGTAGGAATTTGCCCCACCCTAGGGCATGCAAGCGAATTTGCCCCACCCAAGGGCATGTGACCGTTTTGTCCTTGACCAAGGGGCATGCAAGCGTACTTTGCCATGCCATGGGGCATGTGGGCGGACTTTACGCTACCACACGACATGGGGGCCCAACATCACACCATCACAGGGCCTTGGGGCAGATTTCACTGGAAGACATGGCATGCCACTAAATTTTGCTGCACCACGACACGGCCTGTGGGAGTGGCGGGGGGGGGGGGCTTGCCGCCAGAGGACTTGCGGCGCTCTTTGTTCCTTGACAAGGCATGTTGGTTGTCTTTTTCTACCATGAGGTATCGGGGGGGGGGAAGGCATGTCGGGGTACTTTGCTTCAAACAACGGCATGCAGGCAAATGTCACCCACTAGGAAGCATGTGCCGAGCCACACTTTGTACCACCACAAGGCATGTGGGGGCTCTTCGCAGCACTGCAACACAAGCGGGTAGACTTCGTCGCAATGGAGGGCATGCAAGCACACTTTGCCCCATCACATGGGTTGGCAGGCGGATTTTGCCCCACCACAGGGCATGCAAGCACACATCTCCCCACCTTATGGCATGTGAGCGAACTTTGCTTCAACATGGAGCATGGGCGCCGTATTTGCCCCTTTATAGGAGACCCGGGGGTCGATCCGGCCGCGGCGGCAACCACAAGAGGGTTGCTTGCTGCGTTGAGGACGGTTGTAGTGGTGACGTGTGAACGGTGGCGGTGTCTCTTCAACTAATTGCGCTCGTGCCGGCGTGCCACCACATCTTTTTTTTTTCCTTTTGCTTTGTGATCTCGCTTTGGCTCAACAACCTTACCGTAGGTTGACTCCAATTAGACACTCGTAGGTTGGCTCATACGCTCCCACCGTACGCCGGCATCTCCCCATCTCTCCGGTTCAGGGATGTCCCCCAAGAAGAGCGTACATGAGGAAGAGGAGGAAAAGCATCTCTCTAGCCGTGAAGATTGGAGCGTACAACTACAATTAGGATGTGTAGCACCAAGTACAGCGCTTGGGACCCAACAATTCTCAATACTTCTGCTCACCACGTGGCCTCTTGCAATGCACATGTCATGCGGTAAGACGGGATCCAATTTAGGTAAGGAGAGGTGGCATGTTGCTTTGGCGAACCTGTCCCGCCTGTCATTATGAATGATGCTCGTTTTTTTTCCGGTTCATCTGGTGCGCCTTTTTTCTCGGTTCATCTGGTGCGCTTTTCGTGTCACGATAGTTGGGAACCCACCTGAAGGGAATATTGTTGACTGGTTGGCGGCACAATTGAGGTATTCGGCCGTGGGTATGTGACATCGTGGTGGCTCTTGCCTAGCTGCTTGGTATTAAGGCTAACACTTCTTTGTGCGCCCAAAAGCAGGCGCTCGTAGGTTTGGCGCGGATGCTCCTGTTGTGGGGGCACTCCACCCTGCCGCCCATTTGACCGGTGGAGGAGCGCATACCTGCATGTCGGGGTAGCGTAGACCTCCCCCTACGGGCCCCCAGCCATGTTGGGTTAACGAGGAATTTGACCACATTTATAGAGGATGTTATTATATGGTATTGTCCGTTGTTGTAGGCCATGACCTTATTGGCAACGGGCGCAACTACAAACGCAGCTGTCGTCCATCTTTATTGCAAATGTTAGTTCCCGCCACAATTTTTCACCGCGGTGATTCATGGGCCTAAGTCACCAAAGGGCACGCACCACAACTAGGGACCACCACTGGGCATGCAAGCGGTCTTTGCGCCAACCACGGCGCATGCTGGTTGATTTTGCCCCACAAAGGGCATGCATGCAAACCTTGCCCCACTATAGGTCATGCACCCAGCCTTTGCCTCCCGAATGGGCATGCGGGCGGATTTTGGCCCACCACATGGGAGGCAAGCCCGGTCGTCTGAACCATTAGGCATGCCGGTGGAGTTTGCCCCAACAAAGGTCATCTCGGCGGTTTTCCCCTAACCAAAGGGGTGAGGACCGGAGTTTACACCCAAGAAACGCATGTGGGCGGATTTGCCCCAGCATAGGGCATGCAAGCGGACCTCGCCAAAGCAGAGGGCATGCCCCGTTTTTTCTTTGGCCCCACCACAGGGCATGTGCGTGGACTTGGGCACACCCACGGGGGCGGATCTTGGTCATGACGTGACCCCAAGGTGGGGGATACCCACCCCCCCCCACCTCTCCAGATCCTAAAATGGTTGTACACAACAATGGGTTTCGTGGATATTTTGATTTGGGCATTTAGCAAGGGGAACTTTTTTTGTTCGACCCTATGTGTCTGTACTCAAAATACTCAGAATTTTGTCGAGAATTCAAAAATGGCTGAAAAGCACAAAAAAGGATTTTGACCCCGACCCGGCCTCCGGGTAGGACCTTGGCTGATGGGAGCCTGAGTTGATGGGCAAATTTTTTTAAAAACTTTTTACCCCAATTGTGCACATTCAAAATGATCAGCCTTTCATGGGGATCATTTTGAGGTACGTATGTTGGGGTACCCACGGACCCCCTCCGGGGAGCCTAGCGGCTGACCGCCCGACTCGCCGACCCCCAAGGTTTGGGTCAACCAAGGGGGTGGGGAGCAGGGGTCCCCCCCCCCTACAGCTCTCAAAACTGTCGCACACCCCTCGGGGTCAAACATTGGCTGGCGGTGGCCCCGTGGGCACACCACATCCTATGCACTTGAAGTTTTCCCGACTAGAGGTCATCTGAACGGACTTTGCCCCTTGAGGGGGGATTGATTTGGACGTTGCCGGACCATAAAGCATACAAGCGGATTTTACCCCACCATAGGGCATGATGACGGATTGTTCCCCACCACAGACACTCCAAGCGGCCCCCAAAGGGCATGCCCCGACATTTTGCCGCAACAAAGGGCATGCGGGCGCGTTTTCTCCCAGGCGGGTTATGGTCCACCGGGAGATGATGCAAGTGGACTTTGCCCTACAACAAGGCCTGTGGCTGGACTGTGCCCCATCCTAGGGGATGCAGGCGTGCTTTGCCCCACCCAAGGGCATGTAACCGTTTTTTCCCACACCAAGGGGCATGCACGTGGACTTTGCCATGCCATGGGGCACGTAGGCAGACTTTACGCCCCCACATGGTATCGGGGCCCACCATCACACCATCATAGAGGATGGGGGTGGATTTTACCGGAGTTTTGCTCCACCACAAGGCATGCGGGCCGATTTTGCCACACGACCGTGCCCTGGTGCGGGCGGGGGGAGGGGTGGTTCCCCCCCCACAGGACATGCAGCGGTTCTTTGTTCGACGACCAGGCATGTAGGTTGTCTTTGCCCTACCATTGCGCTTGCATCCGGATTGTTTTCTGCCGTGCGGTATGGGCGGGTGTTTGCCGTGGCACAAGGCATGTAGGGGTACTTTGCCCTACCAAACGGCATGCAAGCGAATCTTGCCCAACAAGGGTCATGTGGAGAGCCACACATTGCACCACCACAAGGGGGCGCTTTGCCGGAATACGACGCAGGTGGGCAAACTTCGGCGCAACGGAGGGCATGCAAGCAGTGTTTGCCCAACCACATGGGATGGCGGGCGAACTTTGCCCCACCACAAGGCATGCAAGCGCACTTATCCCCACCTCATGGCATGCGAAAGAACGTTGCCTCAAAACGGAGCATGGGCGCCGAATTTGCCGCTTCATAGGAGACCCGGGGGTCGATCCGGCAGCGGCGGCAACCACCAAAGGGTTAGTTGCTGCGTGGAGCCCTGCACTATTTTCAACGCTTTAAGTGGTTAGGTGCGAGTGGTTCCGGTGTCCCTTCCACTATTTACGTTCGTGCCGGCTTGCCCGCCACATCTTTTCTTGACTTTCTCCTCTCGTTTTGGCTTACCAGCCTTACCGGAGGCTAACTCCAACAAGACAATCCTTGGTCGGCTCAAATAATCCCACCGTATGGCGGCATCTCCTTGTCTCTCCGGTTCAAGATTGTCCCCCAAGAATAGCGTACATGCGGAAGAGCAGGACAATGACCTTTGTAGCCATGAAGATTGGTGGAGACAACCACAATGAGAATGTGTAGCACAAAGCAAAGCCGTTGGGACTCAAGAACGGCCAATTTTTTTTGCTTGCCACGTAGGGGCGCCACTTGCAATGAACATGTAGCATAGTTCTTGCTCACAATTTGTTCCAAACGGCTCTTTCCGGCTTTTCTCGAGTATGTAAACTCACGTTGGGTATAAGTGTAACATAGGACAATGATCTCTGTAGCCGTGAACATTGGTGGACACAACCACAACAAGGATGTGTAGCACCAAGCACGCACAACAACGGACGGGTTGTCTGCTTGCCACATGACGGTTCCTCTTTCAATGAAAATGTTGTACTAGTTCTTGCCCGCGGTTTGTTCCAAATGGCCCTTTCCCCTTTTTTCGAGTATGTACACTCATGTTGCGTCTAACTGTGACATAGGAGGGTAGGGCTAGGATTTCGGACCGATTCTTGATGTGTAAGTCCCCGACAAAGCCGGAACGCTTGCGGGTTGGGAGCCGGAGTGCGTCTCTAGGCCGGGAGCACACGGAGGCCGTGGATTAGGGCTGAGCGACGGCGTCAAGATTGCTGAGGAGTAGTGGCGGGGGTTGGGTTGGGTTGGGTTCCGGCTTGCGCCAAAGGCGGTGACCCACGGCCAGCGTGCCCGTACCTCTCCGGCTCGACTGGGTACCCCCCTTTGGTTGTCTGGTCTCACAGCCGTCTAGATTGCTGACGACCCCCGTATCCCACGAAGGCGGTGGTGGGAGGGAGATGTCGCCGTGTCTGTGTGTCCGCGCGCGCTGGGGTCCTGCGGGGGGGGGGGGGGTGGGCGGCATTCAAGTCAGGGGCACACCTTTGTCGTTCTCCAATGGCCATGGTTGGTGCGTGTGGGGGGTTTTGTGTGCCCGGTGCTCCGGACCCCAGCAACGGGGCATGGGTGCCCCACCACCGGCTGCTGACCGAGTCTCTGGGTCGGGTGACCGGTAGCTTCCTCCAGCCCACAATTGAACCGCAGAGGGGTGCACGGGGCGTGTGGTCTGAGGTGCTCCTTGTTTGACCCAGAGGGTCATAGGTAGCGTTGCAAAGAGTGCTAGACTGGCTGGGGGCGTCCCAGTAGAAGGAAGGTCCTGGGGCGTGCTGAGCACTTCCCTGCCCCACCAGCACTCAAGGGAGCAGAGCTCCCAGTGAGCCTGCTGCGCCCTGGTCACCTTTGACGAGGCGGGACCCCGAGGGTGACACCGCTCGCCACCCCTCCTGAAAAGTGGTGGCAGGGGGGGGGGGGGGGGGCAACCCACTGGCATCTTCGCGTCTCACTTTTGACTGAAAGGTACCTATGGTCTTGTAGGCCACTGACGAGCCAAATTTCTTTCTGCGCTTTGTGCTGACTGCCTCTTGTGCACACGTGCAATAGCTCAGAGTTCCTTCGGGGGGGAGGCTAGGATAGCAGCGAAAGTGTTGCGAGCCTTGAGGCCGGGCACCCCATATCTCCTTCTGCAGATCCACGTCCACTGATCATGCAGACTATGTAACCTAAATGTCACACATCTGGGGATACACTTTGATGGGTTTCACTTGGAGTGCTGTGTCTACCAGGGGGGTGTCACTACTGACTGCATGCAGGCTATGGGCCACGGAATGAAAGAAACAGGCTCCGGCAACGTACTAGCCCGGCAAGAGGCGTAACTTCAACGACTTGATCGTTGGCAAGTTCTGGTACAAATTGGCCTTGATCGGACAATGTTAGTGTATGGTATTGTCTGTTGTTGTAGGCCATGTCTCTTGTGGCAATGGTTGCAACTACAAACAGAGTTTTCGTTTATCTTTATTGCAAGTGTAGCTTTTTTTCACACCTTTGGACCTCAGTGATTCATAGGCCTAAGTCACCAAAGGGCATGCAGCACAACTTGGGACCACCGCTAGGCACGCAAGTGGTCTGTGCCCCCATGATGGCGCATGTGGGCGGATTATGCCCCATGAAAGTGCATGCAGGCAAACCTTGCCCCATCATGGGGCATGTCAGTAATGTTCGCCGCACCGCCGGGCAAGCGCCCAGACTTTGCCCCACGAATGGGCATGCAGGCGGACTTCGCCACACTATAGGGGAGGCAAGCCTGGTCTTCGCGACCATAAGGCATGCCAGCGGAGTATGCCCCAACGAGCGTCATGTCGGCAGTTTTCTCCCCACCAAAGGGGCGATGGCTGCATTTCGCACCCCAAAACTGCATGTGGGCGGATTTGACCGGCTTCCTAGAGCATGCAAGTAGAGTGTGCCATAACAGAGGGCATGCTTGCGTTTTGTTTATTGCCCCACTACAGGACATGTGTGTGGAATTGGGCCCACCACACCCGTTGCCCGCGAACTTCTCCCGACCACATGTCATCGGGGCTCACTTTGCCCCATGACGGGGCATGCGTTTGGACTTTGCCCCATCACAAGACTTGGAAGCGGAGTTACCCCACCATAGGCCATGATGTCAGATTGCTCCGCACCACACACATTGCATACGGCCCTAATACAAGGTATGCGCTCGGCCCAATAAAGGGCATGTGGATGCACTTTGCTCCATGGCGCAAGCTGGCGGATGTTGCTACACCCCAGGGCAAACAGGTGCACTTTGCCCTACCACAAGGCATGTGGCCGGCCTTTCTCCCACCCTAGGCCATGCAGGCGGGCTTTGCCCCACCCAAGGGCATGGAACTTTTTTCCCCTTCACCAAGGGGCATGCAAGTGGACTTTGCAATTCCATGGGGCATGTGGTCGGACTTTACACCACCACATGGCATCGCGGCCCACCATCACACCATCATAGGGCATGGGGGTGGATTTTACGAAGACATGGCATGCCACGAAAATTTGCTCCACCACAGGGCATGTGGGCCGACTGTGCGGCATGACACGGCTTGGGGCTGGCTACGGGGTGATGCCCCGCCGAAGGACATGCAGCGGGCCTTTGTTCCAAGACAAGGCATGTAGGCAGTCTTTGTCCCACAATAGCGCCTTCACCCGGACTTTTTCCTGCCATGCAGTAGGGCGGGGGGGTTTGTCTCGGCACCAAGCATGTAGGGGTATTTTGCTCCACCAAAAGGCATGAAGGCGAACTTTGCCCACCAGGCAGCATGTGGAGAGGCACACTTTGCACCATCACAAGGCATGTGGGGGGCTTTTTGCCGAACTGCGACGAAGGCGTGCGGCCTTCGTGGCGCAGGAGGGCATGAATTTGCCCCACCACACGGGATGGCGGGCGGACTTTGCTCCACCTTAGGGCATGCCAGCACACTTCTCATCACATCATGGCATGCGGCTGAACTTTGCCTTATTAGGGTGCATGGGGGCCGATGTTGCCCCGCCAAAGCAGACCCGAGTGCCGATTTGGCAGTGGCGGCAACCAGAAGAGTGCTGGTTGCTGCCTATAGCTTCACAATAGTCTTAACGGTTGCAGCGTTGAGGGGGGAGCGGTGGAGGTTTCTCTTCGTCTTTTGGCGCTTGTGCGGACGTGCCCGCGGAATATTTTTCTTGACTTTCTCCTCTTGCTTTGGCTCCCCTGTTTTAGCCCAAGCTAACTCCAATTAGGCAATCGTTGGTTGGCTCATATGGTTCCACCATATCGCGCATCTCCATGTTGATGCGGTTCACTGATGTCCCCCACGAGTAGTGTACATTAGGAAGAGGAGGACAATGATCTTTGTAGCCAGGAAAATTGATGGAGACAACCACAATGAGAACGTGTAGCACCAAGCCCAGCCTTGGAGACACAACACCGCTCAATTTCTTTGCTTGCCAGGTCGTGGGGCCTCTTGCGATGAACATGTCATCCGCTAAAATGAGATCCCATTTTGGTAAGGAGAGGTGGCATTCCGCTTTGCCTAACTTGTTTTCCTTGTCATTATGAATGATGCTTGTTTTGTGTGATCCCTTGCAGTGCACAGGGTGAACCCAGCACCCACGCACTGTGCACTCCCACTGCGGCACTTCCATCGTAGGGCAACTGTAGTGTTGCCTACCGTGAGATGATGGGCTGCCTACTGACTTTCATCGGCAAGTTCGTGCCATGTGTTCATCTCGTGCAACTTTCACATCAGGCTAGTTGGCAACCCACCTACAAGAGGTGTCTTTGGTCGGTTGACGACATGGTTGAGGTATTCGGCATTGTGGTGGCTGTTGCCTAGCTCCTTGACCTTAAGGATAAGACTTCTTTGTGCGCTCAGCAACAGGTTGTCTTGGATTTGGTGCGAAATATGCCACTGTTGGGACACACCACCCTGCCGCCCACTTGAACAGTGAAGAAGTGCATTGAACATGCAACAAATAAGGGGGGGACCGGGTCTGGTGGCCACAGAAGGCAACAAGCGTGGCGGTCTCCACCCCCCATGACGCTCTCCACCAGCAGCGGCCCGTTGTTGCTGTACGCCTCCACAATGGTGACCACATGCCCTTTCGTTGTGGGCGTGATACAGAGGTATGGAGCCTCCGGCAGCAGAGCAAGCAGCTCCGAGTGCATTGGGGGCCGGCCGACCGTCATGGTCATGCGGTCAATGTGCTGCAGCGGCTGATGCAGCAGCTACATGCCGAGTGCCGACAAGTGTTGCCGCGACTTGATCAATATAGTCTCCTCCTGCTTCACTTTGCGCTACGTCCTCCACCGCCGCCCCAACCACCGCCTTCTTCAGTTACGAACCCCTGACCTGCCCCAAACTTGTAAACAGTGGAGGGCTTTTTTGGCGTTGGGGTGTGCTGGGTATCGTTCGCCCTCTCTGTGCTTGAGCAGATCGCTTGGATGTGGGCGCTTTGATGCGGCATGGACTTTGTTTTTTTCTTATTTACACCTTCTACCGGATCCGGCTAAATTGCGGTCCAACGATACCCACCTCTAGGTATGACCTAGTTCTAATGGAAATGCGGAATACACAGATAGCTATCTGAAAATGCACTCAAATGCGCAACTCTATGCGCAACAATCTCTTCAAATGCGCAAACTTGGGAGATGGGTGCAGCCGAATAGGATGTGACATTTCTCGGGGATAGTCCCAGGACAAAATTGCCACCGTTGAACCAATGCGTGGTTGAAAACAGCCAGCAGAATTGGTGGACCGGTTCAAACGGTCAACCAGGAGACACAGCTTCGCATGAGGTTTTAGAAGGTCTTCATGGCAAAAAATGGAAATGGAAATACATGTTTGTGCGCAGAGGCGCTAACTTGTGTGATTCAAAGCGCATGAAAAGCAATTCAGGGGGCTTACCACCATCCACACATGTATGCACTAGAACCACATGGGCCTTGCAAACATTTTCATCACACAAAAGGCTGCGATGGACGCATATCTAGATGCACCTCAAGGGCCGCATCGTATTGTGCGCCATTAGACACTTGTTCACATGACCGATGATGTGTGTGCTTCGACATGCTTTTTGATGTGTTGTGTTGTTGTTACCGTCGAAATCACAACCCACTGGGTGCTTTTTGACTGATTGTACTCTTTTTTGTGGGGGAAAACCGAGATTCCGGGACGCAAGGCATGTGTGTTGAAGGAACCCTTTCGTCAGTCTGGCCAAGCGTACCCCGATGATGTTGAGCACGCAAAAGGTGAGGTAGCGTAACAGAGTACTACTTGATGATGTCCATGAGGCTACCGTCGTTCTTGTTAGAATCATCCTCTCATTGTCGTTTTTGTTCTTTGCCTTTTGGCTTGCCTTGGTTTCGACAGGGGCCTCGGCCGGCGATGCCCTGAGGCAGGGGCGGCCAGTTCTTTGAACTCGGCTCGGGCTGATTCCTTTGGGGAGATGACCTGTTGGGGTCTCTCTTTCTTTTCCTCCGATGATGGCGAACTATAGATTGATTTTGGGCAATCGAGCGCGGATGGTATGAGGTTACTTGATGGTGTCAGTCTCCATGGAGGCTGATGCTTTCTCCTTTTGGCCGAATGATCAGCCTCGTTTATTTTGGGTCTCACGCTACTCTTTGGAGTTTGGCTGCAACAGAGCCTCCAAAATCTGTACGGGGCTTTGAAGCCTGGGCCTTCAAATGGGGCGCTTTGTCCTACAAATGGGCCTTTGGCAATTCCATAATGTACTTCCTTTCCTCTTTCCTTAACGCTCTCTCTCTCTCTTCTACCCGCGGCTCTTCACACGCAGTTCTTGGTAGCCAAATTCTTCATCCTTTCTTCGGAAAGGCAATCACCAGCCTCAACGATCTTCGATTCCCCCTTGAGGTTCCACATTTCCTCGCCAGCCTCATGTGGGACAATAACAGGAATTCTGGTCAACACTGTAGCAGCAGACAATCCGCCCGCTGGTGGGTACCTCCCGACAGCAAAACGTTGTACAGCGGTAGCAACAATTTTTCCTGCCCCCCCCCCCCCCCGGTAAGGTAGCAGTGTGCCCTATGGCCCTACACGCGACAAGTAAGCATGCATCCACCATGTGACCCTTCCGTACTAATAAGAGGGGAGTTGCACCACGTCCATAGCCACTAACACAAAGGGGTATGGCGGGATGGGGTAAACGTGCCGCGTGTCCGCATGCTGGTTGGTGCAGGGTTTGCATGTGCTGCATACGTCACATCGGCCGATGACATTGTGCACTAAGTTGTACACTTGTGTTGCCAAAAAGTTGTAGAGCGGGTATCGCCTCTTGATCAGCCCCATGGGCTTATCTCCTGTGGGGTGGATATAGGCATGTACCCCTTGTACGACGCTCGCCGGTGTGCCTTGCAGCACAACAATCGTGTGGTTGTTGATGAGTTGCACTTTGCAATTGATACCGTGTTTCGTGCAAGCGGTGCTCATGCCATTGGGATGCTAGGTCCTGCGTTGAAATTCTCTCAACATTGTCACACTCCTCATAATTAGGGCACCAATTGGCGATTCAAATTTCAAGGGGGGTTCCTGGGGTCAGTATGGTTCTGCCCGTGGGTTTACTTTGACAACAAGTCCCATTGGTGGTAGTGGAGGGGTTCATTGTTTGCCACTCAACCAACGACCCACCGAACCATGCTCCTGTCTCTCTACTTCTTCATTACTTCCCTCTTGCTCCCCGCTCAATGTCCTCGCCTGTCTCTGTCACCTTCGCAACCTTCTCAAAGCTGCTCAAATTCACGTCGACCACCGATTTCACGTGGTACGCAACACGCACCGTGTCGAACAGCCGATTTACGCCGCAATGCACAGTGCGCGTGAACGCCTCCAAATGGTCTGAAAACACGACCTCGGTGCACTTCTTCACAGTACTAAAGCAAGGAGTACGCGCCTATAGTGGACACATGCGTTGCTCTAGCACTATGATGTATTTCACGTTGTTTGTCATTGAGGATGAATCAAAGTGACTACATGAAACCTATTGTCCCAACAAAGGGAGGGATAACTTGGCGTAAGAAAACTTTGACAAAGGCATACTCTTCATTGCATCAACCTCGGCGTTCCGTTCAGGTGCCTTTTGCCACATTGTGCGCTCTTTTGAAAATCATTCCCAAGCCTCTTAATCGAGACAATACCCTTAAAATTGTCTCGGTTCACGGGCTTTGTCGTTAATCATGAGGACTATGTCGTGCATTGGGACGTCACACGTGGTTCAAGAGTTGTTCATGGAGAAGAGGGCACGGGCGTGACCTTTTTGTGCCTTTGCGCCGTAATCGAGGCACTTTCTGTAATGCTCTTTCAACTGCGGCGGCTTCATCCTAATCAAATCAGCCAAGAGCATGTGGAACTTTTGCTTCCGATTTGCGTGCCGTGATCCCACAAACGTCCGGTCCCTCCAGCTGCCCCTTGCGAGCAGCACCCACGCCCCACCCCCCTTCGATGGCTCCACCGTCGTGAATTTGGTGAGTTTGGGTGTGGTGTATTCCTTGTGTTTCTTCTTGGGGGCTCAATGGAAAATGCTGGCATGTGCTTGGCATGGAGGCAAGCACATCACAAAGAAATGCCACAACATTATTTTTCATCACCACGCCAAGCAACAACTCATTGATTAGATCATGTACACCTCCAATATTCCACAATGCTTTGTAGGCACGCCTTTGCTGCCCCACGACGCCAATGGTCAAAACTGGCTCAAAACCATGATAGATATCGGAGAATTGGTGACTCCAATGTTCATACCTCCCCTTAGTTATATGCTAGCGGACCCTATGTATTTTGCCCTATGTAACCCAAGGTTCGCATCACAGCATAGAGGAGGCTGCTTTTGGCGCCATTGCTGTCCCGATCTATTCTCATCTCATAGCTTCCGTTGGGAGATCAGAAAATCTGATTCCCACGTCGTGTGTTGTTACAAATCTTAAAGACTCCACTAGATGTTTCACTAAACCACAATGATCACTTATCTCTCCCATTTGATTAACCGTTTGGAACCCAGAAAGCCCATATTCTCTAGAGTTCTTCAATCCATTGTTCACAGATTCTTCACATCAATTGTTGCTGCAAACGGTTGAGCGCATCCGCGTGCATGCGCTTGTCCATTTTGTGCCTGATTTTGCCTGAATCGGTATGTACCTCAGCTCTAGGGTGTCCTTAGCCTGTGCCGCCTCAGCTACTTCTAAGCGGCTCCGTGGCAAATTTGTGGGCACATAGGTGTGCAGTCTTTGAGTTGACGAAGTCCAATCACTCTTGTGGTGATATGCTTATGCATCTAGCACAGCACGTTGGGCATCCTGCGCAGCTTGGTAGTTGCCCAAGAGGTCCCTAATTGTCAGCGAGGATGACATCGCCACGTCCTTTAGGGGAGACCGGGTCTACTGGGCATAGATTGCAACGAGCGTGCCGGTGTCCAGCCCCTAAGCGTTCTCCACCAGCAACGGCCCGTTGTTGCTGTACGCCTGCACAATAGTGTCACGCGCTCTTTTGTTTTGGGTGTGATACAGAGGTATGGAGCCTCCGGCACCAGAGCAAGCAGCTCCGGGTGCATTGGCGGCCGGCCGAGCGACATGGTCGTGCGGTCAATGTGCTGCAGAGGCAGATGTAGCAGCTACATGCCAAGTGTCGACAGGTGTGGCCGCGACTTGATCAGTGTAGTGTCCTCCTACTTCACCTCCTTCTCCCCCACCTCCTCCACCGCCGCCTCTCCACCTCCTTTTTGAGTGCCGAACCCCTGACCATCCACAACCTGTGAACAGTGGAGGGTTTTTTCTCGGCATTGGGGTGTGCTACCCCCAGGGGTATCGGTAGCCCTCTCTGTGTCGGCGCAGATCGCTTGCATGGGGCGCTTTGATGGGGCATTGAATCTATTCTTTTCTTATTTACATCTTCTACCGGATTTGGACAAAATGCGATACTCGGCTCTTGGAATGGCTTAGTTCTAATGGAAACGGGGAACACACAAATAGCTGTCTAACAATGCACTCAGATGCGCAACTCTGTGCGAATCATTCTCTTCAAAAGCGCAAGCTTGGGAGCTTTGACAACAAGTCCCATTGGTGGTGGTGGAGGGGTTCATTGTTTGCCAGTCAACCACCAACCCACCTACGCAGTATTGAAGCAAGGAGTACGCGCCTATAGTGGACACATGCGTTCCTCTAGCACTATGATGTATTTCACGTTGTTTGTCATTGAGGATGAATCAAAGTGACTACATGAAACCTTCTGTCCCAACAAAGGGAGGGATAACTTGGCGTAAGAAAACTTTGACAAAGGCATACTCTTCATTGCATCAACCTCGGCGTTCCGTTCAGGTGCCTTTTGCCACATTGTGCGCTCTTTTGAAAATCATTCCCAAGCCTCTTAATCGAGACAATACCCTTAAAATTGTCTCGGTTCACGGGCTTTGTCGTTAATCATGAGGATTATGTCGTGCATTGGGACGTCACACGTGGTTCAAGAGTTGTTCATGGAGAAGAGGGCACGGGCGTGACCTTTTTGTGCCTTTGCGCCGTAATCGAGGCACTTTCTGTAATGCTCTTTCAACTGCGGCGGCTTCATCCTAATCAAATCAGCCAAGAGCATGTGGAACTTCTGCTTCCGATTTGCGTGCCGTGATCCCACAAACGTCCGGTCCCTCCAGCTGCCCCTTGCGAGCAGCACCCGCGCCCCACCCCCCTTCGATGCCTCCACCGTCGTGAATTTGGTGAGTTTGGGTGTGGTGTATTCCTTGTGTTTCTTCTTGGGGGCTCAATGGAAAATGCTGGCATGTGCTTGGCATGGAGGCAAGCACATCACAAAGAAATGCCACAACATTATTTTTCATCACCACGCCAAGCAACAACTCATTGATTAGATCATGTACACCTCCAATATTCCACAATGCTTTTTTGATGCATGGGGGTTGCCCCCCGGCGAGCATTACTCAAAGCGGCCTAACCACGGGCAAGAGCGCTCATGGGGAGCCGAAGTCCAAAGCAAGAAAAAGTATATACAACAAATAGTATATGAACCCGTTCTTGATTCGACCTGGGCACTGACCAGGGATCATCTGGGTGCAGTGCACTGCCCTGCTTGGCACCAGAGGCCAAATGGTTACCTGAACACCCCGCTGGGTGGTGGACCTGAGTAAAGTGCAAAGAAAAAAAATTCCACAATGCTTAATAGGCACGCCGTTGCTGCCCCACGACGCCAATGGTCAAAACTGGCTCAAAATCATGATAGATATCGGAGAATTGGTGACTCCAATGTTCATACCTCCCCTTAGTTATATGCTAGCGGACCCTATGTATATTGCCCTATGTAACCCAAGGTTCGCATCACAGCATAGAGGAGGCTGCTTTTGGCGCCATTGATGTCCCGATCTATTCTCATCTCATAGCTTCCGTTGGGAGATCAGAAAATCTGATTCCCACGTCGTGTGTTGTTACAAATCTTAAAGACTCCACTGGATGTTTCACTACACCACAATGATCACTTATCTCTCCCATTTGATTAACCGTTTGGAACCCAGAAAGCCCATATTCTTCAATCCATTGTTCACAGATTCTTCACATCAATTGTTGCTGCAATCGGTTGAGCGCATCCGAGTGCATGCGCTTGTCCATTTTGTGCCTGATTTTGCCTGAATCTGTTGCACCATGTGCCTCAGCCCTAGGGTGTCCTTAGCTTGTGCTGCCTCAGCTACTTCTAGACGGCTCGGTGGCAAATTTGTGGGCACATAGGTGTGCAGTCTTTGAGTTGACGAAGTCCAATCACTCTTGTGGTGATATGCTTATGCATCTAGCACAGCACGTTGGGCATCCTGCGCAGCTTGGTAGTTGCCCAAGAGGTCCCTAATTGTCAGCGAGGATGACATCGCCACACCCTTTAGGGGAGACCGGGTCTACTGGGCATAGATGGCAACGAGCGTGCCGGTGTCCAGCCCCCATGGCGCTCTCCTGCACGAGCGGCCCGTTGTTGCTTTACGCCTGCACAATGGTATCCACCCGCCCTTTCTTTTTGGGTGTGATACAGAGGTATGGAGCCTCCGGCACCAGAGCAAGCAGCTCCGGGTGCATTGGAGGCCGGCCGAGCGACATGGTCGTGCCGTCAATGTGCTGCAGAGGCAGATGTAGCAGCTACATGCCAAGTGTCGACAGGTGTGGCATCGACTTGATTAGTGTATTGTCCTCCTACTTCACCTCCTTCTCCGCCACCTCCTCCACCGCCGCGTCATCCACCGCCTTCTTAAGTGCCGACCCCTTGACCACCCACAACCTGTGAACAGTGGAGGGTTTTTTCTCGGCATTGGGGTGTGCTACCCCCAGCTATATCGGTCGCCCTCTCTGTGCTTGTGTAGGTCGCTTGCATGGGGCGCTTTGCTGGGGCACTGACTCTATTTTTTTTCTTATTTACACCTTCTACGGGATTTGGCTAAATTGCGCTGCTCGGCTCTTGGAATGGCTTAGTTCTAATGGAAACGGGGGATACACAGATAGCTGTCTAAAAATGCACTCAGATGCGCAACTGTGTGCGCAACATTCTCTTCAAAAGCGCAAACTTGGGAGCTCGGTGCAGCCGGATATAATAGGATGGGACATTTCTCGGGGATAGTCCCATGCCAAAATTGCCACTATTGAACTACTGGTTTGGGGGGGGGTGACCTTTTGGGGTCTCTCTTTCTTTTCCTCCGATGATGGTGAACTATAGATTGATTTTGGGCAATCGAGCGCGGATGGTATGAGGTTACTTGATGGTGTCAGTCTCCATGGAGGCTGATGCTTTCTCCTTTGGGCCGAAGAATCAGCCTCGTTTATTTTGGGTCTCACGCTACTCTTTGGAGTTGGGCTGCAACAGACCCTCCAAAATCTGTACCGGGCTTTGAAGCCTCGGCCTTGAAATGGGGCGCTTTGTCCTACAAACGGGCCTTTGGCAATTCCATAATGTACTTCCTTTTCTCTTTCCTTAGCGCTCTCTTTCTCTTCTACCTTCCGGCTCTTCACACGCAATTCTTGGTAGCCAAATTCTTCATCCTTTCTTCGGAAAGGCAATCACCAGCCTCAACGATCTTCTATTCCCCCTTAGGGTTCCGCATTTCCTCACCAGCCTCATGTGGGACAACAACAGGAATTCTGGTCAACACTGTAGCAGCAGACAATCCCCACGCCGGGGGTACCTCCCGACAACGAAATGTTGTACAGCGGTAGCAAGAATTTTTTTTGCCCCCCGCCCTCCCGGTATGGTAGCGGTGTACCCAATGGCCCTACACACGACGAAGCATGCATCCACGATGTGACCCTTCCGTACTAATAAGAGGGGAGTTGCACCACGTCCATAGCCACTAACACCAAGGGGTATGGCAGGATGGGGTAAACGTGCCGCGTGTCCGCATGCTAGTTTGTGCAGGGTTTGCATGTGCTGCATACGTCACATCGGCCGATGATATCGTGCACTAAGTTGTACACTTGATGAGCTCCATGGGCTTATCTACTGTGGGTTGGATATAGGCATGTACCCCTTGTACGACGCTCGCCGGTGTGCCTTGCAGCACAACAATCGTATGGTTGTTGATGAGTTGCACTTTGCAATTGATACTGTGTTGCCCGCGAGCGGTGCTCATGCCATTAGGATGCTAGGTCCGGCGTTGAAATTCTCTCAACGTTGTCATACTCCTCATAATTAGGGCACCAATTGGCGATTCAAATTTCAAGGGGGGTTCCTGGGGTTAGTATGGTTCTGCCCGTGGGTTTTCTTTGATAACAAGTCCCATTGGTGGTGGTGGAGGGGTTCATTGTTTGCCACTCAACCACCAACCCACCTACCCAGTACTGAAGCAAGGAGTACGCGCCTATAGTCGACACACGCGTTGCTCTAGCACTATGATGTATTTCACGTTGTTTGTTATTGAGGATGAAACAAAGTGACTACATGAAACCTATTGTCCCAACAAAGGGAGGGATAACTTGGCGTAAGAAAACTTTGACAAAGGCATACTCTTCATTGCATCAACCTCGGCGTTCCGTTCATGTGCCTTCTGCCACATTGTGCGCTGTTGTGAAAATCCCGTGAAACCTGCAGATTGGTCACCAGAGCCTGAGAGCAATCCAGCACCAAATCCAGTTTCCAAATGTGTGCTGCATTCAGATAAGGCTACCCTTCTTGCAAGGGCATCCGCTGGGGCGGGGGGGGGTACAATTTAACTGCTGCTAGTGACATCTTGATTCCACCCTGGTGTTTGAGGTTGGTGGCGCTTGATTGCGCCGTTGAGATTCTTGTCGGGTTTGAGGGTTTCATTTTGCCTTGTTCCGGTCTTTCTTTACGTTGCTTTGTGGAGTCTCTGCCACGGGTCATCGACTCCAATTTTAGAGACACTGTTTGTGCACCGTTGCGTAACTATGGGACAAAGTGGTTTGCGGGTCATGTTGGTGATAGAGTGGCTCAGTTGGTGATTGTGCCGTCTTTGTCTCGTCTGTTTCAAGGTGTAACAACATTGTCACACACGAACAGATGTGGACAAGGCTTTGGATCCACACGATTGCGGCAGGCAAATGACGGCATTGAGCGACGACTGTCTTTCTCCGATTCACAGGGGACTTAGCAGTGGGGCTGAATCTGCGCAGCCGCAAAGTACATGCGCTCCCGGCGCGAATTACGATGTTGATCCATGGTCTTCCTATCAGTGGGGTTCACAGCCAAGTACATGCCCTGGATGGTGCCCTCCAGTGGAGCCAGTTGCCAAGAGACCTAAGGGCAATGCCCCTGCTTCAGTACCAGGCCTCTTAATCGAGATGATGCCCTTGAAATTGTCTTGGTTCACGGGCTTGTCGTTCATCATGAGGAGCATGTCGTGCATTTGGATGTCACACATGGTTCAAGAGTTGTTCACGGAGAAGAGGGCACGGGCGTGACCATTTTGTGCCTTTGCGCCGTAATCGAGGCACTTTCTGTAATGCTCCTTCAACTGCGGCGGCTTCATCCCGATCAAATCAGCTAGCGGACCCTGTGTATTTTGCCCCGTGTAACCCAGCGTTCACATCACAGCATAGAGGAGGCGGCTTTTGGCGCCACAGATGTCCCGATCTATTCTCATCTCACAGCTTCCGTTGGGACATCCAAAAATTTGATATTCACGTAAGTGGGTGTTGACACTACCACGGAGGTCACAGATCTTGGTCTCCTACATACACACCGTTTGCTTATCATGTGTCGTTACATAACTTAAAGACTCCACTACATGTTTCACTAAAGCACAATGCTGAACTCTCCCATTTGATTAACCGTTTGGAACCCAGAAAGCCCATATTCCTGAGAGTTCTTCAATCCATTTTTCACAGAGTCTTCACATCCATTGTTCCTGTTGTTGCCTGAATCGGTTGCACCATGTGTCTCAGCCCTCGGGTGTCCTTGCCTGTGCTGCCTCAACTAATTCTAAGCGGCTCGGTGGCAAATTTGTGGGCACATAGGTGTGCAGTCTTTGAGTTGCCGAAGTCCGATCACTCTTGCGGTGATATGCTTTTACATCTAGCACAGCACGTTGGGCATCCTGCGCATCTTGGTCCTTGCCCAAGAAGGTGGCCTTGCCCAAGAGCTCCCCAATTGTTAGGGAGGGCGACATCGCCACGCGCTTTAGGGACGACCGGGTCTGAGCGCGCCGGTGTCCACCCCTGTGGCGCTCTCCACCAGGAGCGGCCCGTTGTTGCTGACGCTGGTGCTGGTGGTGTGCACTGCAGCAACGTGAGAAGGGCAGGCTTACCTGTCCATTGACCACAGCATGATCACCAGTGTGCAATGTGTGCGGGCCATGGAAGGTAACGCACCCGAACCGCCGCTTCACCACACATTTCTTGATGGTGCCGTAGGCCTTGAAGGCCTCTTGCATATCCCACAACGCCGTCTTATTGGTTAGTCTGCTGATATGGTACGTGGCACGCTCCAGCCCCAGGGCCGAAGGGGGTTTGGCATGACGCCCGGGTGTGGTGGTGTCTTTTGCAGCGGAGGGGAGTTGCAAGGCGAGGCGGCCTGTGTCTGCACAACCCCGTATGTGGCCCGGCCGCCCAACGACCCCTTCCCCTGTACCGACGCCGCACAGGAGCTTGAGGCGCTTGTCCACCCGCCCTTTCTTTTTGGGCGTGATACACAGGTATGGAGCCTCCGGCACCAGAGCAAGTAGCTCCGGGTGCATCGGGGGCCGGCCGAGCGACATGGTTGTGCGGTCAGTGTGTTGCAGCGGCAGATGCAGCAACTACATGCCGAGTGCCGACAAGTGTTGCAGCGACTTGATCAGTGTAGTGTCCTCCTCCTTCACCTCTTTCTCCGCCACCTCCTCCACCGCCGCCTCATCCACCGCCTTCTTAAGCGCCGAACCCCTGACCACCCACAACCTGTGAAGAGTGGAGGGTTTTTTCTGGGTGTTGGGGTGTGCTACCCCCAGGGGTATCGGTCGCCCTCTCTGTGCTGGCGCACGTCGCTTGGATAGGGCGCTTTGATGGGGCACCGACCCTAATTTTTTTCCTTCATATTTACACCTTCTACCGGATCCGGCAAAATTGCGGTCCGCCGATACTGAGCTCTAAGAATGACTTAGTTCTAATGGAAACGGGGAATACACAGATAGCTGTCTGAAAATGCACTCAAATGCGCAACTCTGTGCGCAACATTCTCTTCAAATGCGCAAACTTGGGAGCTGGGTGCAACCGGATAGGATGTGACATTTCTCGGGGATAGTCCCATGACAATTGCCACTATTGAACCACTACGTGGTTGAAAGAAGCAAGTTGAATTGGTGGACCGGTTCAAATGGTCAGCCCCGAGACGAGGCTCGGCATGAGGTTTTAGAAGGTCTTCATGGCAAAAAATAGAAATGGAAATAGATGTTCGTGCGCATGGGCGCTAACTTGTGTGACTGAAGCGCATTAAAAACAAGTCAGGGCGCTTACCACCATCCAATCATGTATGCAGAGGAACCACATGGGCCTTGCAAACTTGCGTCCCGGAATCTTGGTTTTTCCCCACATAAAAGAGTACAATCAGTGCCAAAACACCGACCGGGTTGTGATTTCGACAGTAACAACAGCCACAACAACATCAAACAGCATGCTGAAGTACACATATCGTCGGTCATGTGAACAAGTGTGTGATGGCGCACAGTACGATGCGGCCCTTCAGGTGCATCTGGATATGCGTCCATCGCACCCTTTTCTGTGATGAAAAGGGCATCTCTGTTGAAAGAACCCCCCGCGTCAGGTCCGGCCAAGCGTACCCCGATGATGCCGAGGTCACAAAAAGTGAGGTACCATAACATCGTACTACTTGATGATGTCCATGAGGCTACCGTCGTCCTTGTTAGAATCAGCCTCTCGTTGTTGTTTTTGTGCTTTACCTTTGGCTTGGCTTGGTTTCGACAGGGGCTTCGGCAGGGGATGCCCTGAGGCAGGGGCGGCCAGTTCTTTGAACTCGGCTGCGGCTGACTGGTTTGGGGGTGATGACCTGTTGCGGTCTGCTGCTGCCGACCTGAGGGATGTCTACCACGGCCACGTCCTGCCAGAGCTGCGCAGGACTGTTGCATTGGGGTGGCACCCACAAGGTCACCATTGCGTGCTAGTAGGTGAATGCACAGCCCAGGGTGACCAGTAACCAGTGCCACCGGCGCCCATGCCTCACTTGGCCGCATTGTGTGGACACCCCTTGCCGTCATCCATACCACTTCAGCAGCAGTCAGCATGGTGCCGTCAGGCGCCCCCACAGGATATGTCTTTTGTCAACAATGCACCGTTAGGCGCCCTCAGAGCTTAACAGCGTCTAGCGGCACCACGCCCTTGATTGGGTTTTATCTTGCCCCTGGAATCACCGACGTCCGGACAAAGTCCCTTGCTTTGACTGTGGAACCACAAAGCCCCCCCTCATTGGTTGTCACTGGTGTCCACACTAAATATCCCCCCTCAGCCCCCATGCCCAAGACCTGCCGTGCCAAGGGGGGTGGCCTGTTTGAATTTCAGACCCCCTTCCCCCCCTGCCCCCCAAAGTTTTCCAACGCGTGTTTCTCCAAATTGAGATTTCGGGGGAAAGTGTTGGCGCCGAAGGCGCTGAATTTTTTTTTTTGGCCTCTTGAGGGGGTTTTTTTTTTTACCCTACATGTCTATCTCAAAATACTCAGAATTTGGTGGAGAATGAAAAAATGGGTGAAAAACCCACAAAAAAATTTGACCCGCAACCGACCTTCGGGTCGGACGTTGGCTGATGGGAGCCAGAGCTAATGAGCAAAAATTTTTTTACCCCAGTTGTGTATGTTCCAAATGATCAGCGCGTCATGGGGATCATTTTGAGGTATGTATGTTGGGGTACCCACCGCCCCCCCCCCCCCCCCCCTGGGGAGGCCTGTGACACGGGGGCGTATGCGAGCCCAGTATCCGTTGCCTCATGGCCCTGGGGAGGCCGGCGGCTGACTGGTCGACCCACCTAGCCCCTCCAGACCCCCAACAGTTTTCGTACCCGGTCGGGGTCTAGAATTCGAACAGGCCGCCCCCCTCGTACCGTGTGCAAGAACCATCCGCTGGTTCCATGGCACATTTTTTCTGACACTACTTTCTTTTTCTTCCACAGAAGGGGTCTGCATCAGAACCAGTTGAACACCAGGTCATTCCATGCTCACTGGCATGTGCACTGCAGCCCAGTTTGCTGAAATTCTGGCCCTTGGTGTTCGTTTGCCCATGTGGTTTACTCTGAGAAAGGAAAGGGCATGCGTTCCCACGTGGAATGCGCTGGAAAATGCTTTTTCGCGGTGCAGGGCTGCTCATGACCGTGCGCAAGAATCATCACCCGGTCACACGGCATTTTTTCGGCGTGACAACGCTGTCCAAGGACCACCCGGTGGTCACAGGGCACATCTTTTGCTGGTTCCTGGGCAAGGGGGGGAGTGGGGGGTACCACAATGGCCACTGACCCATTGTACAGTTCTGCGTTCTCTTCTTGCCCTGTTCTTGCGAACCCCGGTGTTTCCTGCACCATCCACGGGGTGCCACTGCTGACGCATCACCTGCAGTACTTCAGAGGTGGACCAGGTCGCGCCCACTCCACCGTGCTTCATATTCCGCTGGTTCTTTCAGCCTACAGTCTTTGGTGCCTCATGCACAATACGAAGCCTACTCCTCACTGCCAGCAAGAGGCCTGTCCATCATCTCCAACGCCTCACTTCATCCTGCCCCTCACCCCCATCCTCCTTCCCCCTTGGAGCTGGTTTTGTCAAGCTCAAAGGTAATTGTCCGTTCTCAAGTTACATTGCCCTCATCAGTCCTCGCTGGTAACAGGGCAGGCCTATGGCTTGGCTGTGACGCGGGTACTTTATGGTCACTCGCTAAAGAACGCACAGGTCCCAGATCGGTGGGCTGGGGAGTCCGCCCGGGAAGGGGCACCAGTTGAAGAATGAGACTACCAGCGATATGTCTGACATTGTGCAGGTTTACTTACCGCTGTGCTGGTTGAACCAGCCCTCATCTTTGATAACCTCAGGGTGCCCTCTTCTGTCACCCAGAAAGGCGTCTATGGCAATGTCAGTGAAGAGCTTTCTGTTCTGACTTTGTTGCTTGCCAGCCGTGTGCTTTTGGGGTAAGGGTTAGCATTCCACATCTAGGGGGGGTAGATATTTGCAGGCACAACAACACCAATCCATGGCTGTCAAACGCAGCACAGGAAGGTGGAACTTGAAAAAGTATGCAAGAAGGGTGCATTTCAGGGCTGATTTCGCGTTTTTTTTTGCCCAAAAAGAGATCATTGAGCCCTTGATTGGGTGCAAAACCCATTAGACAATGATCAAAGGTGTTTGCAGTCATAACTGTGGTAACAGATCTGGCACGTAGTGAGGATTAGCTGAGTCTGAAACTAGGCCATCTAGTGGGAGACTGCCACGCCCATAGGCTTCCCAGCGTGCATGAGGGCACAATGACTGTATGCTGAAAAAGACAACGGTGTGAAGGCTGAGGGCTGAGATGAATCGGCAGGTTGCATTGCATAGAATATTAGTACCGGAGAGGGAGGGGGAGACGACATTCAGGCATAGCTAGTCACTATTCGCTACCGGCTGAGAACAGTCCCAATTTTGGTCCCCGCGGGATTTACCCCGGCCACGATAGCTAGGATACAATGCTACACCAATGGTAAACAGGCTGAAGGCAAAATATGGTATGGTGACGGAAGCAAACTAACCCAAGAAATAGGTGGGAGAACGGTTTACAGGGCAGGTGGCGCAATTACCTACGGTCCCCTGCAGTCACCACCCGAGTCACCGGGCCGCAAACTTCGTACCGTGCAAAAGCCCCCGCAAAAGCTTCAAAATTGCCGTTTGTGGGTGGTTCAATGGTCTTTGGTGTGTGCACGAACAGTTTTCGACCCTCTACAGGTCAAAAATGGAAAATTTTTGCAAACCATTTTTTTGATATGGTGACCACTTACAATGATGAAATATGCTATGTAAAGCATGTTTTAGCCCCGTTTTATGTGGTTTTCACCCGATTTGGGTATTGGGGGGGGAGGGCTCCCAAGGGGTGTAGGGCACAACCTGCTTATGCAGTTTTCCCGCCTCGGCAGCTCAAAAAAGGAAATTTTCCGAAACTGATTTTTTTTATACTTGGACCATCCAAAATGATCAAATATCCTATGTAAAGCATGTTTTAGCCCCTTTTTATGTGTTCTTCACCCTATTTGGGCGTGGGGGGGGGGGGGGGGGCTCTCAAGGGGTCTAGGGCACAACCTACTTATGGAGTTTTCCCGCCTCCGCAGCTCAAATGCCGAAACTGATTTTTCTGATACTTTGACCATCCAAAATGATCAAATATCCTATGTAAAGCATGTTTTAGCCCCCTTTTATGTGTTTTTCACCCTATTTGGGTATTGGGGCGGGGGGGGGGGGGGGGGGCTCCCAAGGGGTCTAGGGCACAACTTGCTCATGCAGTTTTCCCGCCTCGGCAGCTCAAAAAAGGAAATTTCCGAAACTGATTTTTTTTATACTCGGACCATCCAAAATGATCAAATATCCTATGTAAAGCATGTTGTAGCCCCTTTTTATGTGTTCTTCACCCTATTTGGGCGTGGGGGGGGGGGGGGGGCTCTCAAGGGGTCTAGGGCACAACCTACTTATGGAGTTTTCCCGCCTCCGCAGCTCAAATTCCGAAACTGATTTTTCTGATACTTTGACCATCCAAAATGATCAAATATCCTATGTAAAGCATGTTTTAGCCCCCTTTTATGTGTTTTTCACCCTATTTGGGTATTGGGGCGGGGGGGGGGGGGGGGGGCTCCCAAGGGGTCTAGGGCACAACTTGCTCATGCAGTTTTCCCGCCTCGGCAGCTCAAAAAAAGGAAATTTCCGAAACTGATTTTTTTTATACTCGGACCATCCAAAATGATCAAATATCCTATGTAAAGCATGTTTTGGCCCCTCTTCATGTGTTTTTCACCCAATTTGGGTGTGGGTGTGTGTGTGGGGGGGGGGGGGGTCTCAAGGGGTCTGGGGCACAACCTACTTATGGAGTTTCCCCGCCTCTGCAGCTCAATTTCCGAAACTGATTTTTCTGATACTTTGACCATCCAAAATGATCAAATATCCTATGTAAAGCATGTTTTAGCTCCTCTTTATGTGTTTTTCACCCTGTTGTTGGGGGGGGGGGGAAGGGTGGGCTCCCAAGGGGTCTAGGGCACAACTTGCTCATGCAGTTTTCTAGCCTCGGCAGCTCAAAAAAGGAAATTTCCGAAACTGATTTTTTTTATACTCGGACCATCCAAAATGATCAAATATCCTATGTAAAGCATGTTTTAGCCCCCCTTTATGTGTTTTTCACACTATTTGGGTGTTGGGGGGGGGGTGGGGGGCTAGCTCCCAAGGGGTCTAGGGCACATGCAGTTTTCCCACCTCAGCAGCTCAAGAATGGTTGTCCCTCTCCGCTCTTCGAGGTGCCTTGCCAAAGGCAATAAATTTTTTGCAGTCAATACAACCCTGGCTAGCGCAAACCAAGAATTAACCTATTATAACAAAGCAGTTGTGGACCATGCTCTACAACCTCCCCCCTGGGAGTGTTCGGACATGGATCTCCGGCTCACTATACAGGAGGAGGCAGTGAACAAACCCCTCCGCAAGATGGGTCCCTAGTCACGGGGGGGATATAGCCAAAGCAAAGACCAAGGAAGAGCAGATGGAAATCACACGGAATGATGAGGTCGATCGCCTTGCCACAATTGCAACAGGCCTACCGCTCCCGGACTACATGTCTGCTCACCCGTTTGATATCGCCGTCAAGGGCCCCCCCGCACCCACCCTGGCAAAAAAATGGGTCATTGAGAGGAGACACTATGACTTATTTTAGGGTACACACTAGGTATCTTGGCTGCCCCTCAAAGGAAGCCGTCGGATGACGTGGGTAAAATGGCCATGGAAAAATGAGCGGTGGGACGAATGTGGCACCCCCTGGGATCACAATGCTGCGCGGTCACCGCTGTATAACAACAGACATAGTACCACCATGCACAAATGGCGTTTGCTGCATCAAAATCTGGCCAAAATATCCGCATGGTAGCACGACATTGTGACAAGGGTGGTGCAGAAAAAAAAAGTGCACCCACATAGGAAACAACTTGGCGATACTCCCATGGAAAGTGGGGATAGCATTTAAATTATCCAACCTTCAATTTGGATACAACCGGACTGCTTTACGGGAGAGGGCCTTGCCGTAGCCTAGTTTGGGGCTTAATTAACTGAGTCAAGGCCCCCCTGCTTCGATGTTATTGGGGACATTTTGAAATAACAAATAACGTACCCTGTTTTGAGATAGCCCCCGATTTACATTGCTGAAGTAGGTCAAAAAGACCACTTTGTCGACATTGATCGGAGATACAAATGGGTTGGCATTTTCTCAAAGGTGTCGCATGAAAAAAATGCCAATACATCTGCATGATAGCGTGACAATGTGACAAGGTTGATGCGACAATAAAAGTACACCCACACAGGAACCCATTTGGCGATACTCCCATGGAAAGTGGGGATATGCTTGGAATTATCCAACCTTGAGTTTGGATACAACGCGACTCCTGAACGGGAGAGGGCCTTGCCTTAGCCTAGTTCGGGGCTTCATTCGGAGAGTCAAGGCCCCTGTGCTTCGATGTTAGTGGCGACATTGTGAAGGAGAAAATAACCCCATGCTTTTTTCAGATAGCATACATTCTACGCTGCTGAAGTAGGCCAAAATGACCACTATGTGGACCTTTACAGTATATCTTAACTTGTGGGCCTTTGTGAAATCACTACTTTCTCAAAAGTGTTGCATCAAAATTTGGCCAAAATACCCGCATGGTAGGATGACAATATGACAAGGGTGATGCAACAAAAAGTGTTCACCCACATAGGCAACAATTTGACGATACTTCCTTGGAAAGTGGGGATAGGCTTGGGATTATCCAACCTTGAGGTTGGATACTGCCGGACTGCTCAACGGGAGGGGGGCAATGCCGTAGCTAGTTGCGGGGCTTAAAAAGCGGAGTCAAGGCCCCTGTGCTTCGATGTTGTTAGCATTTGAAGGCCAAAATAACACACCCCTTTTTGACACTACGCCAATTCTACGTTGCTGAAGTTGGTCAACATTTGGAGGATATCTAGATTATTTGGCATTTGTGAAATCATTACTTTCTCAAAAGTGTCTCATCAAAAAATGCCCAAAATATATGCATGGTAGCATGACAATATGACAAGGGTGCAACAAAAAATACACCCACATAGGAAACAATTTGGTGATACTCCCATGGACAGTGGAGATAGGCTTGGAATCTTGCAACCCTGACTTCAGATACAACTGGACTGCTTAACGGGAGGAGGGCCTTGCCTTAGCCTAGTTGCAGCACTTAAATAGCGGAGGCAATGCCCCTGTGCTTCGATGTTTTTGGCGACATTTTGAAGGCCAAAATAAGGTACGCTTTTTTCTTTATATAGCGCGCATTCGGCATTGCTGAAGTAGATCAAAATGACCAGTTTGCCGACGTTTACCGGAGATCTAAATGAGCCCACTTTCTGAGTGTCTATTTTCTTTCTGTTTTTTTGCGCAGACATTTTTGCCCAACTTGTGGTGCCTGCCACACCACAAGTGCACGGTGCCATGTGATAATGCCACATCGCAGTCATGGTGCATCGATTTGCCCGAATCTCCTTCTCTTTTGACCACCTGAGTTTTGGCAGTTCTATTGAGGCAGTGTCAGTGCGGCTGCGCAGGCAAAGTCCTTTGGACACAGATGTGCTGCATGAGACAGAGCAGATTGCACCATGCGGGAGCCTTCCGCCACTGTGGCTGGCAGTGGACGCTGAGCTCGACGACCAGACCTCGTTCATCCTGATCGATGTCGAGTGCCACCCCACCGACAACCCCACCACTTTCACCGAGGCCTTCCTGCGCCTGGCGGTTGGAGAGTTGTTCCAGTCCGGTGCGCACCGCAAGATCCACATGCACGGGGGATCCGAGAACCCCTTCGTAGAGGGCGACGATTGGGTAGACGTGGTCACTCAACCCTGCTCCCAACAGGACGTCGGCGAGGCTGGAGTGCTGGACCAAGTGATATGGTGGTCCCACGAGGAGGCAGAAGCTTTTGAGGAGGTGGAAGAGGAGCTGATTGCCGACGCCGTGGATGACCTCCCGGATGAGCCGGCGCCCGCGTTGCTCTCTCCCGCGTACGCCGACGAAGAGGGGCTGCTTTACCGGCCCAACGGCAGTGGCCTGCCCCGACGGGCTCCCAAAGCCGGGAATAGTCTCTTTTTTGGGGACGGGGAGCAGCTCGTGGCCCTGGAGCCCACGAGGGTCGCTGGCAGTCTGCGGGTCAGCCCCCGGGACCCTGAGGACCACGCC
Organism: Eutreptiella sp. 'Long Island Sound 2002'; assembly: GCA_964036045.1. Taxonomy (NCBI): domain Eukaryota; phylum Euglenozoa; class Euglenophyceae; order Eutreptiales; family Eutreptiaceae; genus Eutreptiella; species Eutreptiella sp. 'Long Island Sound 2002'. Next base: position 126,459,876 of record OZ038383.1, on the reverse strand, counting down.
CTGTCTCCGCCGGCGGCGACGTCCACTGACGAGGCCATCCACGAGGACATCAGCCATCGGCAGAGAGCCAAGCGGCGGCGGAAACGCAAGGCCAAGAAGGAGCGCACCCGAGTTATCAAGGGCGTCCCGAACTCAATGAAGTCCGAAGAGCTGCTGCGGGTGATTGGGCAGGTCGTCGGATCGGACAACGTGGCCTCGGTCCTGCACGTCCACCAGCACATATCGCAGCCCCCGCCCTTCGACCTGCCGCCCACCCACCCCCCGCCGCCAACCGCCAGCAGCACCGCCCGCCATGGCCCGTGGCCCGCAGGCCCACAAGAGAACGCGCCGCCCTCGCCGGCCCCCGCTCCCTCTCATGCCCCGCACCGACGGCCCGAGCCGCCACACCCGCCGGCGGACCGGGAGACCGAGACCTCCAAGTTCCTGGTGACGCTCAAGAACGCGGAGCAGGCGCACCGTTTCGCGGAGGAGATGGCGGAGATGGTGGCGGAGAATGACTGGGAGGTGGCGGAGCTGGAGGTTGAGGAGGAGTACCTCTTGGAGGACGAGGGCATTCCGGTTTCGCCGGTGGAGGAGCAGCCGGACGAGGCCGTGACGGACCCGTGGGGCCTTGCGGGCCCCGACGGGCAGCTGCAGTTTATGGTCCCGGCCAACGGCCCCGCAAAGCCCCGGGCGAGCCTGGGCTCCCTCAGCGGCTCTTTTGGCTCCCTCGGCTCCTTCGGCACGCCGCTGGACCGGACCCCGTCCACGCAGTGGCGCTCCGCGCACGCGGCCTCCCGCCGCGAGGGGCTGCAGGAGCTGCGCGTGGCCGTGCCGGGGGCCCGCATCCCGCGGGCGCCCTCCGGCGGCGTTGCGGAGTGGGACACCGGGGCCGGCGCCGGCGCGGGGGTCTCCCCCACGAGCAGCCCGGAGCACCGCTGGCGCGCGATGATGACGGCGACGCCGGTGTCCCCTACGAGGCCCTGGCGCGGGTCCAGGGCCTGGGACGTGCCCGCGGACGGTATCGTTGATTGTTTCCAGGCGGGACAGCAGTGGGCGGACCCGGACCTGGGCTTGAGCACCAGCAACTCCATCGAATGCGCTGATGAGACGCTGTTTGCAGTGGGGGAGAAGCCGCGCGCCGGCCGCCAACGTCCACTGGGAGACGACCCGCATGCACTGCCCCCATCGGACAGTGTGGTCTCGGATGCCTCGAGGCTCGGCGGCCCACAGGTCCCGTTTCGGAATGCGTACGACGACCCAACTGCCGGTGACCGGCTGAATCCTGAGCTCGGCGGCATCACGAACGACTTCCAGAGGCCCGATGCCTCCGCGACGACGGAGCAGTGGAATGCAGCGCTGACGGAGACCGTGGGTGAGGACGCGGTGCTATGGACGGATGAGATCGTGATAGACAGGCAGAGCCACGGCGCTGACGGTGGGGATGGCGATGCAGAGGTCAGTGGGACAGGCAGACGAAAGAAGGAAGTCATCACGAAGTACTTCAAGAGGCCTACCACCGCCACGACAATGGAGCAGTGGACGGCGGCGCTGACCGAGACGGTGGGAGAGGACGCCGTCTTGTGGACGGATGAGGTTGTGATAGAGCAGGCCCTGGACGTTGATGGTTCAGATGGCGATGGTGATGCAGGGCAGGCGGTCTATTACGTGGCGCGCCTGAAGAACACGGCACAGACCCAGAACATGCAGATGGTCAGGGCCGGAGGAGGTGAGGAATGGTGGTGCGACGCTGACGGGGCGGATGACGTCGAAGAGGACGATATCCAGTACGACTTTCAAGTGCGCAGGCGTCGGCGCAAAGCCACCGATGTTGACGTGTTCCAATTGGTCCAGCAAGGCCCCGATGGCGAGCAGGTGGTGGTGCACGAGGCAAAGCTGCAGGTGATGTCTGGCCCCCCGCTGTTCCACGTTGCGTACGTCAGCGAAGTGGACTATGGGGCTCAGCCGGACAGCGGAGAAGAGGAGGACTGCAGCGCGGATGATGAGGGCACGGACAACGACCGCTCGCTGTCGGATGAGCGATCGACATGCCCTTCCACAGGCTCCTGCCTCGAGTCGCAAATCGCGGCATCTGCCGGTGGTGACAATCCGGAGCGGCGCCAGGAACACCGCCCCACTTCTGCTTTAGGGTCCAGTAGTCACGGGGCCCACCAGAAGGAGGTCGTCACAAAGTACTTCAAGAGGCCCAGTGCCTCCGTGACGATGGAGCAGTGGAATGCAGCGCTGACGGAGACCGTGGGTGAGGACGCGGTGTTATGGACGGATGAGGTCGTGATAGACAGGCAGAGCCACGGCGCTGACGGTGGGGATGGCGATGCAGAGGTGGCGGTGTACTATGTGGCTATGATGAAGAGGACCAAAGACACGCAGGGCATTCAGATGGTGCGCGCCGGTGATGATGATCAGTCGTGGTGCATCACCGAGGGAGTGGACGACTGTATCGAGGACTTGGATGGTTTCCGGCGTTGCAAGCTGCAGCAAGCGGACTCCGCAGCAGGTCCCTTCAGGTTGGTGGAGCGAGGGCCGGACGGGAACGAGGTGGTGGTGCACGAGGCAAAGATGCAGCAAATGCACGGTCCCCCAGTCCTGCACGTCACATTCGTGAGTGAAGTGGATGACAGGCCGGAGGAGGACGTGTTCAGTCGGGACAATGGTATTGCGTCTCAAGACTCGTCTCAGCGGTCCCAGTGTTTCGCGAGCAGCAGTGCTCGCGGTGATGTGTTTCAGCCTCGGGTGCAGGAAGGAGTTGTCACGAAGTACCTTCAGAGACCTAACAGCGCTGTCACGATGGAACACTGGACCGCTGCACTTGCTGAGGCCGTGGGACAAGACGCAGTATTGTGGGTTGATGAGGTCGTGATAGGGCGGGCTGTGGACACTGTTGAGGATGATGGGGCGGGAAAGGAGACGGTGTACTATGCTGCGCGGCTGAAGAAGACAGAACGGACTCAGAAACTAGAGAATGTAAGAGTTGGAGAAGGTGCTGAATTATCCTGCCGTATTGACGAAGAGACCTGCTGTGCTGAGGAAGAGGAGATTCAGAACGAGTTCGTGGCGTGCAGGCCACGGGGCAGAGGCAGCCATGATGTCGACGTGTTTCGCCTGATGAGCTACAATGCTGAAGGGCAAAAGGTGGTGCTGCATGAGGCCCGCCCACAGCAGATGGCCGGCCCACCATTGCTGCACGTGGCGTATGTCAGTGACGTGGTTGGCGACTTCGCCTGCCTCGCATCCCCCAGGGAGGAATTGCCGCGGGAACAACCCCCACATGCCGAGCCACCGCTACCAGCACTGCTGTGCAGTAAGTCCCCTGGACAAGGCAGCCCTGCAAGAGCCGCCCGCTCTCCAGTGGAGGTGACCTCCACAACAGGTGTTGTTTCCACCGGTGATGACAATACAAGCGACCCTGAGGACGAGCACAACCTGCATCACATCCATGTGGAGCTCGAGATGTCACCCTCGGGGCTGCTGGATCTGCTGCCCCGCAGTCCCGTTGCTGCACCAAGCTCCAGTCCTGGAGTTGCCCCATCCCCTCTTGTCTCTGGTGTTGCACTGTGCCCCAGCAACTCCAGGTTGGATGTCCCCAGCTCCCCAGCTCTGGCCACCACAAAGGGGCTGCAGACGTTGCCCCCAACGCGACCGCAGTCTGCGCTGCTGCCTGTGCTTGCGCCTGCGGATGTGCCCTCACAGGACAGCACTGCAGCGACGCAGTGGCTCTTGAGCAGCGTGCCTTCGGATGTGCCTGTGACGGTCCTGCGCACTGTGCTGGCCCAGCACTGTGGCCACACCGACTTCCGTGTTGCCCCTGCAGGGGCTGGCAGTGTAGAGCCGGACGCAGGGCGTGCTTATTGCGTCCATTTTCTGAACCGCACCGCCGGGCGCACGGCAGTCGCTGCAGGTGCAGGCACACTTGCCATCCCACACAATGGCGGCACCATTGAAGTGGGACTGCAGCCATGGCCCAGGAGTGGGGCTGGATCGCCTGAAGGGACTCCAGTGGGGCCATGCCCCGCGCTGCCACGCCCCAACAGCGAGAAGAGTGAGGTGGCGGCTTGCACACGCCTGTCCTGGGAGCACAGTGACACGCTGCTGCAGACTGCAGGTGGATGGATCCAAGGCTGGGACTTTCACACAGTGTCCAACCCTGACCAACTGAAGCTCACAAACCTTACCTCCACTTCAGCAACGCTGACCTGGAAGAGGCCTACCAACGCCAGCCCAATGCTCGTGCTGCGGTATAAAGTGCTGCTAAGCCATGACAAAGGGAAGAGCTATCGTAAAGTCGCTGTGGTCAGCGACACCAGCATCACACTGCAACCGCTGGCGACCAATACCATGTACCATGTGTCAGTCACCACTGTTTTGCCAGCAGAGACCCGTGTACTTCCGGCCGTGCGTCCACCTGCCAAGCGGAGCAAAATCCTTCATTTTCATACCAAACCTGCGTCGAAGCCGTGGAATGCAATATCTGGGGGACATTCCTCAAAGAGCTCCCGTGACAACGCCACGATGGACAAGAGTATTGGGAGCTACGGTCTGAACGACAGTGTTGCGGATGTGAACGGTGCCACCATCAAGAAGAAGCCACTACAGAATCAGCGCATTCACCCCTACGGTCCTGCTGGTCCTGCCAAGCGGTTGCCACGAATAACCCGGTAGCCCCCTGTGCAAGGCGCATCGTGAACTGCATGGTACCCAGGCGCTAACCTTGACCTGAGCCTAACCATGACCTAAGCCTACCCTTGACCTAAGCCTACCCTTGACCTAAGTCTGATCCCCATCGTGTCGTTTGGGATGTGCCGGGGAGGGGGAAATTGGGCAGCCAAGGCGGTAAATTTGACAGAGTGGGAGTACCCTAGCCAGCTCATCCCCACTGCAACACACTCAAGGGGGAGTAATTCCCCTATGTGCTACTTTTGCGGCGACTACACCCGGAAAAAAGGCTGAGAGCGGCCCGTTCCTCAAATGGTCGACACAGGGGCAAGGAGGGCAGGATTCAGTGACTCTTGATGCCAGTAATGGTCTACCCGAAGGATTATTGGGTCGGTCTCCCATGCCGCCAGTTAGCTGCTGCCAGGCAGGTAAACGATGTACTAGAGGTGCCCAGAGTTGGCGGTTCTCTCTTCTTGCCTTCAATACTCTGGATGCACGCTGGACCCTGCTACACACTGCCGCCTGTAAATATATTTGCCCCAGGTTGTTGAGCCCAGGCAACCGGTTGTTGACCCCAAAGTGGTGGATATGTCACCTCCTCATTGCATTTGTCAAGACCATGTTGTGTGACAGTATTCAAATTGCATCCTCTTGTGCTGACACACGAAATATACCCTCTTTAGGCAAGGATTTCCTCTTGACTGTATTCACCATCTGCTATCCCCACAGGCTCACCTATTAATGAAGGCTGTAAGGTTGCAGGCTCTGGGTTGTGGGTTTTAATGGCAGAGGATTGCCAACTGCACCTCAGACTGAGGCCCATGCACACGACTACTGTGCCAGTCTCATGTGTGTCTTTCCAATGTTTTACGGACATGGGCAAGCTTGAACGTGACTGGGTTCCCAAAGGCCCAAGAAGAGGTTTGTTGTGGGGGCAGGTTTTGATGAGGGGAAGGGGGACATTTGGCATTTCGAGTTGGCCTTTCATTTTACCTCCGGCACAAAGCGATTCACAAGTGCACACATGAGAACCAGCATGACAACGTCAACAGGGGAACCATGGGGGACCAGCCATGAGCTGAATCCCGTATCAAGGCCCCCGTGCTTCGATGTTACTGGCGACATTGTGAAAATAACCTGCGCTTTCTGGAGATAGCGTGCATTCTACGTTGCTGAAGTAGGTCCAAATGACCACCATGTGGACCTTTATAGTATATCTTAACTTGTGGGCCTTTGTGAAATCACCACTTTCTCAAAAGTGTTGCATCAAAATTTGGCCAAAATATCCGCATGGTAGCATGACAATGTAACAAGGGTGATGCAACAAAAAGTGTTCACCCACATAGGCAACAATTTGGTTTAATTACTTCCATGGAAAGTGGGGATAGGCTTGGAATTATCCAACCTTGAGGTTGGATACTGCCGACTCGGCAAATTGCTGATCATTGCGGGTGGGGTGGATGCACAGGGGGGGGGGGGAGATTGGACAGAAACCAACCGTGTGCTGGGTATTAGTGACGGGTATGCGGCATGGGACGAGCTGCCACGGATGTACAGCCCCCGCAGAAATGCGCGTGGAGCGCCTTTTGGTGATTCGATCCTTGTTATAGGCAGGTCCAACGGTGACTGGTTGCATGGCAACTATGAAGTACTGCATGGCGTCGAGATGTACGATCCCTTGCTGTGCATCTGGCTACGCTGTAATCTACCCCACGTGTCGAGCGCACAAGTGACACCACGCGGGGTAGGACATTTCCATACGCCCGTACCGCCCTCCCTCATGTCACCCGTAATGACGATCGGAAACGCCTAAAGGGCGTGAGCCTTTCCGAGTGTTTGCACTACCGATGGCCCAACAGGCGAGAGCTGACGTGACCTGGTACAGTGGAAAAGGGAGGTAGGTGCTTGCCCCTGACTCCAACCATTGAACTTTTGGACAGCGCAAGGCAGTGAACTGGATCTGATACACTTAACTGGAAGCAAACCAGACCGCAGTGACAGGCGTGGTTGGAGCTAATTGCACTGAAGTCAACCTGACCCATTGTGGCCCCATGTCACCCAGGGCATCCACACGATTTGACTCGCTGATGCCTCTGGAGATGGGATCGCCGACCCCGAATCCCCCCAGCAGCCCTCGCGGTCCTTTTTCTGTTCAATGAGGCATCACAATCGGACGACACCATATCTTGTAGTACAGAGGGGTCCGGATGCCAAATATCCCCCCCCCCCCCTCGTAGTACCATGTCGCTTTTGTCTTTTGTAGTTTAAGGTGGGGTGTGTACCCTGGAGTCCATGGTTCATGGCTAACCGGCGCCTATGGGGGGGGGGGGGATGAGCTTACCCAGATGCCCCATGGATCATTCGATTGCTGTCTTGTGTGGCGACCTCAAGGCAACATTCAGCGCTGATCTGGTTTGCGCTGCAGGGAAGCAAGCCCCCCCCCCCCCCCCCCACTTGTATAAGCCACGCCCTTGTCCAAGCTACAGTAGGCGTAGGGACCGTAATAATTGTGTACGTAATTCAATTACATACGAAATGTAGTGTGGCCACAGCGCATGTGGCCCGTGCACGTGTGTGTCGGCAGTTGTATGTGTTGCACGCAAGCCACGCCCTTGTCCAAGCTTCAGTAGCCGTAGGGGCCATAATAATTGTGTACATTGGCGTAGCTTATACAAGGGGGGTGGGGTACTGTGAGTCGTGGCAACCACCATATGCCTGTGTCACGGGGGTATATGCGAGCTCAGTCTCCGTTGCTGATGGCCCCCCCCACCAATAACAATGTGTTCTGGGCCTAAGATATGCTAACCCGGTCCATGGGGTCCATAACCGATAACCGGGTTTCGATGGGGGATGCGCTGACCCGAATCAGCACAAGCGGCGGAACACCCGAACTGATTGAGTCTGGCATGAGGTCGGGATCATGCGGGTTGATTCAAAGCCTGGTCAATGCTCACCAATGACACACACACTTTTCCGGGTGTGTACCTTCGCCCCCCCGTGTCCATCCCCCCCCCCTGTGTCCATCCCCCCCCCCTGTGTCCATCCCCCCCCCCCTGTGTCCTTCCCCCCCCCCCCCAGGGGGGGAACCGTCACTTGGCCCATGAACAATAAGAAATCAATAGGAAATCACAGGCGCCGAAGGCCCTGAAGAAAATTTTTGGTTGGGTTATACTAGAATTGGCTGGTTGGGAGTGGTGTACGGTCCCCCCCCCCCCCCCCCAGGGGGGGAACCGTCACTTGGTGACGGTTCCCCCCCTGGGGGGGGGGGGGCCGTCGTCCCTTGGGGGGGGATGGACATGGGGGGGGGGGGAAGGTATTATGTGTCACGTGACCTGAACCAGTCCTAAACCCACTGTGTTTTCACAACCCACAGTTTCCCCAGCAACTGCAGTTTTGCAACCTGTCCCTCCTCAGTCTGTATTTTCTTGTATGTTGCCTTCCTTCACCCACCCACCCTACCCAACCCATGGCCCTGCTTACCCACCCACCCGCCCACGCACCCCAGCCACACCTAACCACAGCTGCAGGGTGCAGGTGCCGGCGGAGATACCCCAATGGCTCCCCCCAAAATGTGTGACAGGATTTGAGTTGTGCTCTGCGGGCTGGACATGGGGACGACAGGGAGGCAGGGCATGTCTGGCCAGCAAGGACAGGCCACAGCAAAACCCACTGTGTTTTTCAACCTCAGGAACAAGCCACATGACCTACTGCGCAAAAGTATAGAGTCGCTTGGTTGTGTGTTTTTAGAGGCAATTATCTGCAAAAGTGGACATGCCGAAGGCATGGAATTCCTCAACCGAATTTTTCGATATGCTGACCACCCATACTGATCAAATATTACATGTTTTGTTTGTGTGCAGTTCACCTCATTTGGCCATTGGGTGCTTCCCAAGGGACTGGTACACAACTTGCTCATGCAGTTTCCGACTCGAACAGCTCAAAAACCCACAAACACCTCGAAGAGAGGCCATTAGATCAAGCGCAGGCGCGGACCCGTACCACCCCCCCTTTTTGGGGTCGTTCGTTTAGCATACCCCAAGGCATGATATTGGATGTCCCGACCCTTGCAAAATCGTTATCTTGCCTGACAAACGATCGAATTTTTGATTTTGAGGCCCCTGAAACTGGATACCACATCTGGGGGGGCTGGAGGGGGGGGGGGGGGGGTCAAAAGTTTGTGGTTAGAAGGACTTGGACCAGGGTCGGGTCAAACAGAGCTGATGGGTCAATCGGCTCAGGTGGGCGGTCGTCCGGCCTGATTTGGACCGGCGACAGGCCTAGTGTCGGCCGATTGGTCTACCACTCGACCACTGACTATCCTCATAGAAGCGATGTTCCCCACTGTTTGTAGCTGTGGTCCGCCACTGAAAGTGGCTAAACTGTGTGTTTCTGCCTGCCTGTCTGCCTGCCGCCAGGATAGGCCTGCCAAAAGACCTTACTACCTCAGCCCAGCCCCAAATCCCACACGACAACGTTCTGTGTGGGCCTTGTGTGGAACTCGCTCGGAGAGGTGAATGCCGGGCGGTTGGGGTCTGAAGCCTCTGGTACACTGGGTCTGCGCAGGTATGGGGTCATCTTGAATTTGCTGTAAAGTTGGACTGCTTAACAAGAGGAGAGCATTGCCGTAGCCAGTTCCGGGGCTTCAAAAGCGGACTCAAGGCCCCTGGGCTTTCATCTTATTGGCGGCATGTTGAAGGCAAAAATGATGTACGTTTTTTCCCAGATAGTGCCCATTCCGTTTTGCTGAAGTAGGTCAAAATGACCATTTTGTGGACATTTACAGGATGTATAATTTTTGTTTGCGTTTGTGAACTGTCCACTTTATCAAAAGTGTCGCTTGAAAAAATGGCCAAAATATCCGCACGGCAGCATTACAATATGACAAGGGTGATGCAATGAAAAACACCCAGCCACATAGGAACCAATTCGGCGATACTTCAATGGAAAGTGGGAATAGGCTTTTAATTATCCAACCTTCAGTTTGGATACCGCCGGACTCCTTAACGGGAGAGGGCCTTGCCGTCGCCTAGTTTGGGTTTAAATCGCGGAATTAAGGCCCCCGTGCTTCGATGTTGTTGGCAATTTTTTAAAGGCCAAAATAACTTATGCTTTCTTTCAAATAGCACCCATTCAGCGGTGCTGAAGTAGTTCAAAATGACCATTTTGTGGACATTTACAGAATATCTACCTTTGTCCGACTTTGCGAAATCACTCTTCTCTCAAAAGTGTCTCATGACAAAATGGCCAAAATATCCGTATCAGAGCATGGCAATATGACCAGGGTGATGCAACAAAAAAAGTCCACCCACATAGGACCTAATTAGGCGATACCCCCATAGAAACTTCGGATAGGCTTTGAATTATCCAACTTTGAATTTGGATACAAGTCTATCCAAATTCAAAGTTGGATAATTCAAAGCTCGTGCCTCAATGTTATTGGCGATATTTGGAAGGCCAAAATACTGTATGCTTTTTTTCAGATAGCGCCCATTCGGCGTTGCTGAAGTAGGCCAAAATGACCATTTTGTGGACATTTACAGGGTTTATATTTTTGTTGGTGTTTGTAAAATGACCATTCTCCCAAATGTGTTGCATGAAAAAATGGCCAAAACGTCCGCATGGAAGTATGACAATATGACCACGGTGATGCAATGAAAAAAGTCCACCCACATAGGAAAGGCTACCCCCATGGAAAGTGGGAATAGACTTAAAGTTATCCAACCTTAAATTTGGATATTGCCGAACGTCTTAACGGGAGAAGGCCTTGCCGTAGCCTAGTTCGGGGCTTAAATAGCTGAGTCAAGGCCGCCGTGCTTCGATGTTATTAGGCACATTTTGAATCCCAAAATAACGTATGCTTCTTTGGAAATATCACCCATTAGGTGGTGCTGAAGTGGGTCAAAATAACCATTTTGTGGACATTTACGGGATATATAATTTTGTTAGCCTTTGTGAAATCACCATTTTCTCGAAAGTGTCGCATGAAAAAATGGCCAAAATATCCGCACGGTAGCCTGACAATATGACAAGTGTGATGCAACGAAAAAAAATCACCCCACATAGGTAGAACCAAAGCACGGAGGGCCTTGCCGTAACCTAGTTCGGGGGTGAAATAGCGGAGTCAAGGCCGCCGTGCTTTGATGTTATTGGCGACATTTTGAAGGCCAAAGTGACCACTTTGTGGACATCAATAGCACAAATGACTTTGGTGGTGTTTGTGAAATGACCACTTTCTCAAAAGTGTCGCATGAAAAAATGGCCAAAATATCTGCTTGGCGGCATGACAATATGACAAGGGCGATGCTACGAAAACGCAAGACCTGGGGACTCGGGGCGGCAGCCACTACGGCCATTTTAGCGGTTGCCGCGCCGGCAGGTGCAGCACGACCGGCACAGGGCGGGCGATGGGGGCGCGGGACGCGCGGTGGCGCCGCCGCAAGTGGCCCTATACGCAAGGCACCCCCCCCCCCCCTGTGCCGCCTGCACGCAGCGCGGAGCGGAGCACTGCTGCCGGCGGGCGCACGAAGGGCACCGCATGGATGCGGCGCAAGCGCGCGTGGCGGCACGAGCATTGCGGGCGTGGCTGCAGCCCGCGCCGCCAGCCGGGGCCGGACCGGCGGTGGCTTCACGGCCCGTGCGGGATCCGCCACACGGTTGCAAGCGCCCCCGCTCACGGTCCGCGTCACCGGAGCGAGCAACGCGAAGTGCGCGCCCGGCGTCACGCGAGTGCGCGCGCCACCCAAGGGAACCCTCCCACCCCGCGTCTCGATGGGGGGGGCACACAGCCTGAGCGGCTCAAGTATGTTGGATGGGCGGGGGGAGCTCCGGCGGCCCTTGCCGCCCCCCCCCCCCCCCCCCTCACTCCCCCCGGGGGGAGCGCCAGGGCAAGGGGGGGCAACAGGGGGTCGGCTGCAGGTGCCACACTCGCCGGCAGGACGCCCGGGCGGCTGCAAAGGCCCCCCCCCCCCTCTTCCTCCCAAGGGCTGGCGGACGTTTTCGGGATCATTTGCCGCTAGCTGACGGTGGCCCGGGCGGGGGTCCCGGCCTTCGGGGTGGGCACAGGCCGCCCCCCAGGGGTCACAGACTCCTCTTCAGGGTGGGGGCAGGAGATGTCGATTGACCCCCATCCCCCAGGGGACGGCCCCAGGGGGGGGCCGTGGCGGCGACGTCCGCCGCTCGGGCGGGGCAGGACCCCCCCCCCAAGGGCTGTTACAGGGCAACAGGGAGAGTCCCTGCCCCCCTCGCCCCCACAGAAGAGGGCGCAGCGGGCGGGGGGAACAAGGGTGGGGCAACCGCGGCGCCCCATGCAGACCCTGTGCAATGAGCACAGGGCCCCAGCATGCAAGTCATGCAAGGGGCACAGGGGGGTGCGGCATTGCTGCAGCCGCCATCACGAGGGGCATCCCAGGGTGTTGGGGGGAGGACAACGGTGCCTGCCGGTACAGAGGGGGGGGCTGCAGCAGCAAGCGGGCGTGTTGCCCTCCAGAAGGTCGGCGCTCGTGCCAGCCCCTGCGACAAGGGAGGAGGGGGAGGCCCAGCAGGGCAGGGGACGGCGGCGTCGCCCCATGGCGGCACACGGGGCCCAGATCAGGGCCACGGGAGGGCCTCCGAGGAGGGCACATAGCCACAGGACGGCGTCCTTCCGCCGCACCGCGACATACCGGGGGGCCGGGGATGGGATAGGGCAGGCTTCATGCAGGCTCTAACCCGCTAACCCCTAACCCTCCCGTCGCAAGAGCGGCCAGGACATTAAAAGCCATCAACCTCGTTAATAGTACAGAACACACAAACACGCACACACACAGTGGATTAATGTGACCCACGAACCGGCCCCATTCTGTACTCAAAGTGTGTACGAAGTCACCTCAAGAACTGCCACAGGCATGAACTGAATTCGAGTTAATCGCCCCCGATGCGGGGCAATTGGCAATTGGCACACCCACACAGTTGTTGAACCTCGCAGTTTGAGCATGATTTGAAAGATTTGGGCGTCACACACACACAGGAAACACAGAAACGGAACGAGCCAAAGGAGTCCTCAGTGATGTGAACTACAGCGTGTGGAGTGTTTCCCTGAACAGCACGAGCATTCTCGACCAGAATGGCCCTGTGGGCCGGCTTCATGCAACTGTTGATTTCTGTGCTCTCACATGCATTCACAGATTTCCTTTCCGCGATGCTCTTCAGCGGGTTGCATGCACGTTGGAGGCCCCTATGCTCTGCTCGTCTTGGTCCCTCATTGATGAGAACCCTGACCACAAAGCCGTGTCTACATGGATCGCGAGCTTTTTCCAATCACCATTGCACAGAGGTGCAGCACCACACCAAGATCACACAGCTGGACTACCTGAGGCTCTTGGGAGCACACCAACAGCAGCACCCCCTCAAGCTACACCTCATCACCTCCGAGTGTCCTTTGTGGTGGGTGCGGGACGAGTCGGAGCTTCCATTTGTAGATGCCCCGTGGTGGGCCTTTGTGTGGCCAGGAGGATATGGCCAAAGCCAGTACGTTTTGCAGAATGCACATAAACTTGCTGACAAGCGTATACTGGACTTTGGATGTGGCAGTGGATTGGCCGCTGTGTGTGCTAAGGCCACTGGAACCCCATCGCATGTGGCAGCAGTGGATATTGACCCTGTGGCATGTGCAGCTACGCAGCTGAATGCAGGCTTGAACGGGGTTGTTTTAGACGAGGTGATTTGCGAAAACGTCATTGGTTGGAACAAGGAACGCCTGCGCTGCGATGTAATAATGTTGGGAGACATGTGCTATGATGAGGAATTGGCGACTGCCATATTACCATGGCTGCATGATTTGTGGAGGGATGACGTGGACATTGTTCTGTGTGATCCAGGCCGCGCATGGTTTCCAAAGCCGCAAGGGTCAGGTTTGGAACCAGCTTACGAAGATATTGGCAACAAGAGGTGCATCGATGCTGCGGAACAAACACACCATCAGAGCGAAAATGGCTGCGCCACCGATAAAGGCACAAGCACTATACCATTCAAAACGAGGCTCCTGGCGACATTTCCCGTGCCACAACAGCTTCAAGACCAGCAGGCGGGCATCACTGACGTGATGATCTCCGAATTCACGTTGTGATTGGAGGGGGGCAAAAGGCGGGGATGGGGCAAAAGGCGGGAGTGGGGCAAAAAAGGGAAGTGGAGGAGAACAGACCAGACAGTAGTGCGTGTGGTGCACAGGGATTGGCAAAGGTTTTTGCCAACGGAAATTTGTACTTCACGTGCGATGTTCCTGAGGCAAATTGCTTGCCACAGGGGCTGGAGCCCCCTGCCAAGCCAGCTCCCAAAGCTGCCAAACCTGGTGCCAAACCCTCCATCAAGAGTGCAGCCCAGCCTGCAGCCCAGCCTGCAGCTGGAGAGCCTATTCCTGTGGCCGCAGCTCTTCAGAGTCAAACACTCCCGCTAGAAAAAGTGGCCCCAACAGGCAGTTCCTGGCTCATTTTGTGATTCATATGCCCTTGTGTCTGCATGACTTGTTTCATGTTGCCTGTCCTTCGCACAGTAGTCAGGGGGGTGAGGGGACCGTCACTTGGGGTGTGTTCCCTCGGAGGTGCAGGTGGTTACTGTCCAACGGGGGGGGGGGATGAGGTTCCAAACAGGGCATTCGTGGCTGTTGTGTGGAAAACAATGGCTCTCATCGCTTGTGAGTGCGGATATCCCTCTAATTGCTTTCCGCAGGCCCCAAGGGCCCCCATTAACGACGATTTAATTGATCTGGTTGTGTGTATGTGTGTGTTTGTATGTGTGTGTCTCTCAGTGACTGCAGCAAATGGCTCATCAAAAGATGCCGCTGGCGTGCCTCCGAGCTGGTTTGGTCCGTGCACCATCCACACTCCAGACTGGATAGGGCAGGCAAGACCAACAGTCAGGGTTTCAAGTTTGTCAGTCACAGCGAACTGTCTGCGATTGGGAAGCCAGAACTCACGTCCAATAAGGGGTGTTTCAGTGTAGGCCGTGTGTGGACCCGCACGAAAGGTATCCCCATGGGGAACCTGGGGTGATTTTCTGCGCAGGGTGCGGACCTGCACTCAGTGTGGGGCGCGTATCAGGGTCGGAGATGGTTTCACCGTCTGGGCACACTGGAAGTCAGCCCTGAAGGATGGCCGCTGTGGCATACCCCTGTTGGACAGGTGTCCCTGTGTCAGTTTAGTGATACTACTGCGACCGGCAATGCCAGAAGGCGCACTGGCCCGGGCACAAGGAGTTGTGCATGTGAAGTGGACCTGTGTGCCATAGTCCCTTCTGTTGTGCTGGCGTTCTGGAACCCGATCCACAAAGGGGGGGGGGGGCGGGCCAAGGCTGTATTAGAACGACCGACAACCGTAGGAGGAGGGGGGTCCCCGCCCCCTGGATCCCCTCCCCTCCCCCTCCTCCCCAGGACATTGCGCTCCAATAAACAACAACAACCACAAAAATTTTGCTCCGGCGCCTTTGGTACCCGCTACCATTGACAGCCAGAGGAGGAGGAGAGGCCGGCCAGACCCCCCCCCCCTCCTGGTCAATGGCACGGGCCACAGCCCCGTCACCGGGACCGCCGACCCCCGGAGTAGTCAAACAGGACAAGTCATCCGGGGGCTCTGTTGACACGACCAAAACACGTTCAGAGCGTCAGAATGAGCAGTGGCGAGAGGCCAATAGGCGCCGCCAAAGGCAAACAATCAGATCCCGAGGCCTTGTGCCAAACCCCCACCCTCTTCCAACACAGCCCTGGGCCGGCCCCAGTCCTTGTGTGCAACCCCCCCCCCCCCCCTCCCGGAGGTTTTGAAAGATACCGTTGCCAGAAGTATTCAGCCCACATGTCACCATTGAGCCTGGGTAGCCTCATGCACGCGGATGTCCATGATACCTCAAAGGGGCGGCACTAGTCCATTGTTGGTTCCTCATTGCATTGCATTGGAATTGTGTTCTTCAACGCAGTTCTTACCACAGTGTACCATGAGGGGCCTGGGCGAGGTATTTTGGGGCCGAAACCCCTGGGGGAATAGTTTGACCGCTCATTCGGCTTTCCTTCCCGATTGTGTCCATGGTCCCGGGACGCAAGGCTCAAAACACGCACAAATCTGGCACTGCGAAGGCATCACGATCAATGATAGCAGGATGATTATGAGACCACTGGTCTCATCATCATCCTGCTAAGTACCCCCCCCCCCTTTGTCGTTCCCCACCCCTTGTCGTTCCCCGGGGGGGGGGGGGGGGGCTGTCACTTGGTCAACCCAAAATTTTTCGTTGCAGCTCATTGTGTTGTTGTGTGGGTGACTGTGTTGTGGGGCACTGCCACTTGCATCCCTTGTACTCATGGCAGGACATTTTGCTCACTTTGGCTGAAATGGAACTTGACAGCACGACCATGTTTCCCCCTGGGACAAATGTGATGTTCATCCGCTCCACGGAGGAACCTGTTTTGGTGCAGGTCGTTGGACATTTGGAGCACGGTGATGTATATCGCCGCATCACTTATGACCGTGATGGCAAGACCGTCTTGCACGACCGTGCGTCTGTTCGATGCCTCTCTGTGCTGCAATTTCTGTGCCTGCAAATATGCGTGTACGGTGGTGGTGCGGTCCCCCAAGGGGGGGTGGGGGACCGTCACTTGGTGACCGTCCCCCAGGGGGTGGCGGGGGACCGTCTTCCCTGGGGTGGGGAACGCCAAGGGGGCGGGGGGGTAACGAGTGATCACCCGCCATTCTGCCATTGTGGGGGGGGGGGGGAGGGGGGCTCGACACTGCACGCGCACTACGAGTACAGTGCGCACACTTTTTGATAAAGACCGAGGAAATACCCCGAAATCAGCCCCTCCCCCCCCCACGCACCTGATCTAGTCCTGCCCGCTTGGCCAAGTAGTGCCAGCAACAGCAAGGTGGGTTTGACCTGGTGGGACCCCTTGGGCGCCTGCTCTGTGATGTAGCATTGAAACACCTCCGTGTTGCCGTACTGAAGCCAAAAGGTGGAAATCAATGGCTAGGCCGAACACATGAGTGTATCATAGCAGCCTCGTTTGAACTGCCTCCACATCGCTGCACACGCAGACCAGGACGTGCATGTGTGGAGCGCTTTGTGACCTGCTTGCGGCCCCAACGCGCCCGAATGCACATCACGACCCGAACCCCGGACTCAAGCGGCAGAGTGACCCCAGGCGATAAAGCCCTGAACCCAATGCCCTGACCCCAGCCAGGGAGGCAGGGACTGGAACTTTGGGACAATGCAGGCAGGCCACTGGCCACAAGCCCGAACTTGAGAACTGATTACGCAAGGAAGGCCGTGGGGCAGGCGCGGCTGGAGCGAAAGTGGCGGTTCCACACCTGACCAATTCGGCCGCGCCCGATTGGCCCCCTTTTCTGCCCTTCATGATACATGAAAGCATGACATGTGAAGAACACAGGGTCCCCTGCAGCCAAGAAGCACCAAAGCAAACCCACATTAAAGGGGTTTTTGGCAAAACTGGCCTGCCAAGATTTATTAGTGAGCTGAAGGTCTGATTGCTACCTGAAGTGCTGACCAGCCACAATGAGATGGGACTGAATTGAAATAGGAGGAATAAAGGATAGCCTTTATCTGCCATACACGGAAAATGGTGGCCACCTCCACATCCTCTGAGTGGTCGTCCTTCTTACAAAATTGATCTCATCTAGCGTGTTGCGGTTAGATGGTTGGCTCCGTAGAGATGTGTTCTGTTGTTGTGAAGACCACCGTTTCCACTCCCACCGCTTTATCCCCAAAGCAAACCAATTTGGCAGCTTCCACCATTTCGCCAATATTACCCCCCCGCTGGCCTTGTGCCAACCCGCCCCCCTCCCCCCCGTGTCCAACGAATGCCGTGTCCAACGAACACTTCCGTTCGAACCGTTTTTTTTTTGGTGGTGCTTTTCAACGGGCTCGGCCGTTTTGGAAAATGAACGTCACAATGCTTGTCAGTGGAGTGAGATCTCTGATGTCCATTGACTTCATAGCAATGACCTTCTTCAACTTGTCGAATGTGCAGGCATTCAAGCTTGTACAACAAAGGCCTGCAAGCTGCACGCCAGCAGCATCTGATGAGCGCATCTTGCGATCAGTAGCAGCCACGGCACAGCCAGTGTACACAAATATAAGCATGAGCCGGGATCCTGTCGACAGAGGGAGCAAGATTTGACTAACATTCGCATTTTCCCCCATTTGCGATCAAGTCATCGTCCAATCACTGTGAAAAAAGAGTGGCGCTTATGGCACCTGCTTGACACACTAGAGTTTATCCTCAACGTTCAGGATTTTCAGCTAAAACATAGGCTGAAAATGGCCATTCTTGACCCCAATTTTGGCCACCTACAGACACCATTGCCTCCGTTTGGGGAACCAATTCAGCAAAAGTTGCTGATTGGTATGGCAATCAATATGGAAACACTGGGTTGATTTTGAAACAGTATGACGAAAAATCAAAAAAGTTCGATGTTGGACAAGGGATTTGCACATTTTCACATTTTCACAGGTTGGACGAGTTCCAGCAGCTTGCGCTGGACATTGTGGCGGGTTAGGGTTTCCCAGGTCAGCTGGGCCCATCATCAGGAGTGTGGAGAGTGCCTTGGAGTTGGAGGTGACTGGATCGCCCACCACAGAGGCCATCGGTACAGCCCCCGTTTTCTTGGCTAGGTCTGCATTGTACCGGCACACCAAACTGCCTCCTTGAAAAGCATCAGTGCACCACTATCCAACGGAAACGGCCAGTTCATGCCTTAGTTGAGCCCACTAATGTACAACAAGATCAAGGTTTTGGATCAAGAATGTATATTTCATCATCTCTAACCTGTCCACATTACAAAGGTGACGGGTCACGAGAGATTTTCTTCTGGGCAAAGACTTTTAGAATTTAACATTGAAACTACAGGTAATGCTTCAAGTCCAATCAGCAACACGATGCAAGTGCATCCCTTCGACTCATGAAAAGATTTTCATGGTCTCTGCAAAAAAAAAAAAAAAGAAGACATGTTAAACCATGTTTCACTTAAAAAAAATGAAAACATGAATGAATGAAAAATGAATACATTGGGGGGCATTTGTGGTGACTGGTCTGACGACTTTGAGGCCCTGGGCGTCCTGCTGGACCAGTGCTAGGAGGCTGCCTGCGGATGTCAGCAAACCTGGCAGCGCAATGTGTGTGTGTAGTGCACCAACGATGGTGCATTTACCCGTAACAGAATTCCTGTGCCTACCTGTTCCTGAGCTCGTTCCCCTGGTACCCCCCCCGCCCCCCTCCACCCATGAACCTGCTATTGTTTCCACGAAGCCTCGGTGGCACTCAAGCAGGGCAGGGTGCGGGGTATGGGTCCTGACTTTCCCAAATCATCCCGGTCCGGAACTAAGCTCAAACTTGTGTTCTCTGCTGCAGGCCTCTGGCTCAACGCGGCTGCCAGAGGCTCGGGCGACGTGATGATCATGGCTCCAGGATGTTGCATGCCTGTGTCCTGTGCTGCAGAAAGGCCACCATGTTTCTTGTTTGACGATCCAACTGACGAGGAATCTGACATTCTGAGCCGCGTTGTGCTCGTTTGTTTTGCAATCGTGTGTGTGTGTGTGTGTGTGTGTGTGTGTGTGTGTATGTGCAATGGGGGGCTGGCATACTGATGTGGTGTGTTGTGCAGTTTGCACTAGGAGGAGTGGGAGGCGCTTTCAGTGTTGACTTCCACACTGAAGTCAATGGGGGATGTGACATATCTCTTTTCTTCTGCAGAGATAATCATTTTTGTTGGTGGTCGTTGGTGGGATTCCTGAAATCAGCCATGGGCCTCGGGTTGAAGGACACGTACACGGCATCTTGTGCTCGGCACAATTGCAAGCCAAACAGTGCCATTGTTCAAATGGTATGTCTCATGATTCCCGGGGACTGTCCGGCCCGTTCAGCCGGGCACAGGGATGTACCCCTTGGCATAGGAGCGTGCATTCCGCATGGACAGTTGCAGCGCCCTGAAAAGGTTGGAATCTGATCGCATGATAACGGGTGAACATAGTGGAGCTCTATGCTGCAGAACCAGGGCGGTCCTTAGGGAACCAGATTTTTTTTTTGGTTAAGGACCGCCCTTCAGGACCGCCCTTCAGGACCGCCCTAAGGGACCACCAACCGCCAACCACCAACCGCCGCCAACCACCAACCGCCGCCAACCGCCACCAACCGCCGCCAACCGCCACCAACCGCCATCAACCATGGAGTGCCCGTGGGCTTTTTTGGGAAAACTGTGTAACGGAACACTTTTTTTTCCCCGTTAAAGACGGCCCTGTGCAGAACTCCACAGGCCCGCACTGCAGTTGGCTTGGCTTGGCTTGGCTTGGCTTGGCTTGGCTTGGATGGGATGGGAGGAGGTGGGAGGAGGTGGGAGGAGATGGGACGGAAGGGGATTTGCTTGACGTACATTTTTGTTGCATTACATTGCATTGCATTGCCTGGGTTTGGTTGGTGGTCGATTGGACTGGGCAGGGTTGGATTGGATGGGAGTTGATTGGAAATGAGTCGTGATTGTGATTGCGATCGAGCATGCGCGTGGGGCATGGGTGTGACGTGGGCGTGGCCTGCATTGCATTTAGCCAATGCAATCCACTGCAATGCAGTACAACCCAAAGAATTGGATTCACTCGATTTGTTTGGCCCAATTGCGTTGACTTGAATGGAACTGACTTCTGCACACCTGCCGGCTGCTGGTGCACCTCTGAACAATCCTGGACAACCCTCGCCGACCTCTGTAATCAGTGTGTGGGCGTTGAATACTGGATGCGCCATCTCGGTCCCCCCACACGGCTACTGCCTGAAGTCATGGGCATCGTGCTTCATGTTGCAGTGCAGTACAGTGGGGAGTGTACTCACCCGGGACGTTTGATAGCATTGGATAACCGGTTGGCAGGCTCCGAGGGCTGCCAACCAACTTGGCCATACGGGTGCCTTCTTGACTCCCGCACGACACGAGGTGACTTGTGTTTCTTTCAGTTGCAACAGCCGGATCAGACCGTCTGGGATTGCAAGACCAATTACATCGGACGTATGCGATGCCGTGTGCCAGCCGTTGTTGTAAGGGGAGCGCCTTGAGCACATTGCACAGCCCCCCCCCCCCCCCCTGTACACCCCCCGTGGGGAGCGAGCCACGTTCTGGGCCAGATGCCTAAAGCGCTGGCGGAGGGTGTGGGGTCCCGTCGAACCGTCGCCGAACAGTGGCTGGGCTGGTGAAGATCTGACTGGGGGGGGGGGGGGAGGGGAGGGCCCTTGGAGCCCCCAAAAGTTTGGGGGGGGGGCGGATAGCGGAATGGGGCTCCACGGGCCACACACTTATTTCCTCAGGACAAATACCTGAAGTCCTCAGAGGCGGCCGCAGAAGCGGTTAGGCAGGCGGTTGGAGGAGGTTGCCAAAGCGGTTGGGGGCGGGTACTGTCGGTTACAAATGCCGTTGAGGCTGGCACTTGCCGTCAGGGGAACAGTGGCTGGGCGTAGGCTGGGCGCCCTGGAGGGGGGGGGGGGGTGCGTTCCCCCCTTCAATGCATCCCTGGGGGATTGGGGGTTCCCAGGATTTGGACGCCATGCGAGGGTTGGTGACTCGTCCGCTTTCAAAACGAAATGCCGTGGGTTGTGGGATGCAGAACCGCTTTTCCGAACGAATCTTCGGGGGGGGGGGGGGTGGCGCAGCATGCGTGTGTGGGGCCGGGTGCTGCCATCGGTAGATTACCCCGAGTGGTCTCCCCAAAGCCTGGGGGCATTGTTCGTCAGAGTTGGTTGGAGGAGGTCGCGGAGGGGGCGGAGCACAGGGGGACATGGGGCTATGTTCAGGGGGGCTTACGGGTAGTTTCACGATTGAACTCATGGATTTGGCCTGCATTGGTGGGTGCAGAGCGGCTTGGATAAGACCACCATGATCCCCTCTTCGGGGCTGTGCAGTGGCAAGGGGCTGCGGTGCGCACACGCACAGCCCACCCCAATGCCCTGGGACGAGGCTTTCAGCGTGTGCGCGCGGAGTGCCCCCACCAATGCACTGGCGCGGCTTTCAGGGTGGGCACCCAATGCGCCGGCAGATGCACTGGCAAGGGGGTGCCCGTGCGTCCTGGGGGGGGGGGGGGGGCAGCAGGGCCCAGTCCTTTTATGCGACACCCCCCAGCCCCCCCCCTTCCCCCCGCACGTTTTGGCAGATAGCTCGGGGGGGGTGTCGCATCAGGACCAGTTGTAGTCGCCCCCCCCCCCCCCCGGGCCGTGCGTGCACGCCCGATGCACCGGACCCTCCAGCGTGTGTACATGGAATGTCCGGGCCGAGGCCCTGGCATTCGTCCCCATGCCCTCGGCGGTGCGCACGCAGCAGGACGTTCATTCCGGACCTCGTCAGTGTTGGTTTTTTTCGGTTGAAGCACATGCGCGCCCCAGGCCGGTGGTTACAGGGCAACTGCCGGCAGCCACTGGCCAACCGTTGTCAGCCAACCGCCAACTGCCGGCGGTTGCCGTCCATTTTGTCCGTGAACGGCCAACAGCAGCGACCCGCCACCAGTTGACCAGCCCACTGCCGTCGGTGGGCGGCCCTTTTTTTCAAACCCCTGTGGACGTCCAGAGTCTTTCCTTTTCTTCTCCCATTCAGGAACGTCCTGGCGCGCGGTGCACGCGGTGCAGGTGCACCCTCGAAGGGCCAACTGAGGAGAACATTCATATGGAAGGGCACCGGCGTCCCGGCCCATTCCGGCCGAGGTGGCGGCTACTCAGGGGGGGACAGGGGACTGCGGTTTGCCTGCCCTTGCGCTGTTGCCGCCGGCCTGCACTTGCTTCCCCCGTCACCGGCAGCGGAAGTCAGCTTCAAGATCCTGCTCGAGTGCATCGAGGCGAACGAATGGCTCAAAGAAATCAATTTGTCCAGCAACTTCCTGACCACCGAAAACATCCGATGCTTAGGTCTTGTCCTTCCCCAGTCCCTTCGTGTTCGGCCGCACCGCGTGCAGGCGGCGGCAGAGGCACGCCGCACCCGCAGCGCCGGCGGGGGGGGGGGGGGGGGGGCGGTTTTGGACGGAGGTGAGGGACGGGACGAGGGAGAGGGACTGGGTCTCCGGGTTTAGGACGGGGGGCCTTTGATCGGGCGTCCGGGCGGCGGCCCCCCGGCGCGTTGCCGCCGCACACACAGAGTGATCCCGGCGCCCGACGCGCCCTTTTGCGGACACGGGGGGGCGTTGTGGGATGCCCCGGTGGCTCCGGAGGGGGACAACGACCCCCCGTTGTCTCTCTCCGCCCCACGACCACCCGCTGGTCAACCAGTGAAAACCCTTGCCAAAGGGGCGGAGGGGGGGGGGGCGATCCGGGCACACCCGCCCCAACACACGGCACTCCGTTTGTTGGGGCCCGGGTCACACTTCTCACGGCGGCTTTGGTGGCGGCCTCGTGAGTGGCGCGCCGTCGGTTGACGCCGGCCGCCGCCGGGGGCGCAGCACCATCTCACGGCTCTGTCCCTAATCCTCCCCCCCTCCCCCTCAGCGCACACAAGTCAGGGCTGCAGTCGGCAAACCCCCGCATGGACTCGGAGGGTGCGTCTGGATGCCCCTGGTCAACGGAACGGGCCACAGCCCCGTCTCCGGGACGGCCGACCCCCGGAGTAGTCAAACAGGACAAGTCATCCGTGGGCTCCGTTGACACAACCAAAACACGTTCGGGCCCACAGAGGGTCAGACTGAGCAAAGGGTGAGCGGCTGATAGGCGCCGCCAAAGGCAAACAATCAGATGCGGAGGCCTTGTGCCAACCCCCCCCCCCCCCCTCAGGCCCAGCCACAGGGCAACGGCTCTGGACCATCGGTTGGCGGCATCGGCACGGGGCCCCCGCCCGACGCCCCCTTTGCGGACACGCGGGGGCGTTGTGGGGGTGCCCCAGTGCCTCCGGAGGGGGACGCCGCCCGTCGTCGTCGCTGCAATGCCCCTGCAATATTGTCGGTTACAAATGCCATTGAGGCCGGTACTTGGCGTCAGGGGGACAGTGGCTGGGCATAGGCTGGGCGCCCTGGAGGGGGGGCCGGTACCCCCCTCCAATGCATCCCTGGGCAGCCCCCCCCCCCCCCCCCCGCTCAAAAGAGCCCCCCCCCTTTCCCCTGCATTGTTGTTGTTGAGCAGTCGGGGCATGATTTTCAATGCGACGTTGGCCCCGTTGTCTGGGGATCGGAGGGCGTGTCAGAGGACCCCCCGGACCGTGCCCCGCCCTCACCCAACCCCCGCGAGGCCCAAAGGAAGGGGGGTACCCCCCCCCTTGTGCGGTCTCGGGGGCGCGGACCGTCGCGAGGCATTGCAGTGAGGGAGTCTGCCCTGAGGTCGGGGTCATGCGGGGCACTTCAAAACCCGACGTCATGGCCTTGCACAG